>CM024763.1:32908253-33108253 GCA_014218235.1 Colocasia esculenta | reverse complement strand
TGAAGATTTTAAAGTGGTTCAGAGAACACAACTTGTGTCTCCTACGTCCACCTCCTCACAACGGAGGAACCACTAGCACAAGTGCAGTACAATCTGAGTACAACAACTCCAACCTCTTTGAGTGCAACGACTCAAAGAAACCCAGGAGATAGGCACAACGACCTACTCCAAATACCACTTGTGAATTCAGCAAATTCACAAGCCCTTGAGCACTACGGCTTAAGCACCAGAGCACAATGGCTCCAACCCAGAGCACTAGGGCTCCAAAACAGAGTACAAAGTACTCAAACCTCTGGACCACAATAGATCCAAGTTCTGCTAGAACAAGCACACTTAGAGTATAGATCCTCTAGCACGATCTATCTCAGTACAATAGAAATGGTAGAGACAAATAGAATTGGGAGATCTGTGTAGAACACATACACAGATTCCCCAGAGAATTTAACACTCTGACCAAATACAGACTCGGCTGGATCTCCTTCTGGACCAGCACTGCTGCAATCATGAGCTCCTTCTCTTCTTCTCCTTCTTCTTCCTTGGCGGCGCTGCTCTGCTCCTCTGGATGCAGATGCCTTTTTCCCGCTCTTCTTGCCCTCTTCTAGAATACTCTTGGCGTGCTCTTGCGTGGGATCCTTTGGAGTACCAAAAATATGGGTATTTATAGCCCCATATGTCCATAAGGAGCCTTAGGGTACGTGGGCACAAAAACCTAGGCAGATTCCCTTGAACCCCAAGCGGCCACGTGTCCAGATAAATTCACGTTTTTGAGTTTCAGCCGGAGTGTGTCGACACCACCAGGGAGTGTGTCGACACACTGTCCCATTTGCGCAAAAAGATCTTCTGGGAGATGGGTCTAGTGTCGACACTGCCACTAGCTGTGTCGACACACTGTCCAAGTCAGGCAACTGGGTCTTCTGGAGACTGGGTCTAGTGTCGACACTACTAGGGACTGTGTCGACACACTGGACCCTGTCTTCATGAAATTACTTCAGGGAATGATACCCAGTGTCGACACCATCAATGGGTGTGTCGACACTACCATGATAAGAATTTTATGTTCCTGAGAATTCAACACATAAACCATTAGTACAAGATATTATCATTAAAATATGAGATGTAAAGTATTTGAAACATGCTTTTTGAGCATTGTTATTGCATAAATGATGTATGTAACATGTTCAACCCATTAAGTACAAAATCACACAAGTTATCATCAAAATCACAATATGTCATCTTCAAAATCAAAGTATGAGTGATGTTCATTGGTCATCATTAAAATACAACTTTAGGAAATTCCAAAACACACTCAACCAAACAATCTCCCCTTTTGATGATGACAAAACATATGCACAATCTCCCAATAACCTGACTTCCTTAACTGCAACAACTCCCCTTGACCATATACACTCTTTGAACTTTCTCCTATAAAGAACATTCTCCCTATAAAGAACTTTCTCCCCCTAGAAACCTTTCTTCTCCCCCTTTTTGACAACATCAAAAAGATAGATAAGAGATAACCAAAGATTGTAAGAGATCAAGAAATGAAATGTAGGAAATGAATGGTGAAAAATGATCAAAATAAATGAGGCAAAGTGACATTGACATATGAGAGAAATTATTGTGTTTTTGTTATTGTGCAACAAAGTTTAATCACAAAGACACACTCAACACAAGGTATTGCAAGATATAATGATCAGAATGTAGTTAAAGTAATGATGCAATTGTGTAGTAAAGTGACCTATATGAGTGAGCAGAAGTATTTAACAAGGATGTTAGGAGCTTTAACTTTAACACAATGTAAAATAATAGGTCTAAACTCTCAGTATACATGAACTTTATGAAGGTCTTAAGCTTTTCTATCCTGTCAATTTGATTTTCTTTCATTTTTAACTGGGAAAGAATACAAGAATAAATCAGTTAAATCTCACTTTTCAGTGCAAGAGATCACATTGATTAGATGCAAGATCTCCTGATTACTCAGTGGTTTAACTTTCATTATCTTATACAGAGTTGAAAATTTTGATTTCCACTTTTTGACGCGAAACAAATCACTTTTTAGGTGAAATGGCCCGGTTACTCAGCGGTTCAAAAATTTACATTGCTTTGCTTGTATCTTTCCAGATTATTGATCATTTTGATCATTTTCTTTTGATGATTTGCAGGAATATGTTTGCTTTGACCAGACAAGTCATGACTACGAATTTAGAAAAATTATTCTTAATATGTGGTAAAAATAAAGCTTAAACATACACATGTGAAATATTAAAGCCACTCATGTGCCTATAATAGTGTTTTGCAAATCATTTTAAAAACATTCAGTATTAAAATTGCTTAACCTTGAAATGATAATGAATCTTTGAAATTAAACTAAATGCACAATGAGTTTAGTTTCAATGTCTTAATTCTCTCATAAGAAAATAGCACAATGACTCAAAAATTCTGATGATTGGGGCTCAGTAAAGACAACAATTGTCAAGAGAAATTAGTGAAGAATAGACAATGACTCCCCCTCAACAAATACTCCCCCTCAACAATTACATAAAGGAATCTTGATACTTGGCGGAGACATATACTCACGCATAGTGAAAGTGTCCAGACAAGTCTAACTTGTCTTTCTTCAAATCACTATTTGATATACCAAGAATTTCAATGCAACTAAGAACTAGGAATTTATTTGCAAGAGAGAATGACTTTCATTTGCACAAAGAAATGAGATGAAGATTTCAGACATGTGAAAACTTGCATAAACCAAGTTCCCTTCTAAGAAAAATGAATCTAGGTTCTGCAAGAGGCTTAGTGAAAATGTCTGTAATTTGTTTTTCTGTGTCAATGAAGTGGAGTTCAAAAGAATTCTTTGAGACTTCATCTAGAAGGAAATGATGCCGAATGTCAATGTGTTTTGTGCGGGAATGCTGAATAGGATTTTTGGACAGATTTATAGCACTTGTGTTGTCACAAAGAATGGGAATGCAACCTAATGTGTGATTATAATCTAGAAGTTGATGTTTGACCCAAAGGACTTGGGTACCACAGCTACCAGCGGCAACATACTCAACTTCTGCAGCTGAAAGAGCTACAAAATGTTACTTTTTGGAAGCCCAAGAAATAAGACACCCTCCTAGATATAAACACAACCCACTAGTGCTTTTTCTATCAAGTTTGCACCCGGCATAATCAGCAACACTATATGCAATCAAGTCTAATTTACATTCAGCAGGATACCAAAGACCCAAATCACATGAAGAAAGAAGATATTTGAAAATTCTTTTAACGGCAGACATGTGACTATCTTTAGGATTTACTTGAAATCTTGCGCATATGCAGACACTGAATTGAATAGCTGGCCTAGAGGTAGTTAAATAAAGAAGAGATCCAATCATACCTCTGTAAAGTGTAGCATTAATTGGCTTACCAGAAGTATCACTCTCAAGTCTTACACTTGTGGCCATTGGTGTGTTGGATGGCTTGATGTTTTGGAAGTCAAACCTCATGAGCAACTCCTTGACATATTTTGTTTGACTCAGAAAAATTCCTTCAGCAGTTTGATGTACTGCAGACCTAAAAAGAATGTAAGTTCACCCATGAGACTCATTTCAACTTCAGATTGCAGAAGATGGGCAAACTCATTGCACAAAGTATTATCTGTTGATCCAAAAATGATATCATCAACATAAACTTGAACAACAATGAAATGATTTTTTACAGTTTTTGTAAACAAGGTTTGATCAATGTTTCCTCTTATGTAACCTTTATTTACAAGAAAGGAGCTCAACCGGTCATACCAAGCTCTTGGAGCTTGCTTGAGACCATATAGAGCCTTATTGAGTTTAAAAACATGATTGAGAAATTTTTCATTTTCAAAACCAGGGGGTTGTTTGACAAAGACATTTTCTTTTATGTAACCATTCAAGAAAGCACTCCTGACATCCATTTGAAAGACTTTGAATTTAAAGAAGCAGCAAATGCAAGGAATATTCGAACAGCTTCAAGTCTTGCTACAGGGGCATAAGACTCTTCAAAATCAATACCAAGTTCTTGGTTATACCCCTGAGCAACAAGTCTAGCTTTATTTCTAACAATTTGACCAGATTCATTCAATTTATTTCTGAAAATCCATCTAGTTCCAATGACAGAAGTTAAATCTGAAGGTTTTGGTACTAAATCTCAAACTTGATTTCTTTCAAATTGATGAAGCTCTTCATGCATAGCATTTATCCAGGTTTCACAAGATAAAGCTTCATCAACATTTTTGGGTTCAATTTGGGAAAGTAGTGCCAAAGAATCTTCAACTATGACAGAATGAAAAGATGGTCTGGTTTTATTCCATCTTGCAAATTACCAACAATGCTTTTAAGTGGATGGTCTCGTAGAAATCTGGATTCAGAAATTACCTCAGGATTTGTATGATCTTCAGGAACATGATTACCTGAATCACTTGAAGGTGTCAATTCAACAATCTCATGTGCATTTGGTACTTCTTGCTCTTCAATATTTGTAGATGGATGTTCAAGAAAATGATCATCATCATCACATAATGGAGTTCTGCATGAATAGGAATGTCAATCTTTTGGAAGTTTTCATAAAAAATGACATGTGGAGATTCTTCCACAGTCTTATTTTTCAAAATATAAACTCTGTAAGCTCTTGAAGTTTTAGAATAACCTAATAAGATTGATTCAAAACTTTTTGCATCAAATTTATCAAGATTTTCTTTGTTGTTATTGTGAACAAAATATTTGCAACCAAAAATTTTGAAATATAACACACTTGGCTTTTTATTCTTGTTCAACTCATAAGTGGTTTTTCTGATCTTTGGTCTTACCAATGCTCTATTCAAAATGAAATTAGCTGTATTTACAGCTTCTGCCCAAAAAGATTTAGACAGTTTACTTTCAATGAGCATAGTTCTGGCCATTTCCACAAGAGTTCTATTTTTTCTTTCTACAACTCCATTTTGTTCTAGAGTTCTAGGGGAAGAAAACTTATGGATAATGTTCAGTTCAGTGCATAGATCAGAAAAAGATTTATTTTCAAACTCACCCCATGATCTGTCAAAATAGATTTCAATTTGAAAGACAAACCCACTAAGGCAGAATTGTAAATTCTCCTGAATTCTAAACATGCATCACTTTTATGGGATAAGAATAAGACCTAAGTATATCTTGTAAAGCCATCAATGATCACAAAGCCATATCTATTACCACTGAGACTTTGAGTTCTGGTTGGACCAAAAAATCCATATGAAGCAACTCAAGTGGTTTAGATGTAAGTACGTCATTGAACACTTTAAAAGATTTTCTTGTTTGTTTTCCTTGAGCACATATCCCATAAACAGGATTGTCAATGACTGGGAAAGATTCAGGAAGACCTTTTACAAGATTCATTCTTATGAGTTTACTAATGGTTGTGAAACTTGTATGACCCAACCTTTTGTGCTACAACTAAGCAGTGTCATTTGTATTTGCAATCAAGCAAACATTTAAAGATGAATTATCACACAAATCAATCATGTAGACATTATTTTCTCTTTTTCCAATCAATTTAATTTTCTCAGAAGAGGAGTCAATTATTTTGCATGAATCATGTTCAAAAAGAATCTTGTGACCATTGTCACACAATTGACTAATGCTAAGCAAGTTGTAATTCAGACCCTCAACTAAACAAACATCATCACTTAAGGTAATGCAAGACTTACCAATTTTTTCTTTGCCAATTATTTTTCCTTTATTCTTACTTCCAAAGGTGACTGATCCACCTTCCTTTTCAATCAAGCATGAAAATTTATTTCTGTCTCCTGTCATGTGCCGTGAGCATCCACTGTCAAGAATCCAGATGTTGTTGGAATTGGATGCACGGCTTTCCTGCACATAACAAATTAGACAAGAAAAGTTTTTGGTACCCACATGAGATTGGTACCAACATCCTGAGTGAGAAGAGATAACAAATCCTTTCTAACCCAAATTTGTGTATTTTTCTTCACATTCTTTTTTGAAACAAAGGATTCAACTTTTTGTTTTTCAATTTTCTGAACATTATGCCTCTTAGTTGGTTTGTGCCATTGTGAAAAACTTTGCATGTATTGTTGTTGATGGGCAGGAAAGGTGAATGATAGAAATAAGGATTGAACCATTGGTTACCATTGTACCTTTTGTTCCAAGACTTATTCCATCTTGAATTGTAAGAGGAGAAAACATTCCAATTTCTATGAGAAAGATGATTATTGATTGGTTTGAAGTTTTTGTGATTTTTATAAGAAGGGTAGGTTGACCTCTGACTGGGATAGGTCGACCTGTGCATAGTGTGTGTCGACCTAGGTAGGGTATGTGTTGACATCTCAGGTTCTTTTTGTTTTTGTATTTTTCCTTTGTTTTCAGATGAGCTTGCCTTGACAAATTTTATTAAAAGAGTTTTTGATGATTTTGTTTGCTTTGAAGATGATTCGGTTTTCTTTAAATTTGTGGTTCAAAACCTAAACCAAATTTGTTTGAATTCATCTTAACTCCAAGTAGAGCATTCAAATTGTCTTTCCCTTGAGTGAAGTTCTTGATGATATCTTCTTTTTCTTTAATGCAAAGATTGAGTTTTTCAATTTGATTCAAATTTTCATGATTTTACTTTTCTTTTTCTTCAAATTTCTTGATATAATTGATGAGTTCTTTGTTCAATTTTTGAATTTTCAATTTCAGATCATCAACAAAAATCAACAGTTCATCATTTTCTTTGATTTGGTCTAAAATTTGAGGTTCCAATTCAAAAATCTTTACAGATGATGAAGTATCATGAAGAATGCTTTCAATTTTTCTTTTCAAGTATTTATTTTTTTTTTAATTTCAGACATACTTTCAACCAAGTTACCATATGCTTCTTGCCAATCTTCAATGGTAAATAGTTCAAAGGATATATCTACCTGTTCTTCGCTGCTTCCAGCCATGAAACAAACTTCATTTTCATCTGAAGTTGAGGATTCTTCATTGCAGTCTGAGCTTTCATCATCTGACCATGTAGCCACCATGGCCTTGTTCTTCTTTTTGTGGAACTCCTTCTTGTGGTTTATGTGCTTTTCTTTCTTACCTTCTAGACAATCACCTTCATATGCCCAGATTTGTTACACCTATAACACACAGGAATTTCATCAGTTTTCTTATGATCAACATGAGAGAAATGTTTCTTTTTACTAGACATGGCATTTTTCTTATTACCAAAATTCTTCTTGTTTGATTTCAAAAATGCCTTAAATTGTCTAGTGATGAAAGTAAGATTATCATTATCAGATTCAGATTTCTCAGACTCAAATTTTCTTTAGATTTTCCTTTATTACTTGATGAAGCTTTAAGAGCAATGGTTTTTATTTTTAGCATGTGTTCTTCTGATCTCTTAAGGTTTAACTCATATGTCATTATGATCTAATGAGTTCATCCAATGTGATTTTGGATAAATCCTTTGAATCTTCAATGACAGTTGCTTTAGTGTGCCATACAGGAGATAATGAACGCAAGATTTTTCTTACCAATTCTTCATTTGAGTATTCCTTACCCAAGGCTCGAAGTCCATTTATAATAACCATGAACCTAGCAAACATCTCAGATATAGTTTCATTAGATTTCATGATAAACAACTCATAATTAGAAACTAACATGTTAGCCTTAGTCTCCCTGACCTGAGATGTGCCCTCATAAAGCAATTCTAATTTATCCCACATCTCCTTGGCAGACTTACACATAGAGATTCTGGAATACTCCTTTGGATGGATGGCACATTGCAGCATGTTCATGGCGATGTAGTTCAGGGTGACCCTTCTGATCTGCTCCCTGGTCCATTGATCTTCATCTCCAGTGAATTCAATTGGTCCTTTTTCAACAATTCTCCATACTTCATAGTTTTGTGCTCTAAGAAAAACCATCATCCTATTCTTCCAGTAAGGATAGTCAGTACCATCAAAAAATAGAGGCCTATTGATTGAATGACCTTCAGCAATAAAACCTCTAGAGTCCATGATAAAGACAATCAACCCAAAACACACAGCAATTTAAGCAAGTAATTGAGTGAATCAAAATCTAAAATACAGAAAATTCACCAAAGCACCTCAGAGTATAGAATTGACTCTGACCCGCTCTGATACCAGATGTTGGGGATCGGATAGGTGACTTTGACAAAAGAACTAAGAAATTGTGTGTATGGCAGCGGAATTAAAATAATTAAAACACACAATTCGATCAGATACAAGTGTGGTGTGTGAGTATAGTGAATAAGAATAGCAAACGACACATCAAACCACAGTGCACTGAAGATTTTAAGGTGGTTCGGAGAACACAACTTGTGTCTCCTACTTCCACCTCCTCACAACGGAGGAATCACTAGCACAAGTGCAGTACAATCTGAGTACAACGACTCCAACCTCTTTGAGTGCAACGACTCAAAGAAACCCAGGAGATAGGCACAACGACCTACTCCAAAGACCACTTGTGAATTCAGAAAATTCACAAGCCCTTGAGCACTACGGCTTAAGCACCAGAGCACAACGGCTCCAACCCAGAGCACTAGGGCTCCAAAACAGAGTACAAAGTACTCAAACCTCTAGACCACAATAGATCCAAGTTCTGCTAGAACAAGTACACTTAGAGTATAGATCCTCTAGCACGATCTATCTCAGTACAATAGAAATGGTAGAGACAAATAGAACTGGGAGATCTGTGTAGAACACATACACAGATTCCCCAGAGAATTTAACACTCTGACAAAGTACAGACTCGGCTGGATCTCCTTCTGGACCAGCACTGCTGCAATCACGAGCTCCTTCTCTTCTTCTCCTTCTTCTTCCCTTGGCGGCGCTGCTCTACTCCTCTGGATGCAGATGCCTTTTTCCCGCTCTTCTTGCCCTCTTCCAGAATACTCTTGGCTTGCTCTTGCGTGGGATCCTTTGGAGTACCAAAAACATGGGTATTTATAGCCCCATATATCCATAAGGAGCCTTAGGGTACGTAGGCACAAAAACCTAGGCAGATTCCTTTGAACCCCAAGCGGCCACGTGTCCAGATAAATTCATGTTTTTGAGTTTCAGCCGGAGTGTGTGAACACCACCAGGAGTGTGTCGACACACTGTCCCATTTGTGCAAAAAGATCTTCTGGGAGATGGGTCTAGTGTCGACACTGCCACTGGCTGTGTCGACACACTGTCCCAGTAAGGCAACTGAGTCTTCTGGAGACTGGGTCTAGTGTCGACACTACCAGGGACTGTGTCGACACACTGGACCCTGTCTTCATGAAATTGCTTCACAGAATGATACCCAGTGTCGACACCATCAATGGGTGTGTCGACAATACCATGATAAGAATTTATGTCCCTGAGAATTCAACACATAAATCATTAGTACAAGATATTATCATTAAAATATGAGATGTAAAGTATTTGAAACATGCTTTTTGAGCATTGTTATTGCATAAATGATGTATGTAACATGTTCAACCCATTAAGTACAAAATCACACAAGTTATCATCAAAATCATAATATGTCATCATCAAAATCAAAGTATGAGTGATGTTCATTGGTCATCATTAAAATACAACTTTAGGAAATTCCAAAACACACTCAACCCAACAATCTCCCCCTTTTGATGATGACAAAACATATGCACAATCTCCTAATAACCTGACTTCCTTAACTGCAACAACTCCCCTTGACCATATACACCCTTTGAACTTTCTCCCTATAAAGAACTTTCTCCCCTATAAAGAACTTTCTCCCCCTAGAAACCTTTCTTCTCCCCCTTTTTGACAGCATCAAAAAGATATATAAGAGATAGAACCAAAGATTGTAAGAGATCAAGAAATGAAATGTAGGAAATGAATGGTAAAAAATGATCAAAATAAATGAGGCAAAGTGACATTGACATATGAGAGAAATTATTGTGGTTTTGTTATTGTGCAACAAAGTTTAATCACAAAGACACACTCAACACAAGGTATTGCAAGATATAATGATCCGAATGTAGTTAAAGTAATGATGCAATTGTGAAGTAAAGTGACCTATATGAGTGAGGAGAAGTATTTAACAAGGATGTTAGGAGCTTTAAGTTTAACACAATGTAAAATACTAGGTCTAAACTCTGTATACATGAACTTTATGAAGGTCTTAAGCTTTTCTATCCTGTCAATTTGATTTTCTTTCATTTTTAACTGGGAAAGAATACAAGAATAAATCAGTTAAATCTCACTTTTCAGTGCAAGAGATCACATTGATTAGATGCAAGATCTCCTGATTACTCAGTGGTTTAACTTTCATTATCTTATACAGAGTTGAAAATTTTGATTTCTACTTTTTGACGCGAAACAAATCACTTTTTATGTGAAATGGCCCGATTACTCAGCGGTTCAAAAATTTACATTGCTCTACTTGTATCTTTCCAGATTATTGATCATTTTGATCATTTTCTTTTGATGATTTGCAGGAATATGTTTGCTTTGACTAGACAAGTCATGACTACGAATTTAGAAAAATTATTCTTAACATGTGGTAAAAATAAAGCTTAAATATACACATGTGAAATATTAAAGCCACTCATGTGCCTATAATAGTGTTTTGCAAATCATTTTAAAAACATTCAGTATTAAAATTGCTTAACCTTGAAATGATAATGAATCTTTGAAATTAAACTAAATGCACAATGAGTTTAGTTTCAATGTCTTAATTCTCTCATAAGAAAATAGCACAATGACTCAAAAATTCTGATGATTGGGGCTGAGTAAAGACAACAATTGTCAAGAGAAATTAGTGAAGAATAGACAATGACTCCCCCTCAACAATTGCATAAAGGAATCTTGATACTTGGCGGAGACATATACTCACGCATAGTGAAAGTGTCCAGACAAGCCTAACTTGCCTTTCTTCAAATCACTATTTGATATACCAAGAATTTCAAAGCAACTGAGAAGTAGGAATTTATTTGCAAGAGAGAATGGCTTTTATTTGCACAAAGAAATGAGATGAAGATTTCAGACATGTGAAAACTTGCATAAACCAAGTTCCCTTCTAAGAGAAGTGAATTTAGGTTCTGCAAGAGGCTTAGTGAAAATGTCTGCAATTTGTTTTTTTGTGTCAATGAAGTCGAGTTCATAAGAATTCTTTGAGACTTCATCTCGAAGGAAATGATGCCGAATGTCAATGTGTTTTGTGCGGGAATGCTGAATAGGATTTTTGGACAGATTTATAGCACTTGTGTTGTCACAAAGAATGGGAATGCAACCTAATGTGTGATTATAGTCTAGAAGTTGATGTTTGACCCAAAGGACTTGGGTACCACAGCTACCAGCGGCAACATACTCAGCTTCTGCAGTTGAAAGAGCTACAGAATGTTGCTTTTTGGAAGCCCAAAAAATTAGACACCCTCCTAGATATAAACACAACCCACTAGTACTTTTTCTATCAAGTTTGCACCCGGCATAATCAACATCACTATATGCAATCAAGTTCAATTTACATCCAGCAGGATACCAAAGACCCAAATCACATGAAGAAAGAAGATATTTGAAAATTCTTTTAACGGCAGACATGTGACTATCTTTAGGATTTGCTTGAAATATTACGCACATGCAGACACTGAATTGAATAGCTGGCCTAGAGGTAGTTAAATAAAGAAGAGATCCAATCATACCTCTGTAAAGTGTAGCATTAACTGGCTTACCAGAAGTATCACTCTCAAGTCTTACACTTGTGGCCATTGGTGTGTTGGATGGCTTGATGTTTTGGAAGTCAAACCTATTGAGCAACTCCTTGACATATTTTGTTTGACTTAGAAAAATTCCTTCAGCAGTTTGATGTACCTGCAGACCTAAAAAGAATGTAAGTTCACCCATGAGACTCATTTCAAATTCAGATTGCATAAGATGGGCAAACTCATTGCACAAAGTATTATCTGTTGATCCAAAAATGATATCATCAACATAAACTTGAACAACAATGAAATGATTTTTTACAGTTTTTGTAAACAAGGTTTGATCAATGTTTCCTCTTATGTAACCTTTATTTACGAGAAAGGAGCTCAACCAGTCTTACCAAGCTCTTGGAGCTTGCTTGAGACCATATAGAGCCTTATTGAGTTTAAAAACATGATTGATAAATTTTTCATTTTCAAAACCAGGGGGTTGTTTGACAAAGACATTTTCTTTTATATAACCATTCAAGAAAGTACTCTTGACATCCATTTGAAAGACTTTGAATTTCAAAGAAGCAGCAAATGCAAGGAATATTCGAACAGCTTCAAGTCTTGCTACAGGGGCATAAGACTCTTCAAAATCAATACCAAGTTCTTGGTTATACCCCTGAGCAACAAGTCTAGCTTTATTTCTAACAATTTGACCAAATTCATTCAATTTATTTCTGAAAATCCATCTAGTTTCAATGACAGAAGTTAAATCTGAAGGTTTTGGTACTAAATCTCAAACTTGATTTCTTTCAAATTGATGAAGCTCTTCATGCATAGCAGATGTACTCAGTAGGAAGCCAGTAGCGTCCCTATCTTGTTTAGTCATGGGCGAGATGCAACCATTAAAGTAATTTTCCTGTCTGGATCTAAATATTGAGCAGAGAAGTGATCAAGTATTAGTGGCCAATCTTAGAGCTCAACCAGACATCTTTGTCGAGATCAGGGAGCAATAGGCTAATGATCCATTTCGAATCCTAGTCAAGGAAACCATAGTTGACAGACCCGATTTCTCCATCACTGAGGATGGGAGACTATTATTTCAAGCCAGAACATGTGTGCCTGACAATGAAGAGTTGAGAAGGAAGCTGATGGACGAAGCCCATAAGACAAAGTATACAATCCACCCAAGTGCAACCAAGATGTACCAGGACATGAAAAGGTCATTTTGGTGGCCCAACATGAAGCGTGAGGTGGCTGAGCATGCCGCGCACTGCCTCACATGTTAGTAGGTGAAAGCAGAACACCGACGTCCTGTGGGTGTACTTAGACCTCTGGACATACCTGAGTGGAAGTGGGAAAGTATTAGCATGGATTTCATCATGGGTTTACCCCGAACTCGTGGTGGACTCGATGCTATCTGGGTCATTATGGACCGATTGACAAATCCGCACATTTCCTTGCAATCAAACGCACCTGGAGTGTGGATGTACTTGCAGCATTATATGTTAAGGAGATAGTAAGACTACATGGAGTCCCTGTGTCCATTGTTTCAGATCGTGACCCCAGATTCATTTCTAGTTTCTGAAAGGGACTTCAGACGGCTTTAGGCACCAAACTCAATTTTAGCAAAGCATTCCACCTACATACAGATGGACATACGGAAAGAACTAATCAGATCGTGGAGGATATGCTACGAGCTTGCACCATAGATTTTGAGGGGTACTGGATGAACAGTTGTCACTAATAGAATTCACCTACAATAACAGCTACTAAGCCAGCATCAAGATGGCACCGTTTGAAGCCCTGTACGGAAGAAGCTGTAGATCGCCAGTTTGCTGGAATGAAATAGGTGAACTGCAATGGTTGGGACCAGACATGGTACAGAACACTAGCAAGGACATACAAATCATCATAGATAGAATTAAAATAGCTCAGTCCAGGCAAAAGAGCTACGCAGACAAGAGAAGAAGGGACTTGGAATTTCAAACTGGAGATCATGTACTGCTTAAGGTATTCCCGACCCGAGGATTTCAAAGGTTTGGGATGAAAGGCAAGTTGAGACTGAGATTCATAGGTCCATTTGAGGTACTAGAAAGAGTAGGCGAGGTGGCGTATCGTCTAGCACTACCTCCCCAATTTTCCATCGTACGCAATGTTTTCCATTTATCAATGCTAAGAATTACGTGTACGACCCATCACACGTAATCAGCTATGATGATATCATTTTGAATAAAGATATGACCTATGAAGAAAAGCCAGTGAGAATCTTGGACAAGAAGATACAACAACTTCAGAACCGACCCATATTAGTGGTAAAGGTGCTATGGAGGAATCATGAAGTTGAAGAAGCCACGTGGGAACCCGAAGCAACAATGTAACGTAAGTATGCCAAGTTATTTAGTAAGTCACTATGCCCTTAAGATCATATGAATTTGGGGACCAAAGTCTTTTTAAGAGGGGGAGAATGTAGCAACCTTGATTTTAAAATCCTAAATAAAATAAAAATTTAATTAAATAAATATGATAAATAGAATTAAATTAGAATAAAGAGGAAATAATTAGAAAAAAGAGAATTAAATCAAAACCCATTAAGCTAAATTAGGAATGGGTTGTGCTAGTGGTCCAAACAAAATAGAATGGGCCCAAATGTGAAGAGCCCATCATGGGATGGGGAGCTAATTAAGGGAAATTCGTACTAAAAATAGTAATAATTAGTAAAAGGGTTAAGATAAATAGTTAATGACCCATATATGTCCTAAAAAGGAGTCATAGACTTACCCTAACCCTTTACCCACGAAATTAACTCTCTCCTCAATCCTATTAGATATATAAAGGAGAGAAATAGCGAGATAAATAGGGAAATTCGGAGTTTTAAAGGAAATTAGGAGTTTTAGAAAGTAAGGACTCTTAAACCACCCTATACACCTCTAATTTGTCCTTACCAAGTCTCATTTTCGTTGCTGGGGATTTAGAGGACGAGGAGAGGAGCTGTGGACGTGAGGAGCAAGAAGGAGAAGCTTGGAAAGGAGGGATTTCTTCTTCTTCTTCGTCATCAACCCTAGGTTTTCATTACAGCAAGAAAAGGTAGGCAATCTCTCAAGCACAAATCACCTAATTTCGGCCATAGGTAGTCCACACATCCATCTTTGAAAACCCTAAGATTTCCCTAATTTTCATGGCTCCATGAAGGAGTATTAAATGCTCTAAACTTTGTCCTTACCATGCACTCGAACCTTCATGATTGCTTTCAATCCATGCGTGTACTTAATCCTATGCCATGCAAATATTCTCATAAATACTGCATGATGTTAGCTTTCAAACGCACCTAGTTTCCCCAATTTTCATCATGTATCCCTTGCGAATTAAATTGTTTTTCCCGACTGTACATGTTTTAGGTTACTGAAATGTAATCTGATAAAAGCATGCCTAATCCTTGTCCATTTTCTAATTGCTCATGCCTAATGATAGATCTACATGTCTACTATCGTTTAAAACCAATTTCATGATTTTTTGAGCTTCCTACGATTTTATATGGATTTTCGAGTAGTTCTGTATCATGTATAAAGGGAGGAACCCCACCTGGAAAAGGGCCGAATTCCCCTTTTTGGGCTCGGGCCACCTTCTGAAGTCGCGACGGCCCGACCCGTCGCGATCTCAGAAGGGGTCGCAATAGGGAGAACCATCGCGTTCTGAACCCGACAGGTCGACTCATCGCGAATTCCCCCGGTTTAACCCCGGTGGCCCGGTTTAGCAGAACACGACCGGACCACCCGTCGCGTTTTCAGTAATGCGGCCAGAACCTAAAATTGCTCTGATACCCCAGCTATTTACACCATTTGAAGCATGATAAAACTTAACTAAACACTGTTATGCACAGTAATGATCTGAACATTAATATTTTGTAATAATTACATAAATTCAATTAATTAAAATCCATGTGCACAATCTTTCATGCTTACATGATTTCTTTACACTTGCACACACTAAACATTATTATTTACATTGAGACCTTATTAAAATATTCAATAATATATATGGTAATTATTAAGTAAAATTATTTCACTTAATCTCTTAATTAATTAATGACACTTGTCTTTGTTTTATTTGTGTGCTTTGTACACCGACATCGCGTCCCTCTTCCATCAAGCACTCGAGGCAAGACAGACAATGTTTCATTACACACTTTTCTTGGCACGGACCACCTCTCTATTGGGAATACTCTAATAGGACCAGGGACTCCTTGTCAAGGCCTCTATAAGTCTTCTTGGCTTTGGCGCACGTCCATTGTCGACGAGCTGGTTGTACCCTTAAAACCCGTTACACCTTTAAGGATCAGTACGATCCAACGACCTTAGTGTATTTTCCTTCTTACCTAGGGATCACGCCGGACCATCTACCATGTGTTCATAGCATGGAAAATGGGTGGTTGTGACTTCTGCCAGACTTCCGACACTTGACTTGGTGTTGTGCAGCTGTTACTATCGTGTGTTTAACGTTGTTTTACGAATATGTCCCTATTCTTATCTACAATCTCTGAACTCTCATCTGTTCACTTTTCTCTCTACACTCTCGTCTATTTGTCTACTATTCTCATCTATTCTTGGTACTCTATTTGGCCATCCATATGATTGTCTAAGATAAGAAACATAACTTATGCCAGTGCAATAAGGCTCGATCTGGTCCTGGGAGGAGCACCCGAAAAGTGCCATTTGCCCATGGGAGTTAAAATGATCAGGATGTTGGCATACATCCTGTAACACCCCGAAAATTCTATTTACTAGAAAACTATGAATAATTGGATTGTTAAACAAGATTATTTCCATGGGTTGTAGTTAACTTTAATTTAGGATTAATTGGTGATAATAAATGTTATTTCAGTAACGTACTTAGAGGTGCGCGCTCCAACAGGGCGACACTGGAATTCTGTAGCGAAAATGGAATCCGAGAGCACCATAATTTTCAGAAAAATGTGGTGATATCAGAAATGTAAATATCCGGATTTGTTGATGTACGGATTTCGAGATTAAGCTGACGCAACTATTTTTCAGGCGATTTTTCACCCAGTGGAAAATAAATTATAAAAATTATACTAAAATCACCATAATTTGTAAAACTATTGCATTAGCCTATGGCTGAAATTTCAACACAAATGGACACCATTTGAATATGTTTACATAAGGTTTAATGGGCCAGCTGATTTATGATCCAATTACGGTGGGAATTTTCTTGGGAATTTTTAGTGCCTACGTGTGAGGCACCGGAAAGGCCAGCACACAAGGGGCTGAGGTTAACACATATTTACATGAGGTGTTCAGCTGTGAAGGGTGCATGTTTAACGTGTCGACAGTAAAAACCAAATGGTTTTTACTATGACACACCAAGGGCCTGCGTGTCCTCATGCATGGGAGCTTTGCTGAGTTATAAAAACCTCCCCGTAACTAGCATACTAGTCTTTCCAACGCTAACATCTGCTAGGTCTCCTTCCTGCTCTTGCACTCTTCTTCAGTTCTTGTCCTTCTACTGTTGTTGTTGCTGTGCATGCACCTTAGTGCTGGAGGGTAGCTGTCGTGGTGGTGCGCCAAGAGGAGCTGCTGCTTCTGATTGAAGGTGCTACCAGTTGTTTCTGTCGGAAACAGTTGTACTGCACCTTTGGCTCCCTTTCCTTCCATCAATTATAGGCCATTGGAGTGGAAACATTACTCCTCAAGCTAAGTAGGTTTCTCTCTTCTTTTCTCAATCCTTATCTCCGACCTTTGCCAAAGAGTTCATGATCACCTACATACTTGCCTTTAAATTTGTTAATCCTCTTTTGAACTGTGTATCCATCCTTTGAAATTGTGTTTTAGTATGTGTGTCAGTAGGTTCCCCTACTGTAGACATGCAAATTTTCCCACCGCGGGCAAGTTTTCGAGTTGCACTGTAATGCCCAAAATGTCCCGCTTCTTGCCTTATAAGGGCATTTTCCCCAATATTCCTGAATTTCACCCATTTTTCTTTGGTGCTTCCCCCCCCCCCCCCCCCCAGGAAGGGGGGGGGGGGGGGGTCTGGTTACAAAGGGCACTCAGCGAGGGAATAGCGACGGACAAATTTCTGTCACTAATCTGTCGCCTATCAGCAACGGATTAGCGATGACAAAATTTTCTGTCGCTGAACCGCCTCTTAATTCGCGCCCACGTCCATAAAAGTCACCGCGTTCCTTGTAGAACATTGAAAGGCGTCAAGGTATGTGGACGCGATTAAAGAGCGATTCCGTCGCTATTCCGTCGTTGTTCCGTCGCTAAACCAGTCACTGACCAATCTCTTTATTCGCGTCCGTTCCGGTCGACACATTTATTGCAAGAACATTAAAATGGCGTCCACTATACTGGACGTGATTCAGAAAAGTCAAATCAACGTCCCGTCGGTTGACAGCGCACTCACGGGTCGGTTGCCTCGAAACCATGCGAGTTTTAAACGCGTCAACTAAACTGGACGCGATTTTAAGTCGCGCTGGCCTTCCATGACGCGATTGAAAGAGGCGGTTTAGCGATTCCCCATGCTTAAACCGACCTTCTTAAATGCGGCGGTTGTCCTGGACGTGATTTTGACCCAGAACCTTAAATCTCAGCCAGCGGCCTTCTTTTGAGAAGGGAGGTTGGCCATTTGCTTCGGAGGAGAGGGTTTTAGAGAGAGAGAGTGAGGTTTTAGAGAGAGAAAGAGAGAGATTTTAGAGAGAGGGAGGGGATTTCAAGCGGCGGAGCCCTGCCGTTTCGCGCTTCGACGCCGTCTGCTTCCTCGTCATCCTCGTCTTCGTCTCTCGCGAGTTCTCCATCGCCGCCATCGTCGTCTTCCTCCTCTCGTTTGCCCTCCACAGCGCCGTTATGCCGTCCGGCCACCTCGGGGAAGCACCCCAATTTTTCCTCCCTCCGGACCCCACGTGGTCCTTTCCATTTTCGTTTGGGCCCTACGTTGCCCCTTTCCCATTTTACACATTACATGCATGCACACACATCATACCTTTTAGTTAGGGGTTTAAAAGACCACCCAAAAGGTGTGTTCTTCCCCTTTTTCATCTATGTTATTTTATTTGTCTAGATTCATTTACTACACATTCCGGGCTAATCTCGTTGTCACTTTTTGTTGTCCTTTTGTGACAGGTACCCCGAGCTAAATCTCCTTTGCCGGCCGGCCGGTGGAAGGAGGAGGGTGAACTCACGCGCACACATCCCGCGCTTTCTACGGGTGAAAGGTACCCCCCCCCCCCTTTTCTCACCCATTCCATTCGGTGCCCTCGTACACCTGGTGATCACAGTCTTTTTCTTTTTTTTAATTTTCTGTATTTATCCATCCCGTGCATCCCCTCGCATCTCTTCAGTGTGGGCCTCTGTTCTTCGGGCCCCCCTAAAAAGGGAGCGAGAAAAACGTAGTCTACACCAACGACTCTTTTCAATTCCTTGTTTTATACTTATGCTTTCCACTTGTACAACCTATGTTCCTTTCTGTTCCATGTTCTATAGGTTCCTTCCTACATTTCTTCTCCAAATCTTCTCCTTTCATGTTAAGAATTCCAGGTTTAGGCAATAGACCATGTTCACACTGGTCACTGATTCGAGAAACATCATTAGAATTGTGTTTCTATTTCTTGTAATCATGTACGTTAGTAGTTTGTTACTCCAAGCATGTTGATGGAAATCTTCTCTTTTGTTGCAAGAGAAAGTATTTTGGAAGAGTTATGTCTTCAGCTATCATCTTGTCATAGGTGTATAAGCTACAGTATGTCCCTATTTTTCCACTTGATTCCCTCATCTAAGTGATGTTTAGAAGTGTGTACAAGACCCTCCTTGATGTTGTTAAGTATGAGTGAATTCATAGGAACATCCAAAAAGAGTCTTTAGAGATGTATAGATCCATATTTGGAAGTCGGATCTGCGGCTGTCGACAGCTAGAAGTCATCTGTCGACAGCCCTCAAGTTCAAAGAACCCAGAACTTAAGAAAAATTAGTAGCTGTCCATAGATAGCCCTCATCTATCGACAGACGACCCTGACCTGTCGATAGATGACCCTTGCCTGTCGACAGGCACAGTCCAAAACCCAGAAACATGGTTCTGGGAAGCAATACCTATCGACAGCCACCTTCTAGCTATCGACACATGCTGTCCTGTTGTGTTTTCAACACCAATTCTTGTCCTATCCCTTGAGGATTCACTATACTATTGAGCCTATGAGTTGTTTACCTCACTTCCTTGGATTTTAAACTACTTTATGACCAAGATAATTTGATTATTCATTCATCAAACTATCCTTTGAATTTATATCCCTATTGTGCTCATGAAATATAACTTATGAGCTGAAGACAGTGCTCTCTTCAAAGAGGGTTTAGGATCACTTGTGGTAGCACTAGTCACTTGTGATCAGCTGTGGGTGACAGTTTGTAGGTAAATCCAAGTCAATGGTCTGATGATGGTGAGTAACAAACCCCGTTCTTGCGCAATGAACAAGATCCAAGATGCTGGAATCGCCTAGGCATTGAGGATGTATTTACGTTATTTATTAACCTCTTAAGAGCAGTATGATGTCTGTCGAATTCGTTTCCGAATCAAGTTATGATCTGAGTTTTTGTAAGACATATGTGACTTTTGTTCAGAAATTCGTTTGAGCCCGTTATGAAACCAATTTGGGCTATATGTTTATGTTAAGTATGAAGTTCATGAGCAAGTATGTTTTGATCAATATACACACTTTCTGAATTGTCACTTAGTTCTGCAATTGAAACTCCTATCTTTACGCTTACTTTCACCTACTGAGTCCTCCGACTCATGCCTTTCTTTCCTCCACCCCCCTTTCAGATTGAAGGTGAGTGCAATCTCAACTACAGATTATTCACAACTCCGCTGGTGATGAAGAAGAAGAATAGCATAGCTTTAGTAGTTTCTTTTTGAGACTTTGTTGTATTGTTAAAAGTCTAGAGAGAGAAAGTTTGGTTTTATGTAAATAATGGGTGTTAATACTTAGTTACTTTGTTGAGGTATAATACTTCCAAAGATGCCTTTGTGGAATGGTTTGCTAGTCTTGGGCACTACACAGATTAGTCTACCCATAACGAAGTTTGTTAGTGTAACCCCTCTTCCCATCTAGAGCTATGTGATATGTATGTATATGTGTGTGCGGTCGGGAGAGGGTGTTACACATCCAGTGCCATTATACTATCAACATTTAATCTATGACAATCAATCAGTGCAATCTCTACAAGTGCTATCGTTACTAGTGCACCGTTGTGCAACTTTATGTGCTATATCGTTACATGGCCAATACATTATCGTACTTGATGTGCTATTTTCCATGACCAAGTTCTATCATTCTCTTGCTATAGTTACTTTCTCTACATGACTATTCTCTCTAGTTATCCTACCTTTTAAGACATTAAACATTTAAAGCATCCTTGTTCGTATGAGATATTAAGTTCTACTAGGCGTTATTCGCTCATCCTGCATTATTATTTCATGTGTTTCAGGTGAGTCTGATGGGGATTACCACACTCAAGAGGAAGGGAATGAGGATGATACTCAGGAGTGACCAGTTTCAACAACCACTGCTTATTAGTTATTTAGTTAGTCGTCAGTTAGTCTGTCACGTCCCGAGAATTACGCAGCGGATATTATTTCAAAGAATTCGAGTCGATAATTCGAGACGTGGACAGTCGGTAAATAAGCCTCTAGCTAGCACGCACTAAATGTGTATCAACACAACATCATAATAGAGCCCATATGTTGAACTCAATATAAATTGTATTCAAATCTCAACTTATTGTATTCAAAGTGAAAACTATTACAGGACTAAGACTCAATAAAACAAAAGTACATGATACTTCTTACTTCCTACTACATGTTCTAACTCGCAAAGCGAATTACTATAACTAGACTCATAGTTGGAACGCTCATCACTCGGACACATTCCCATCCTCGACTTGCTCTTCCTCTTGAACGTCATAGTCACCTAGATTGGGTAAAAGTAGGGAATGTGCAAACTAGCCCAGTAGGATTTATATCTCAATGTGCAGGCAATAATATAAGTGATTAACATTTTAGAACTAGGCAAGTACAATGAATGATATGCAAGTACGAATAAAACTCGTTAAAACATGGTATATAAAACAAGCTAGAGAGAGTGATTATGATAGAACAAGATCTGTGAACAAGACGACAAGATAGAACTAGCAATAGATCACTTTGTACGAGCACGCGAGATTTCACTTGATGTCAAGAACGCAGGATATCACTAATTGCATTAAATGCAGGATGGCCATATCACGCAAGCAAGCAAGCAAGAACGCACGAGCACGATCATGTAACACTAATCAGGCATGTAGACTCTAATGTACACCAAGGAAAGATCCACCAAGAATGCACACTAGGACACATGTATGTGGTTGTTGTATCTAACATTCAACAAGCAAGAAAGTACTCCCAGCGCAGATGCAACACCAGTAATCATTATACCCCATGGTTAACAGTATATCTATGAGTCGCCGTCAATGGGGCTAGATTGGAGCCCTTGGACACACGCCGTGCCCTGTCAGCATCCCATGTAAATTTTTAAATGTAGATACTCAAGTCATTAATAATGGCCAATGAGAGTTTCAATAAGTAAGCATGTGTAATGTCATGTTCATGATGATGATGGGAACAAGTAATAAGTATTTGAACATGATTTCATGATAACAATGGTCAAGTGATAAATTCGGCAGCATAACGGTACGATTTATACTTTTGTTCAATCTTTACATTAATGGCTTTAGTCTAGTTTGTAAGTCACACTCACGAGATCAAGAAGAGAAAGGAAGTGCACGCTATCTTCAGGGAACTTCAATGGTACAACCAACTCGTCGGCCATGTGGGAATCCATGGTCAGAGGAGATTTACGGAGGCCTTGGAAAAAGGTCGCTAGTCTACCGATTCGGAATGACCGGTAGAGAGTTTCTAATTTCCCAAGAAAAGGTTGCCTAATAGTGCTAGTGTGTAGTGCGGTACGCGTGTCTCAATTTACAAACCATCGGTCTCAAACTCGCAGGAAGCACTTAACAATATAACGTGGAATAAACTATGCACTTTTACTAAACATGATTCGCAAGATTTTATGATATCCGTTATCATTTAAATGTAGAAGAACAGTAGGAAGATTAAATCACAAGAAGCATGAATGGATCATAACATTTAAGGAGCACTTAGAATAGCATTCATGTAATTAAAGCTTTTAAATGGGTTAATCACTTTTAAGCTATTAAATAACAATCATGTAATGATCAGACCCAAAACAGGCAACTTACACAGTAAATATCATATTTAAACAGACCTTAGGTATATGCAGAAAACTATGCAGGAGAACACGTGGTTTCAGGTAAAATTCTGAGAAGGAGACAGGGGTATATAAGGAAGGCGACATGGGTGTCAGATTGCGATAGGACAAGGGCTGCGAAGGGATGACTAGAAGGCGACAGGGGTATATAAGGAATGCGACATGTCGGTCAGATCAGGCAGCCATATAGCGACGTAGTACACGTCGCATTCAGAAGGCGACAATAGGGCTGTCGCAATAAGACCTCTGAAAGCGACATATCGGGCCATCGCATTCACAGGGTCCGTGCCTGACCCTGACAGAGCATGGACAGTGCCTCGGATTGCGGACCTGTCTTTCCTTCTTTTGACATAGGGTTGTTCTAAAATAGAGAACAAATTGCACAGTGCGTGAAAAATAACGAAACCAGTTTTAAAATAACCTAGACATACTAGGGTACTTCCAGTAAATCAGAATTGAACAATAAAAATGGTTTCGATAGGTTTTGATCCCGGGGAACACAAGGTCAGACCAAGGGTAACTTGAAAACGTAATTTTATGCAGCAACCCTATTACCACACTTATAACTCTGTAACTAATGAGATTTAGACTAAATATTCAACATGAAACCTGACGAGGACAACTAGTAGAATAACGTTCATGTTATGAGTTTTCTCTAATTCGGTCTTGAAACACATGCAACATATTAAGAACGGGAAAAACTCCAACAGTGCGCGACTTTGGAAAAACACTTATGAATCAAGATCTACTAAATGAAATTCGATGAAACCAGTTTGAAATGAAAGTTAACTTGATTCTCTACACATTGGTATAGGATATGTTAAGGTTTGGCCCGAGAAAACCTACCTTATGGGTTGAAGAAGTCTCATTATTCCAGAAAACCAGTGTTCAGACCACTTGGAGGAAAACGCTTACTACTCCGTGTATACTGCATGGAATTTGGGCATTCCACTTGGGTTAGAACGTAGACTTGACCCTCTTTCCAGGGTTATAGGCCTTGCAAGGTTTGGTTTAGGTTTGGCTCACCTTTGGTCGACTTCAAGAGGGTGGTTTGTGCAGGTCGCAGCAGACGAGAAGAGGAAGAAGAACGGCTTCTTGTGGTCGTTCCACAGCTCCTCAGCCACCAAGAGCTCCTCCACACGACCCTAGAAAGTTTAAATTCGTTCCTAGGGTTTGGGTGAAGAGTATTTAAGTAACTATGGTGTTTAGGAGTCCTATTATAACTAGGAAAGGAGAGTTTCGGGATTGGCATGTTTGGTTTCCTATTTTGATGATTTCCTCCTCCCTTTGAGTGTGTGAGGCATTAGGAAACCTCCCCTCATAGTTAGGCATGAATTTGGGTTGCCATGAATGCATGATTGCATCCCAATTCAACACTAATTGCCTCTTTTTAATGTCACTTATTTATGGTTACGAATTTCCATGTATTTTCTAGCTTTATTTGATTTTTGGGCCATATGTGGTCCATTGGCCCAATTAAGATATTGGGTCATTAATATATAATGTTGGAAATCTCTCCAACACTTTTATTTTATTTTTGATTGCATCGTATTTCCGTGTTAATGGTTTTTCGACTTGTTTCCTTATTTAGATAATCGGTCGCAATGAGTACTCTTAAACCTAGCCCGAGTGATTTTTATTGAACCAAATTTCTTGATGGGTCATTAGAGGATATTATTTGAAGTCCGTATATGATTTTTATTTAATTTTCTGACTCATCCACGTACGTGTGATAATGGTTTTACGACTTATTCATGAATTACGATAATAAGTCGCGAAACACTTTAAACTTAGATGATCTGATTTTTCTTGGCACAAATTTCTTTGTGAAACATTTACTAATAATATCTAGGGTTGATTTATAATTTTTACGAAATTTTCCGAAGTGTTTTAGCACATACGATAATGATACGTATGTTTTAAATACTCTGGTATTAGGGAAATTATTTATTTCCATTCACTTTGGATTAAAATTTCCGGGGTGCTACACCCTCCCCAACTTAAGAGAATTTGGTCCCCAAATTCATGTATAGAAAATTATCGTACAAGTGAGGCGTACTTACTTGTGAATAACTCCGGGTATCTTTTGCGCATTGCTTCCTCGGTTTCCCACGTGTCGTCTTCATCCATGCGTTGATTCCATCGAACCCTTACTAGTGGAATAACTTTGTTCCTTAGTTGGCGCAGTTCCCGATCCACGATCTTAATCGGCTTCTCTTGATATGTTCCATCTTTGTTAAATTCCAGAAGCTCATATTCTATGAAATGCCATGGATCTCGTACATACTTTTTCAACATGGATATGTGGAACACATTGTGTATTCCATCCATTTGTGGTGGTAAAGCAAGACGATATGCCACCTCACCGACTCTTTCGAGGATTTCGAAAGGCCCGACAAACCTTGGTGACAACTTGCCTTTAATGCCAAATCGCCTGATCCCACGGCCTGGAGACACTTTCAAGAATACATGTTCACCCACCTAAAACTCCAGGTCTCTTCTTCTATTATTTGCATACGCCTTTTGTCTTTGCTGCGCCACTGCCATTCTTTCTTTAATAAGCTTTACCTTCTCTGTGGATTCTCTTATCATCTCAGGTCCTAGCATTTGTTTTTCACCAACTTCATACCAGCATATTGGAGATCGGCAACTCCTGCCGTAGAGTGCTTCAAATGGTGCCATTTGAATGCTAGCTTGATAGCTATTATTGTAGGCGAACTCTACGAGGGATAAATGTTCGTGCCAGCTTCCTCCAAAATCTAGGACACATGCTCTGAGCATGTCTTCAATCACCAGGTTGGTTCTTTCCATCTGACCATCTGTCTGTGGATGGAAAGCCGTACTAAAGTTTAGCTTAGATCCCAAGGAGTAGTGCAGTCCTTCCAAAAGTGGGATGTAAACCTAGGGTCTCTATCAGACACGATAGACACCGGTACTCCATGTAATCGGACTATTTCCTTCACATATAATGCAGCCAGAACATCCACTGACCACTTATTCTTCACCGGCAAGAAGTGAGCCGACATAGTTAAGCGGTCGACAATAACCCAGATACCATCGAATCCACCTCTAGATTTGGGTAGACCGAAAATGAAGTCCATCCCTATACCTTCCCATTTCCATGCTGGGATTTCTAGGGGTTTGAGTTTACCTGCGGGTCGCAAGTGCTCCGCATGGTCGGGTACACAGACTCGATCCCGGAACAATAACCTTCCATCTTCAGTTAATGAGAAATCCGGCCTCCGGTCTAGATTAGCTTTAATCTCCACAAGTACAGGGTCATTGTCTTGAAGTGTTGTGATGTCCTCCAATAGTATGGGTTGTGCTCTAACACTACCAACAAAGCATCCCTTCTCTTTGACGTCAGCATCAATATTTAACTTGGCGAAATCTTCTAATAACTTCCATTCATCTACCATTAAACTTGACAGTGTGATCATCGGCTTTCTACTTAGAGCATCTGCCACAGAATTTGCTTTTCCGGGATGATATTGGATCGTGAAATCGAAGTCTTTGAGATACTCCAACCACCTCCGCTGTCTCATATTCAAGTCCTGCTGAGAAAACAGATACTTTAAGCTTTTATGGTCAGAAAACACAATGAATTTCTCACCATATAGATAATGATGCCATATCTTCAAGGCGAAGACTACAGCAGCTAGCTCCAGATCATGTACAGGATAATTGTCCTCGTGCTTCTTCAATTGTCTGGACGCGTAGCATATAACTTTCTCATTTTGCATCAGCACACAGCCAAGGCCGATCCGGATGCATCGGTGTATACTTCAAAATTACCCCAGCAACTGGCAGTGTTAGTACGGGTGCTGAGGTAAGGTGCTCTTTCAATGCCTTGAAACTTTCTTCACATTCATCAGTCCATGCAAATGGATTCTCCTTCCTGGTAAGCCGGGTCAGTGGTACAGCTATCTTCGAGAAATCCTTAATAAAGCGACGATAATAACCGGCTAAACCCAGAAAGCTTCTAATCTCCGACACAGTTGTCGGCCTTGCCCAGTTCTTTACCGCCTCCACCTTAGACGGATCTACTGAGATCCCCTCCTTGGATATGATGTGGCCAAGGAAAGACACCTTTTCCATCCAGAATTCACACTTACTAAGTTTGCATAGAGTTGATTGTCTCTAAGCACTTGTAGAGCCATCTTCAGGTGTTCTTCGTGTTCTTCTTTGGATTTGGAGTAAATAAGGATGTCGTCAATGAACACCACTATAAACTGGTCCAAGTATGGCCTATAAATATTATTCATAAGTTGCATGAAAGCCGCTGGAGCATTTGTTAAACCAAACGGCATAACTACGAACTCATAGTGACCATATCTACTTCGGAATGCAGACTTATGAATATCTTCCTCCTTTATTCTTAGTTGATGGTAGCCTGATCTTAGATCTATCTTGGAGAAATATTGTGCACCGGAGATCTGGTCAAACAGCTCGTGATACGGGGCAGTGGATACTTATTCTTTATTGTCAACTGGTTTAACTGACGGTAATCAATGCATAGCCTCATTGTCCCGTCCTTCTTTCTGACAAATAGCACTGGCGCTCCCCACGGGGATGTGCTAGGCCTGACAAAACCCTGATCTAGCAATTCTTGGATCTGCCTCTTCAACTCCTGCAATTCCACAGGGGACATACGGTATGGGGCCTTTGAAACAGGGGCTGCCCCAGGGAGTAACTCAATGGTGATGTTTACCTCCCGCTCAGGTGGTATACCAGGTAATTCCTCTGGAAATACATCAGGATAGTCCCTGGCTATTGGAATGTCTTCTAGGGATGGTTTCTTCTTTTCAGTTGCCAAGACGGAAACTAGGAAAGCGTCACAACCCTGGTTGATCAGCTTAGAAGCCTTTAGGGAGGATATCAAGATGGGGTGTTTGTGATATCGGGTGCCAAGTAGTGATAGAGTTGGAAGGTTTGGTCTTTTAAAAGTGACCCTCCTATGGCGACAGTTTACATCGGCATCATATTCAATTAGCCAATCGACACCCAGAATGGCATCATAACCCTTCATGTCTAAACAGATAAGGTCGGCAGGGAGATTGTGTCCTCCAATTATAGTTTCACATTTTGGCAAGTAGTGAGTGAGTTCAGATTCTGAGCCTAGTGGAGAGGCTACAGTGATCTTGGATTTCAGGGGTACAGGTTTGACAGGTAGAGTTGCAGCAAATGTGGTGGAAATAAAAGAATATGCAGCTCCAGTATCAATAAGTACAAAAGCAGGTTGAGAGTGTATGGAAATGGTACCTTCCACCATACCCCCTTCCTCGGGTCAGTCAGCTTCTATGACAGCATTAAGGCGTCCCTGATGCCGTGGTACATTCTGAATTCTGCCTGGCTGGTCCTTCAGTATAGGACAATCAGGAATACGGTGGTCACGACCACCACATCTCAAGCATGCCCCGAGCTTCTTCCAGCATTCTTCAGCTCGGTGTCCGTTTATCACAGAATTTGCATTTTCAGCCAACTGCCTACCTTCCACTTTGACTCTCTTGTCTCCCGCGACATCTCTTCCGGTATTCGGTCTCTTGTTGTTGTTGTTGACGTTGTTGTTACGAAAGGTTGGAGCAATATTAGGTGCTCCCTTCTTGACGAAGACCGGCTTGGAGTTGTCCTTGCCCCTCATGCCATCCACTTTGGCCATGGTGTCTTCTACCAGCTGGGCTCTTTGGACCATATCAGTGTAAGTTTGAATTTTTGTGGTCCGAGCCTTTCAATGAACATGGGCCTGAGCCCATCCATGAAACGGTTAGCCTTCAGCCTTTCAGTTCCCACCAGGTGTGGGGCATACATAGCCAGACGCGCGAACTGAGCCTCATACTCAGCCACGGACATTCCTCTCTGTTTTAGTGCGGAAAACTCCGCTGCCTTCTTTTCCTTGACTCTCTCAGAGAAGTATTTTCCCCGGAATATCTCCAGGAATCCAGCCCATTCCAGTTCAGCTATATTAGGCAGGTGGGCCGATGTGGCCTTCCACCACGCTCGGGCATCCTTGGTAAATTGGAAAGTGGCCAGTACCACTTTCTCCCTATTGGTGCATTGCATTACTTGGAAGATCCTTTCTATTTCTTCCTGCCAGTTTTCTGCCTCGTCTGGGTCAGGGGATCCAGAGAAACGAGGAGGGTTTAAACTCCTAAAATTCCGGTGCAGATCACCGGCTCCATTCCTTGCAGCTCCAGCTTGATTTCCAGCCTGAACCACATTCTGCAGGGCCTGAGTCAACCCAGCCACGGTTTCTTGCATAGCTTGCCATTGGTTACGAGCCATTGCAGTTGAGTGTAAGTGTTATGAAGGTTCCTGAGAAAAGGATGGAAACCAATTAATGTCTCTAGATACGTTATAAGAGTCAATGGGTAGGAGTGTTTAATTCTTTCTAACATATTCCCAGTCTCTACCCATTCTCACCAGGTACTATATTTAATTTCCATGACCTAGGTTCCATAGGTATCTCCTATTCCTGAGACATATATCCTATTTGGTAATCTAGGCTTTGATACCACTAAACTGTCACGTCCCGAGAATTACGCAGCGGATATTATTTTGAAGAATTCGAGTCGATAATTCGAGACGTGGACAGTCGGCAAATAAGCCTCTAGCTAGCACGCACTAAATGTGTATCAACACAACATCATAATAGGGCCCATATGTTGAACTCAATATAAATTGTATTCAAATCTCAACTTATTGTATTCAAAGTGGAAACTATTACAGGACTAAGACTCAATAAAACAAAAGTACATGATACTTCTCACTTCCTACTACATGTTCTAACTCTCAAAGCGAATTACTATAACTAGACTCATAGTTGGAACGCTCATCACTCGGACGCATTCCCATCCTCGACTTGCTCTTCCTCTTGAACGTCATAGTCACCTAGATTGGGTAAAAGTAGGGAATGAGCAAACTAGCCCAGTAGGATTTATATCTCAATGTGCGGGCAATGATATAAGTGATTAACATTTTAGAACTAGGCAAGTACAATGAATGATATGCAAGTACGAATAAAACTCGTTAAAACATGGTATATAAAACAAGCTAGAGAGAGTGATTATGATAGAACAAGATCTGTGAACAAGACGACAAGATAGAACTAGCAATAGATCACTTTGTACGAGCACGCGAGATTTCACTTGATGTCAAGAACGCAGGATGGCCATGTCACGCAAGCAAGCAAGCAAGAACGCACGAGCACGATCATGTAACACTAATCAGGCATGCAGACTCTAATGTACACCAAGGAAAGATCCACCAAGAATGCACACTAGGACACATGTATGTGGTTGTTGTATCTAACATTCAACAAGCAAGAAAGTACTCCCAGCGCAGATGCAACACCAGTAATCATTATACCCCATGGTTAACAGTATATCTATGACTCGCTGTCATTGGGGCTAGATTGGAGCCCTTGGACACACGCCGTGCCCTGTCAGCATCTCATGTAAATTTTTAAATGTAGATACCCACAGTCATTAATAATGGCCAATGAGAGTTTCAATAAGTAAGCATGTGTAATGTCATGTTCATGATGATGATGGGAACAAGTAATAAGTATTTGAACATAATTTCATGATAACAATGGTCAAGTGATAAATTCGGCAGCATAACGGTACGATTTATACTTTCGTTCAATCTTTACATTAATGGCTTTAGTCTAGTTTGTAAGTCACACTCATGAGATCAAGAAGAGAAAGGAAGTGCACGCTATCTTCAGGGAACTTCAATGGTACAACCAACTCGTCGGCCATGTGGGAATCCATGGTCAGAGGAGATTTACGGAGGCCTTGGAAAAAGGTCGCTAGTCTACCGATTCGGAATGACCGGTAGAGAGTTTCTAATTTCCCAAGAAAAGGCTGCTAATAGTGCTAGTGTGTAGTGCGGTACGCGTGTCTCAATTCACAAACCATCGGTCTCAAACTCGCAGGAAGCACTTAACAATATAACGTGGAATAAACTATGCACTTTAACTAAACATGATTCGCAAGATTTTATGATATCTGTTATCATTTAAATGTAGAAGAACAGTAGGAAGATTAAATCACAAGAAGCATGAATGGATCATAACATTTAAGGAGCACTTAGAATAGCATTCATGTAATTAAAGCTTTTAAATGGGTTAATCACTTTTAAGCCATTAAATAACAATCATGTAATGATCAGACCCAAAACAGGCAACTTACACAGTAAATATCATATTTAAACAGACCTTAGGTATATGCGGAAAACTATGCAGGAGAACACGTGGTTTCAGGTAAAATTCTGAGAAGGTGACAGGGGTATATAAGGAAGGCGACATGGGTGTCAGATTGCGACAGGACAAGGGCCGCGAAGGGATGGCTAGAAGGCGACAGGGGTATATAAGGAAGGCGACATGTCGGTCAGATCAGGCAGCCATATAGCGACGTAGTACACGTCGCATTCAGAAGGCGACAATAGGGCTGTCGCAATAAGACCTCTGAAAGTGACATATCGGGCCGTCGCATTCACAGGGTCCGTGCCTGATCCTGATAGAGCATGGACAGTGCCTCGGATTGCGGACATGTCTTTCCTTCTTTTGACATAGGGTTGTTCTAAAATAGAGAACAAATTGCACAGTGCGTGAAAAATAACGAAACTAGTTTTAAAATAACCTAGTCATACTAGGGTACTTCCCGTAAATCAGAATTGAACAATAAAAATGGTTTCGATAGGTTTTGATCACGGGGAACACAAGGTCAGACCAAGGGTAACATGAAAATGTAATTTTATGCAGCAACCCTATTACCACACTTATAACTCTCTAACTAATGAGATTTAGACTAAAAGTTCAACATGAAACCTGACGAAGACAACTATTAGAATAACTTTCATGTTATGAGTTTTCTCTAATTTAGTCTTGAAACACATGCAACATATTAAGAACGGGAAAAACTCCAACAGTGCGCGACTTTGGCAAAATGCTTATGAATCAAGATCTACTAAATGAAATTCGATGAAACCAGTGAGAAATGAAAGTTAACTTGATGCTCTACATATTGGTATAGGATATGTTAAGGTTTGGCCCGAGAAAACCTAAGCACAACTACCTTATGGGTTGAAGAAGTCTCGTTATTCCAGAAAACCAGTGGTCAGACCACTTGGAGGAAAACGCTTACTACTCCGTGTATACTGCATGGAATTTGGGCATTCCACTTGGGTTAGAACGTAGACTTGACCCTCTTTCCAGGGGTATTGGCCTTGCAGGTTTGGTTTAGGTTTGACTCACCTTTGGTCGACTTCAAGAGGGTGGTTTGTGCAGGTCGCAGCAGACGAGAAGAGGAAGAAGAACGGCTTCTTGTGGTCGTTCCACAGCTCCTCAGCCACCAAGAGCTCCTCCACACGACCCTAGCAAGTTCTAAATTCGTTCCTAGGGTTTGGGTGAAGAGTATTTAAGTAACCATGGTGTTTAGGAGTCCTATTATAACTAGGAAAGGAGAGTTTCGGGATTGGCATGTTTGGTTTCCTATTTTTGATGATTTCCTCCTCCCTTTGAGTGTGTGAGGCATTAGGAAACCTCCCCTCATAGTTAGGCACGAATTTGGGTTGCCATGAATGCATGATTGCATCCCAATTCAACTCCAATTGCCTCTTTTAATTTCAGCTTATTTATGGTTACGAATTTCCATGTATTTTCTAGCTTTATTGATTTTTGGGCCATATGTGGTCCATTGGCCAATTAAGATATTGGGTCATTAATATATAATGTTGGAAATCTCTCCAACACTTTTATTTAATTTTTGATTGCGTCATATTTCCGTGTTAATGGTTTTCCGACTTGTTTCCTTATTTAGATAATCAGTCGCAATGACTCTTAAACCTAGCCCGATTGATTTTTATTGAACCAAATTTCTTGATGGGTCATTAGAGGATATTATTTGAAGTCTGTATATGATTTTTATTTAATTTTCTAACTCATCCACGTACGTGTGATAATGGTTTTACGACTTATTCATGAATTACGATAATAAGTCGCGAAACACTTTAAACTTGGATGATCTGATTTTTCTTGGCACAAATTTCTTTGTGAAACATTTAGTAATAATATCTATGGTTGATTTATAATTTTTAAGAAATTTTCCGAAGTGTTTTAGCACATACGATAATGATACGTATGTTTTAAATACTCTGGTATTAGGGAAATTATTTATTTCCATTCACTTTGGATTAAAATTTCTGGGGTGCTACATAGTCAATATGTAACAGTTTGGATTTGAATAAAGTACTTTGGGCCCTAGTTTGGCTCTGATTAGTGGATGTAATAGATAGTTGATGAATTATTAATGAAGTTGGATTACATTTGGTTTTATTCCAATTGTGCAATGGTTTGATGTTTATTTATCGCTCGATACTATTTAATAACTGTAATTTCACTCTGATATTCCACGTCGGGACATTACACATTGGCTCTTTGTTTTGTTGCATAGAGTTCGGCAGCTATGACCTCCCTTTCCGCAATGTAGAACCTTTCTCTGAATTTCTTTTTCATGTCTGCCCAGTCCAATACAGACCCTGCTGGCAAGCTAGAGTACCATTCAAATGCTAGGCCCGTTAAGGAGGAGCTGAAGAACTTCAGTAGGTAGGACTCATAAGCGGCCATGTAACACCTCGACGCGGAATATCGGAGCGATATTACAGTTATTAAATAGTACAGAGCGAGAAATAAATGACAAACCATAGTACAACAGGGATAATATCAAATAAACTTCAATTTTATTCATAATCCATCCAACTCCATTACATGAACTAACTATTACAACTACTAATCAGAGCCAAAACTAGGGCCCAGAGTACTTTATTCGAATTCAAACTAATACATAAAGACTAACTGACTCATGACTATACTAACTAACTACTAAATGGTGGTTGTTGATCTGGTCACTCTTGGACATCGTCCTCAATCCCATCCTCGTGAGTGTGGTCATCTCCATTAGACTCACCTGAACACATGAAATAAATATGCAGGATGAGCGAATAACGCTCAGTAGGACTTAATATCTCATGAGAATAAGCATGCTTTAAATAATTAATGTCTTTATGAGGTAGGATACTAGAACGAGTAATCATGTATAGTCAAGAGAATGACGTAACAAGATAACGTGAAACAATAGCATATTGACGAGAGTATAACATCACAAGAACTGGCCATATCACGAGATAGCAAGTAAACTAGTCACGATAGCAAGTATGGGTCGGTATTCTTTCAACCCCGAGTTCAAGTAACAAACAAATGATTGATTGATTGTCATAGATTAAATCTTGTAGGTCATGCGTTAGGTGTATGCCATCACCCAGATCATTAGACCCCCGCGAGTTATAGCCTTTCAGGTGCTCCTCCCAAGGACCAGATCGGGCCCTTATAATGTTGCCTAGCATAGTCATGTTTGTTATCTTAGGCAATCAATTGATGGCCAAATAGAGTACCAAGAATAGATGAGAGTAATAGACGAAATAGATGAGAGTGCAGAGTGAAATTGAACAGAGAAGAGTAACGAGATAGTAGATGAGGTAGGGGTATAATCGTAAAACAACGTTAAACCATGATAGTAACAGTTGCACGGCACCAGGTCGGGTACTGGCAGTCTGGTAGAAGTCACATCCGCCCACTAGCCATGCTATGAACATAGACTAAATGGTCCGGCGTGAACACAAGGTAAGAAGGAAACAATAAGGCCGTTTGGATCGTACTGATCCCTAGGGGTGTAACGGGTTTTAAGGTACAACCAGCTTATCGGCTAAGGACGTGCGCCAAAGCCAAGAAGACTTACGGAGGTCTTGATAAGGAGTCCCTGGTCCTGTCAGGAGTCTCCCAACGGAGAGGTGGTCCATGCCAAGAGAGTGTGTAGAAAACAAGGGTCTGTCGTACCTCGAGTGCTCGAAGGCCGAGGGAAGCGGTAACAGTGTACAAAATGCGCGAGTAAAATGAAAACAAGTGTATTTAATTAAAAAGGAAATTTAAGAGAATTGTTACACTTATTTACCTAATATATTATTGAGTATTTAATAAAGTCTCATGGCAACATTAATGTTTAGTGTGTGCAAGTGTATAGAAATCAAGAGATCAAGTATAATTGTGCACACAACTTTTAAATTATTCAATTTCATGTAATATTTCCCATTATTAACTTAAAAAGTCAAAATTACTCATGACAGTATTTATTTAAGACTAGACAGGGTTAAATTGTCATAATTAGCAGGGTTATAAGTGCAAAATCAGGATCTGGCCGAAATCTTGAAATCGCAGCGGGTGTACTTGTCGCGATTCAAGTTGCGACGGGCAGTTCGGGCGCGACAGTTGAACCGGCCGCCTGACGCGGTTCGGAATGAATTGCGTCGGCACGGGCCGTCGCGTTTAGACGTGATGGATCAGCCGACCGCGACCCTTCTGGTATCGCGGCGGATCGCGCCGTCGTGATTACAGAAGGTCGGCCCGACCTAGAAAACGGGTTTTGCCCTTTTTCCAGGTGGGTGTACTTGATACAGGGCACATCAAAATTCGATGAAAAATTGTACAATGATCAAAAAATTATCAAACTAATTTTAAACGACAATAGAATGGATATCTATCACTTGTCACGATTAATTAGAAAACAATCATGTATAGGACATGCTTTGACTAGGTTACCTTTCGTTAACCTAAACATGCACAGTCAAAGATCAACGATTTAATTCATCATGGATACAATATAAAAATTAGAGCAAATAGGGACGTTTGAAAGGTAACGTCAAGTAGTATTTATGAGATTAAATTCAGGGAATGGAATCAAGTACATGCAAGGATTTAATGTAAACAAGTGGTTTCAGGAGCATGGACATGACAGAGATTGAAACATTTAATTCGCTCCCAGGGATGAACGAAATGGAGCAAAAATATAGGGCTTTCAAAGGGGATCATGAAGACTACCTAGGGTAATTTTTACACGATTTAAGCTTGATAGATTGCCTATCTTTCACGCGTTGACAAGAATCTATGGTTGATGACGAAATAGGAAGACGAAAATCCAAACTCCAAGCCCTTCTCCTCCAAGCTCCCACGTCCTCAGCCCTTCTACTTCGTCTCCCAGAGCTCCAACAACGATCTAGAGGGTGATAGGGCCGAGATTGGGGTGTTTTGATGGCTAATAGAGTCCTAAAGTCATAAAACTCTCCTCTTCTCTTCCAACTCCGAAAATCCATAATTATCTCTATTATTTCTAGCATTTATCCATCTATTTGGGTAAGGAAGAGGCCTCATTTCGTGGCCAAGGGGTAAGGATAGGATGAGGACTCCTATTTAGGATAATTGTCATCCATTTAGGCTTTATCTCTTCCTTATTTAATTTATTAATATTTTAACTCCGAATTTAGGTTAATTACCTCCCATCCCATGATGGGCTCTCTACATTTTGGCCCACTCTTTCATGTTTGGGCCATTAATATAACTCATTCCTAATTTTGGTTAATGCGTATTGATTTAATTCACTTGAATTCTATTTATTCCCTTTTTATTCTAATTAAATATATTTATGTCATTTATTTAATTGAAATTTTTTATTTTATTTAGATTTAAAAATCAAGGTTGCTACATCCTCCCCTCTTAAAAAGAATTTGGTCCCCAAATTCATATGATCGTGAGAGGAAGGTGACTTACTGAATAACTCCAGATAATTCGTCGCATTAGTGCTTCGGGCTCCCACGTGGCTTCTTCGACTTCATGATTTCTCCAGAGTATCTTGACCACAGGTATAGCTCGATTCCGAAGATGTTGTATCTTCTTGTCCAAAATCTTCACTGGCCTTTCTTCATAGGTCATATCTTTGTTCAAAATAATGTCATCATAGCTGATTATGTGTGACGGATCATACACGTACTTCCTTAGCATTGATACATGGAAGACATTGTGTACAGTTGAGAACTTGGGAGGTAGTGCCTGTCGATATGCCACCTCGCTAACTCTATCCAATACCTCAAATGGACCTATGAACCTTTGTCTTAGCTTGCCTTTCATCCCAAACCTTTGAAATCATCGGGTCAGGGATACCTTCGGCATCACATGATCTCCGATTTGGAATTCTATGTCCCTTCTTCTTTTATCAGCATAGCTCTTCTACCTGGACTGAGCTATCTTAATCCTGTCTCTGATACTGTACATCCTTGCTAGTGGTCTGCACCATATCTGGTTCCAGCCATTACTGTTCACCAACTTCATTCCAGCATACAAGCGATCTGCAACTTCTGTCGTACAGTGCTTCGAATGGTGCCATCTTAATGTTGGCCTGATAACTGTTGTTGCAGGCGAATTCTATCAGGGATAGCTGCTCTGTCATGCCCCGCCAATTTAGAAGCGGAATAAATCAGGGAGGCATGAACAACGTGTACGGTAACATAAATTGCACATACAGTCGCAAATATCAGAGCATCTAATGAACAATATTTACAATAAACTCTTCATTTATTGATAATTCATCTAAACTATTACAACCACTAATTCCGAGCCAAAACATAGGGCTCAATAACATCATTACAATTGGAACGGATAACTAAGCAAATATCTAATTAAACTCTAAGGTACTAAAGACATTCCATCGCTATGCCTCCTGGTCGCTCATCACTCCAGTCCATTCCCGTTGGATGTGTGTAAGGTCATCACCCGACTTACCTGAAAACACAATAACAAATAACAAAGGGTGAGCGATAACGCTCAGTAGGACTTAATATCTCGTGTAAACAAGCATGCGTGATTAATGTCTTGTAAAGCAGGTTAACTAGAGAGAACGATCAAGTATAGTCAGGAGAGTAATAGCACAAGATAACAAGTGAACGTTAATACATTCCATAAGAGTATTGCAAAACTAAGATGATAGAGAAATGACTATATAACGAGATAGTGCGTAACAAAATAGAGTATAACAAGATAGCGTGTAACATGATAGCGTGTATGGTTGCACAACAGTGCACTAGAAGAATACGGCAGTAGTCACTCTAGGACAGTAGCCGTCCTGTAACAGTCAATGCTAGCATAATAATAGCACCGTACGTCTGAACTCTTCAAACTAACAGTAATAGTATAACAGTCAGATGTCTAGCAAATTCAGTATAGTCAGTCAGAACCGGTGCAATGTAGACATCGTCAATAGCCTATGCAGATATTTTCGGGTGGCTCTCTGCCCCCAGGACTAGATTGGATCCCCTCGGACACTCTCCATGCCCTGCACAGTATGCATTTGAGTCAGCAGGGTCACAGGACCCATATTATGGCACTAGACAGTCATGTATAGTATAAGCAATAGGAGTCACAACAGCTCAAGAGTCTCAAGAGAGTACTAGATGAATAGACAAGATAGTTGAGTGAACGTGAATAGATGAGAGTACAAGGATAGTAGATGTAACGACCCAGAATCCGCATTACCAGTAACAACCAGTAACCCGAATTCTGACCCGCTAACCTACGAGACAAGCTGGGAAGGGTAGGAAGTGAAAGTCCGAGGAGACTATATGTAAGAAGATACACACCATGCAAAGCTGTAAAATTCCACTATATGAACATATCATATACAACCACAGAGTCTGAGCAAAGTACAAAGTACAGAAGTACAACAAAAAGGTACTACTCACTGCAGCTAGGGAGCACCAACACCGGAGTGGCTAGACTCGCCTGGAACGGGAGTCGACGAAGACCCACCTGAAAGGGAAGGGAATGAGTCTCAAGAAAAGAGACCCAGTAGGGAAAAGTAACCCCACGGTAACTGAACTAAAGTGCGGAAAGTAAAAATGAAAGTAAGTACACGTCGCACCACAACACAAAACTGTAAACCTCGCGGCTCAGTAACACACACTCACACACACAGCAAGTAGGACTCAGCTAGGGTCTGTGGCTCGGCGTCCCGTCACCACAGAGGCTCTCAACCCCAGCCACGTGTGCACACTACAGACGCTCTCTCTCGCGTCTGGTCCACGACCGGTTTTTCCCCTACGCTTGACCCTAGCGGTAGAGAAGGGGCTCCACGGAGACCGGCTCAAAACCACCACAAGGAGTACGCACAGGACAGAGTCGCACTCGGCGTCCTGGCTCACTAGCGGAGGATAACCACACACTAGTCGTCTAGACGGAGTCGCACCCACGCCTAGGTAACACAACAGAAACGGGTACACGGTAACGCAACGCGCGTACAACAGACGGAACACATTCAACGTCTGAAACCCCGTACAGTAAGTAAACACCTCGAGTCACAATCAACTACTCAAATGCACAGGCGGAGTCACACTCTAAGCCTGGCCCACATGTGCTATTAGGGCGGACATCACATGTCAATCGCCTCTAAACACACAACTCAAGTCTGCTGGGAGACAGGAGATTAACGGCCACATCGATTGCCGCCAATATGAGGTAAACGGCACTCACCATGTCGTTTATCCTAATTAAACGGCAATCGACCTTGTCGTTTAAATCACCCCTGAAGATCTCAACGTCAACAGATGTGGACGTTGATATCTTCAGTCCCCTAAACCCAGAACTGAACCAAATCAGTTCCAATGGGCAGAACCACCCAACAGAACTTCGACTGATGGAGGGAAACACTTCCTCTCATCAATCTAAACTACCAGCACAACGAAATTAAACAGTCTAACGCCTAGATTGTCCAATTTACCCAAAATCCCGGCATGATACAACCCAACCCTAAACCATGATTTGCACACCAATTCACTTAATTGGGCATGCTGGTTTGATGAGGAAGGTTGTAGGAGTTAAGTCTCTACCTCAGAAAGCCTTAAAAATCCCCAAACAGCCACTAATCGCGCCGGATTCCCCGAAGACTCCGCGCGAATCACACCAAAATCTCGCGTTTCCCGCCCGATCAAGCAACGCCACACGATCCAGGGCTTCCCACGAGCTCAGATCAACAACAGAAGCTGCGGAAATCAAGAAAAGCAAAGGTGGAGGGAAGGAGAGGAAAGGAGAAAGATGGGTTCTGCTCTCGGGCTGCCCTATTTCAACAGGCCCGACCAGTCGACGTCAACATCACTGGTCGCCTACTGAACCGCCTACAGACTGACGTCCAGATCCCATGTCGTTGAGTTCAACATCAGACGTCCACATCGCTGGACGCTGACTCTGACTCAACGGCAAGCCCTGGCCGTCAACCCAAGTCAACGACAATGGTCTTGTCGTCGACCACACAGAACCACTACAGACCCAATAAGGATCCACTAAAGACCCGAGACCTTACAGCCCTCCCCCCTTAAGGAATTTTGCCCTCAAAATTCAAACAACACAAGGAAAGAAAAAACTCACCAAAGAGGTACGAAAACTGCTCGCGCATCTCGTCCTCCCGCTCCCATGTCGACTCACCACCGGAGTGCCGCTGCCACGCAACACGAACTAAAGGGATTGCCTTGTTCCTCAACCTCTGAACTCGGCGATCCTCAATGTGCAACGGAAACTCTGGTACAGTCAACACTGGAGTCACCTCAGACCACTCTGCACTCTGCAGAACGTGAGACTCGTCAGAAAGATACCTCCGAAGCATCGACACGTGAAATACATCGTGCACTGCTGCCAACTCTGACGGAAGCTCAAGTCTATACGTCAAACCTCCGACACGCTCAATAATGGTAAAAGGCCCAATAAAGCGAGGACTCAACTTTCCACGCTTACCGAACCTCACCACTCCCTTCATAGGAGACACACGAACAAACACCTGGTCTCCTACCTGAAACTCGAGCGGTCGCCTGCGCTGATCTGCATAACTCTTCTGCCGACTCTGAGCTGACTGAAGCCTCTGTCTCACAAGCTGAACTACCTCAACTGACTGCTGAACCAACTCCGGCCCCGTGACAACCGCTCGCCAACCTCGAACCAGTCAAGAGGAGTGCGACACGGTCGTCCGTACAAAGCCTCATATGGTGCCAAACCGATACTGGAGTGATAGCTATTATTATATGCAAACTCGACCAACGGCAAGTGAGCTGTCCACGACCCCTGCCACTCCAGGCAACAAGCTCTAAGCATGTCCTCCAAAGTCTGGATAGTCCGCTCTGACTGACCGTCTGACTGAGGGTGGTAGGCGGAACTAAAAGCCAACTCTGTCCCCAAAGCTCTCTGGAAACTGCGCCAAAACCCAGAAGTGAAGCGAGGATCCCTGTCTGACACAATAGAGATCGGCACTCCATGCAAAGGAACAATCCGCTCTACGTACAACGCGGCCAACCTACTCACACCCCAACTAGTCCTGACAGGCAAGAATCTGGCAGTCTTCGTCAATCTGTCCACAAGAACCCAAATGCTATCAAAACCTCCAGCTGTCCTCGGCAAACCACAAACAAAGTCAGTCGTCACGTGGTCCCACTTCCACATCGGAATCTCTAACGGCGCTGATGTTCGGCCTTCACCTGCTGACAGACCAAACACCTAGCAACAAAAGCCGCTATGTCTCTCTTCATCCCAGGCCACCAAAACTGACGTCTCAACCTGTGATACATCTTGGTCGCCCCTGGATGAATAGAGTACCTGGAACCATGTGCCTCCTGCAACACAACTCTCCTGATAGACTCCTCAACAGGAACATAGAGTCTATCTCGGAACCTAACAGTCCCGTCCTCACAAAGCTCAACCTCTGGGAGAAGCAACACACTGTGCAACTCGGGATCTGCCTGCTGAGCCTCAGCAACCTGTCTCACAACTGCGGGAGCTGCTAACAAACTGCCCAACACACACTGACGACGACTGGACGAAACTCTGAAAGACCCCTCTGTCGCAGACTGCCACAACTGCCACTCTCTAAGCATCAGATGACTCATCTGTGCTTTCCTACTCAAGGCATCTGCAACTACATTCGCCTTTCCAGGCTTATACTCAATGCTGAAATCATAGTCCTTCAGATATTCCATCCATCGACGCTGCCTCATATTCAGATCCCTCTGAGAAAACACATATCTCAAACTCTGGTGGTCGGTACGGACTACAAAACTCACTCCGTACAGGTAAAGACGCCAAATCCGCAAAGCAAACACCACAGCTGCAAGCTCTAGGTCGTGGGTCGGGTAACTCTCCTCGTGGGGCTTAAGCTGGCGAGACGCATAAGCCACCACTCGGCCTTGCTGCATCAAGACCGCACCCAAACCAACACCTGAAGCATCTGTGCAAACCTCAAAACCCTCCTCACCTGAAGGTAAGGCAAGAACTGGCGCCGACGTAAGCAGTCGCTTCAACTCTATGAAGCTCTGCTCACACTGCTCCGACCACTCAAACGGAACTCCCTTTCTCGTCAACCGAGTCAAGGGTGCAGCAACCTGAGAAAAATCTCGAACAAACCTGCGGTAGTAACCTGCCAAACCCAGAAAGCTACGAATCTCAGACACAGATCTGGGACTCTCCCACTGCAAAACTGCCTCAACCTTCGCTGGATCCACAGAAACTCCCTCACCTGAGATCACGTGCCCCAAAAAGTGAACCTGTTGTAGCCAAAACTCACACTTACTAAGTTTGGCATACAACTGGTGCTCTCGCAAGGTCTGCAACACGATCCTCAGGTGCTCGGCGTGCTCCTCCTCCGAAGCGGAGTACACCAGAATGTCGTCAACAAACACTACGACAAACCGGTCCAAGAACTGGTGGAACACCCGGTGCATCAGATCCATGAAGGCCGCTGGAGCATTGGTGAGCCCAAACGGCATCACCAAAAACTCAAAGTGTCCATATCTGGTCCGAAAAGCAGTCCTCTCAATGTCCGAATCTCTAATCCGCAACTGATAGTAGCCCGACCTCAAGTCAATCTTCGAGAAGACACGAGCAGACTGAAGCTGATCAAAGAGATCATCAATCCTAGGCAAAGGATACCTATTCTTGATGGTCACTTGATTTAGCTTCCTATAATCAATACACAACCTCAGGCTACCATCCTTCTTCCGGACAAACAAAACAGGTGACCCCCACGGAGAAAAGCTAGGACGAATATAGCCCTTCTCCAACAACTCCTCAAGCTGCCTCTTCAACTCCCTCAACTCTGCTGGTGCCATACGGTACGGTGCCTGTGCAAAAGGTACAGTGCCAGGAACCAACTCTACAGTAAACTCAATCTCTCTCTCTGGTGGAAGACCAGGCAACTCTTCCGGAAAAACATCCGGAAACTCACACACTACGGGAATGTCCCCCACTCCCGAGGCAATCTGGTAAAGAGTCACTGCAGAAACTAGGAAACCCTGACAACCAGAAGCAAGTAACCTCCCTGCCCTCAAAGCAGAAACTAAAAAGCGAGAAGTAAGAGGTACGATACCCTGGAAGTAGAACGCCGCTGCCCAGGTATCCGCAAGTGCACCCTCTTCTTCTGGCAATCCATCACTGCACCATACCGCTCTAACCAGTCCATACCCAAAATCACATCATAGTCATGTAACTGCAAGGCAAACAGACGGGCTGACAACAACTGATCCTGCAACTGCACAGGTACCTCCTCGAGACAGTAGGACGTAAGGACAAAGTCCCCTGTCGGCAACTCTACTGCCAACTCAACAGACTCTCCCAAACTCAACTCTCCAAGGGAGTCTAAAAAGTCCTCAGACACAAAAGAGTGAGAGGCACCGGAATCAAACAAGACTCTAGCTGCACAACCAAAAACTGAAACAGTACCTTCCACCAGGTGAGCTGCCTCCGCGTCTGCACGAGTCAAGTGGGTAACACGACCTCTACCTCTCGACCCACCAGAACCTCCGGTCTGCTGACGCTGCTGCACAGGTGCTGCTGCTGCTGCACTCGAGGCTGTGACTGGGTCTGCTGCTGCGGCACACGAGGTAGCAAAGGACAATCTCGCGCCATATGACCCATCTGGTCACACCGGTAACACTGACCAGCAAAAGTACGTTGTACCTGCTGCGAAGGCTGACCTGTCGGCTGCTGAACACTCCCAACCGACTGCTGCCTTGCTCTGCCTGCCTCCTATCACGCCGAAACTTCCTCCGAGATCCTGACTTCGCCGTCGTCCCAGTAGAAGTGGACGCGTAGGAAGTCGCAGTCCTCGGGGTCGTCTGCACACTACCCTACTGCTGGTGAGGTTGAGAAGGAACTACCTGCGTCTGAACCTCTGCACTCCGAGCACGAGTCCGCAAGGTGTCTGCCTCCAACGCTGCCGCTGTCTGATAGGCCGCATCCAGGTCTGTGACACGAGCAACTATTAGCGCTTGCCTGAGCTCTGGCCTCAAGCCTCTCACAAACTGCTGAGTCCTCAGACCCTCATCTCCCATAATCTGCGGAGCATAACGCCCTAGCTCCACAAATCTAGCCCTGTACTGCACCACAGTAGAGTCCCTCTGCTGCAAGTCCAGAAACTAGTACAACCTCTCCGTCCGGACGTAAGTAGGACAGAAGGCTCTCTCAAAAGAAACGACAAACTCCTGCCACGGAATCTGCCTAGGTGGACGAGACTGAAAAGTAGTCTCCCACTCAGCGGACCACCAAGTCAACGCCTGCGCCTGCAACTGGTAACTGGCTAACAGCATTCGCTCCTCTGGAACACACTCCATGGAACGAAAAGTCCGCTCCACTGCATCTAACCATGCCCGCGCTGCATCTGGATCAGGCTGGCCCAAAAACTGAGGAGGCTGAAACTGCAAGAACTCCCTCAACACCCTCCCAGTACCACCCTGGGGTACCGGCGCGTCACGGTGCTGAGCAACAAACTGAGCCATCCCCTCAAAAAATGAGTCATGTCTAATCCCTGAGCTACCTGAGGTGGAGGTGGCGGCGGCGGAACAATACCACTATGTGCGTCCTGTGGCAAAGGCTGCGTCTGCTGAGGTGGCGGAGCATCTCCAACCTCCTGACGAGTCGCCTGCTCGGCTACTCCCTCTCTAGGACGTCGCCTAGGAGCCAGAGAACTATACACAAAACAAAATACACACATAAATACACTAACTAACTCCGGGCTACATAGCTTCAACTGTACTCTTTATACTCTGAGTTTACATGATAAGTATTTTCTTATATATATCTCATCAGACCAAGCTCTGATACCAAACTGTAATGACCCAGAATCCGCATTACCAATAATAACCAGTAACCCGAATTCTGACCCGCTAACCTACGAGACAAGCTCGGAAGGGTAGGAAGTGAAGGTCCGAGGAGACTATATGTAAGAAGATACACACCATGCAAAGCTGTAAAATTCCACTATATGAACATATCATATACAACCTCAGAGTCTGAGCAAAGTACAGAGTACAGAAGTACAACAAAAAGGTACTACTCACTGCAGCTAGGGAGCACCAACACCGGAGTGGCTAGACTCGCCTGGAACGGGAGTCGACGAAGACCCACCTGAACGGGAAGGGAGTGAGTCTCAAGAAAAGAGACCCAGTAGGGAAAAGTAACCCCACCGGTAACTGAACTAAAGTGCGGAAAGTAAAACTGAAAGTAAGTACGCGTCGCACCACAACACAAAACTGTAAATCTCGCGGCTCAGTAACACACACTCACACACACAGCAAGTAGGACTCAGCTAGGGTCTGTGGCTCGGCGTCCGTCACCACAGAGGCTCTCAACCCCAGCCACATGTGCACACTACAGACGCTCTCTCTCGCGTCTGGTCCACGACCGGTTTTTCCCCTACGCTTGACCCTAGCGGTAGAGAAGGGGCTCCACGGAGACCGGCTCAAAACCACCACAAGGAGTACGCACAGGACAGAGTCGCACTCGGCGTCCTGGCTCACTAGCGGAGGATAACCACACACTAGTCGTCTAGACGGAGTTGCACCCACGCCTAGGTAACACAATAGAAACGGGTACACGGTAACGCAACGCGCGTACAACAGACGGAACACATTCAACGTCTGAAACCCCGTACAGTAAGTAAACACCTCGAGTCACAATCAACTACTCAAATGCACAGGCGGAGTCACACTCTAAGCCTGGCCCACATGTGCTATTAGGGCGGACATCACATGTCAATCGCCTCTAAACACACAACTCAAGTCTGCTGGGAGACAGGAGATTAACGGCCACATCGATTGCCGCCAATATGAGGTAAACGTCACTCACCATGTCGTTTATCCTGATTAAACGGCAATCGACCTTGTCGTTTAAATCACCCCTGAAGATCTCAACGTCAACAGATGTGGACGTTGATATCTTCAGTCCCCTAAACCCAGAACTGAACCAAATCAGTTCCAATGGGCAGAACCACCCAACAGAACTTCGACTGATGGAGGGAAACACTTCCTCTCATCAATCTAAACTACCAGCACAACGAAATTAAATAGTCTAACGCCTAGATTGTCCAATTTACCCAAAATCCCGGCATGATACAACCCAACCCTAAACCATGATTTGCACACCAATTCACTTAATTGGGCATGCTAGTTTGATGAGGAAGGTTGTAGGAGTTAAGTCCCTACCTCAGAAAGCCTTAAAAATCCCCAAACAGCCACTAATCGCGCCGGATTCCCCCGAAGACTCCGCGCGAATCACACCAAAATCTCGCGTTTCCCGCCCGATCAAGCAACGCCACACGATCCAGGGGCTTCCCACGAGCTCAGATCAACCAACAGGAGCTGCGGAAATCAAGAAAAGCAAAGGTGGAGGGAAGGAGAGGAAAGGAGAAAGATGGGTTCTGCTCTCGGGCTGCCCTATTTCAACAGGCCCGACCAGTCGACGTCAACATCACTGGTCGCCTACTGAACCGCCTACAGACTGACGTCCAGATCCCATGTCGTTGAGTTCAACATCAGACGTCCACATCGCTAGACGCTGACTCTGACTCAACGGCAAGCCCTGGCCCTCAACCCCAAGTCAACGACAATGGTCTTGTCGTCGACCACACAGAACAACTACAGACCCAATAAGGATCCACTAAAGACCCGAGGCCTTACAGTAGATGAGATAGGGGTATAAACGTAAAACAATATTAAACCACGATAGTAATAGTTGCAGGACACTAGGTTAGGTACCGGCAGTCTGGTAGAAGAAGTCACCACAGCCCACTAGCCGTGCCGTGGACACTGGCTAGATGGCCCAGCGTGATCACAATATAAGAGAGAACTCACTAAGGCCGTTTAGATCGTACTAATCCCTAAGCGTGTAACGGGATTTAAGGGTACAACCAGCTCGTCGGCAATGGACGTGCACCAAAGCCAAGAAGACTTACGGAGGTCTTGACAAGGAGTCCCTGGTCTAGTCAGGAGTCTTCCCAGTGGACAGGTGGTCCATGCAAAGAAAAGTGTGTAACGAAACGTTGTTCGTCTTGCCTCGAGTGCTCGAAGACAGAGGGACGCGAAACGGTGTACAAATCACGTGAATAAAACGATGACAAGTGTTAGTTTAATAATAGGAAAATTAGGTAAGTAATTTTCACTTAATTACCAGATACATTATTGAATAATTTAATAGGATCACATGGCAAACATTAATGTTAAATGTGTGCAAGTGTAAAGAAATCGTGAGAGTATGATAAATCGTGCACATGGCTTTTAATTAATGAGAATTATTTAAATATTAACAAATAAAAATATTCAGGTCATTTACTAAGCTTAACAGTACATGATTTAACTTGTTTAAGGGTTAAATAGCATATAGAACATGGGCATAAGCACAACTTTGAGTTCTGGCAGAAACTCTAGAAACGCGACGGGGGTGCCTGTCCCGACTTCATGTCACGACGGGGCGGTCTGGCGCGACAACCGAACCGGCCGGCCTGGCCCGGTTCGGGGGTGGGAACGCGACGACGCGGGCCGTCACATTAAGGTCGTGACGGTCTGGCCAACCGCGACCCTTTTGAGGTCGCGACGGGTCGGGCCGTCGCGACTTCAGAGGCGCGGGCCGACCCAGAAAAGGGGTTTTACCCTTTTTGGGTTTTGGTCCTTCTCTCCAAAGCATGAAACCGAGCTCTTTAAAAATCCATATAAAATCGCACGATGATCCAAAAATTATGAAACTAGTTTTAAATGAAAGTAGACTCATAGATCTATCAACAGACATGAGTAATTACGAAACGGACAAGGTTTTATGCATGCTTTAACAAGGTCACATTTCAGTGACCTAAACATGCACAGTCATGAAAGAATGATTTAATTGGCAACGAATACATAAACAAAATTAGGGAAAATAGGGGCGTTTGAAATCTAATAGGAAGTAGTTATTTATGAGAATTATTTCAAGGCATGGGATTATGCATAAACGAGGATTGAACACAAACATGATGGTTCAGGCACAACAGGTTAATAGAAGTTTGGGCATTTAATTCGCCATCATCGAAGAACGAAAAAGAGCAAAATAAGAGGGTTTTTGAAGAGGATCATGAAGACTACCTAGGGTAATTTTTACACGATTTAAGCTTGAGAGATTGTTTACCTTTCATGCGTTTAAGAAATCCTAGGGCTTGATGACGAAAAGAAGATAGAAAAATCCTTGCTCCTAGCCTTCTCCACCTTGCTCCTTCATCCTCTAGCCTTTCTCTTCGTCTCCCAGAACTCCAACCTCGTTCTAAGGGGTGGATAGGGCCGAATGAGGTGTATGGGTTGCTACAAGAGTCCATTCCTTCTAAAACTCCTTTCTTTCTAATAAACCCGAATTGTCCTTATTTATCACCTAATGTCTCTCCTTTATCTCTTAATTAAGGTTGGGAAGAGAGCCAATTTCATGGCCACGGGTTACGGTAAGCTTAGGACTCCTCTTTTGGATATTTATGGGTTAATTAATGTTTATCTTAACCCCTTTTCTAATTACTACTATTTTTAGGTACGAATTTAGCTTAATTACTTCCCATCTCATGATGGGCTCTTATATTTGGGCCCAACAATTGATGTTAGGACCATAAGTAAAACTCATTGCTAATTTAGCTTAATGGGTATTAATTTAATTCTATTTATTCAACCTTTATTCTAATTTATTCACCATTTATTCTAATTTATCACATGTATTTACTAATGTCTTATTTTATTTCAATTTAGTATTATTTATCCCAATATTTCTAATTATTTGGGCTCTTGCTTTTGGCCCAATAACTTATGTGGGGTTTAATTGTACAACCAATGTACTTAATTCACTTAATGAGTTTTAATTATCCTCTTATTAAAGAATCTATTCATGGGCCAAAATTGCCCATTAGAGCTATCAACACATATTATTTAAAGTCTACCCACATGTTTATTTTAATTTATAATTCACTTTGGCTCTTAAAATAATAGTTTCTCCGACTTATTCCCTAATTACGTTGATAAGTCGCATAAATTCTTAAATTTGGTCTAAATGATTTTTCTATATCCAAATTTCTTGATGGGTCATTAGAGAATGCTATTTAAAGTATAACTATTATTTTTACGGAATTTTTATATGGGTTTTTACGCATGCAATAATGATGCGTACCTATTTGACTACTATGAATTTATTAATTGAAAATTTTTAATTTATCTATATTTTGAAATTACTGAATTTTCTAGGATACTACATCCTCCCCCACTTAAAAAGAATTTGGTCCCCAAATTCATATGACATGATACGATTACCTATTTACTCAGAATATTTCATTCCATCATCTCTCCCACTTAAGGCTTTGCTATCAAGAAAATAACATGACTTTAAACTAAGGGTTTAGTGATGGTACCTTGTCCCCTTTGATTGGCATGATTTATATCCACAAGGGCTTGTAATCATCTTTGGCGTGGAGTTTGGTTCTTCTTTATTGGACAGTTGATGACTCGATGTTGTTGACTTTCACAACGCAAGCATCTGCCCAATTTCTTCCATCAGTTATCAATCTGATGCCCTGGATTTTTACAAAATTTACAGAATTCCTTCTGCTTCACTTCCCCTTTCATTCTCTTTCTATCTACTGTATCTCTTCCTTTATTATCATTGGAATGGTTAGCACGTTTCCTTTTCAACGCCTTCTTCTTATGGATCTTTCAAGATGTCCCATGGTGTCGTCTACTATTTGAGCTCTCAATACCATGTCTGAATATACTACAAGGTCTAGCGGAGCCAACTTTTCCCAGAACACAGGTTTCAACCCTTCTAAGAATCTCTTTGCCTTCATCTTTTCCGTACTCACTAAATGTGGTGCATACTGTGCTAGTATTTCAAATTGTGCTTCACATTCTGCTACAGACATCATTTGTTGTTTTAAGTTGGTGAATTCATTTGCCTTCTTCTCACGAATCCTCTCGAAAAAATATTTGGTGTTGAAGAGTTCTAAAAATTCATCCCACTCTACGTTGATGTTGGGTAATTGTCGACTGGCAGCTTCCTACCAAGCTCTAGCATCGCGGTCGAACTAGAAGGTTGCCAGAAGGACTTTCTCCTGCTCTGAACATTGCATTACTCTAAAGATTTGTTCCATCACCTTCACCCAATTTTCAGCTTCATCGGGATCCGGAGTTCCATTAAACCTAGGAGGATTCATTCCTTGAAAGTTCCCATATAAGTCTCCTGCCCCATTTCTTGTCCTGCTTGAATCACGTTGTTAAGAGCTTGTGTTAACCCCTGTACGGTCCTTTGTAAGTCCCGCATTTGTGTACGCTCGCCAGCCATCTCCACTAATCTCCTGTGAGCAATAACATTTAATTTATTTCTTTTTAGACTTAGGGTACTAAGGTATCACTAAGTCGATACATACATATGTATATAAATGTATTTAGGTCTTAACCATGGTTCTACCCAATTCTCACATAGGTATGGTGGTTGACTTAGACACGTGTCAAGGCAGTTCACCTAGAACATCCTAGACTTAAAATATCTTGATAAGGACATCCTAGGCTCTGATACCAACTGTCATGCCCCGCCAATTTAGCAGTGGAATAAATCGGGGAGGCATGAACAACGTGTACGATAACGTAAATTGCGCATACAGTCGCAAATATCAGAGCATCTAATGAACAATATTTACAATAACCTCTTCATTTTATTGATAATTCATCTAAACTATTACAACCACTAATTCTGAGCCAAAACATAAGGCTCAATAACATCATTACAATTGGAAAGGATAACTAAGCAAATATCTAATTAAACTCTAAGGTACTAAGCACATTCCATCGCTATGACTCTTGGTCGCTCATCACTCTAGTCCATTCCCGTTGGATGTGTGTAAGGTCATCACCCGACTTACCTGAAAACACAATAACAAATAACGAAGGGTGAGCGATAACGCTCAGTAGGACTTAATATCTCATGTAAACAAGCATACTTTAAGTGATTAAAGTCTTGTAAAGCAGGTTAACGAGATAGAATGATCAAGTATAGTCAAGGGAGTAATAGCACAAGATAACAAGTGAACGATAATACATTCCACAAGAGTATTGCAAAACTAGGATGATAGAGAAATTACTGTTGGGTTGAATGTCTAATTCATATCATTTCCCTCCTATTTTGATGATGACAAGAAGTGTTCTTAAAGCAATTTAATTGGAACATGTCAAAAGCATCATACCTGAAAGTCATGCTCAAAAAGCTTTTTTCAAACCACATTTATCATTTGTGGTAATGATAAATCATTTAACTAATGATATATGTGTTTATTTTTCAGGTACAAACTTTTATGCAAAAGATGTGTCGACACACCCATCAATGGTGTCGACACATCATCACAGACTCAAAGAGAAATTGTGCAAAAATGTCAAGAGTGTGTCGACACATGTCAAGAGTGTGTCGACACGAGTGGCAGTTTTCCAGAGATCAAGGGTACCCAGGTCGACACACTCCCAGGGCAGGTCGACACTAGACCCAGTTCCCAGAACAGCCAGTCTGAGGAATTGGGACAGCAGGTCGACACACTCCCAGGGCAGGTCGACACTAGACCCAGTTCCCAGAACAGCCAGTTTGAGGAATTGGGACAGCAGGTCGACACACTCCCAGGGCAGGTCGACACTAGACCCAGTTCCCAGAACAGCCAGTTTGAGGAATTGGGACAGTAGGTCGACACACTCAAGAGCAGGTCGACACGGGACCCTTCTCCCAGAACAGATTTTTCTATCTTTGGGACAGTGTGTCGACACAACCACCAGGGCAGGTCGACACACTACGGAAACTTTTCATCCTAAGAGCTGATGGCTGCCACGTGTCCTTCTAGGGCGATCAGAATCTTCCTTGGGAAGCGTGCCCTTGTACCCCAAAAGGGTATCTTTGGAATCCTAAGGGTATAAAAGGCTCCTTTTGTCCTCCCTTCAAAAAAAAAGAGATCCAACTAACCTCTTAGAGCCTCCTGAAAAATTCCTGGCGGCCATAAGAGTTCGTGTCTCCCTCCTCTGCCTTCCTGGAGTCTCCTGAACACCTCTTCTCACCAATTCAAGGTGTGAGAATTGTGGTTTGATCTTTAAAGAAGCCTCTGAAGCATCTCAAGGAAGCAGATCAGGTAGAAGCCATCGTTGGAGAAGAATTCAAGGAAGGTCCAACCTCCCAGACTGCAGAGCATCGTCTTGGACTTCATGTTTACAAGCTTCTTCCCAATTCAAGCTTCTACAAGGGAGTACACTTGAAGAACGAAGCCATTCAATACATTTTACTTTACTTCTGTTCTTCTGAGATATCTCTTGAGATTTTGCAAGTGCTTCTGCATAATTCTCATTAGTGTTCTCAAATTTCGACTAGATCTGTTGCTAGGAGATCTTGTCTTAAGTTGGTGTCTAGCAAGTCTATGTGTGAGCCTTGTGCTCAGATTGTTGTGAGCCGGTGTGCTCAGTGTTGAGTTGTCAAACTCAAGTGTGTGTTGAGCAGTCTTGCTCAGTTGTTCTAGAGTAGTCTTGCTCTAGAAGTGGTGTGAGTTGTAAGCTCTTCAGTGTTGGAGTTGTCAGGCTCCAGTGGGTGTGTTACCCAGTTGTGTTAGTGAATCCTCACGGGTTGTGAGGGGTGGATGTAGGAATCACATGGGTGATTTCCGAACCACCTAAAAATCCTTGTGCATTTGTGTTCTGTGGTTTGACTGGTTCATCCGCTAGATGCTTGCATAGGACTCGTTTCTAATTCACTTAATCAACTTGATTCTCATCTAAGTTTTTCAACTCACTCCAATCTAATCAGATCAGCAGCTTTTCACTGATATTATTGCCTCTGATTCTAAATAGTTTTAAAATTATTTAAGCTTCCGCAAAAGTGGCTAAGATCTATTCATCCCCCCCCTTCTAGATCTTTTCCACACATTTATTTCGATCCTTCAATTACCATATAACGAGATAGCGCGTAACAAGATAGCGTATAACAAGAGAGCGTGTATGGTTGCACGACAGAGCACTAGAAGAATACGACAGTAGTCACTGTAGGACAGTAGTCGTTCAATAACAGTCAATGCTAGAACAGTAATAGCACTGTACGTCTGAACTCTTCAGACTAACAGTAATAGTATAACAGTCAGATGTCTTGCCAATTCAGTATAGTCAGCCAGAACCGGTGCAATGCAGACACCGTCAATAGCCTCTGCAGGTATTTTTGGGTGGCTCTCTGCCCCCAGGACTAGATTGGAGCCCCTCGGACACTCTCCGTGCCCTGCACAGTATGCATTTGAGTCAGTAGGGTCACAGGACCCATATTATGGCACTAGACAGTCATGTATAGTACAAACAATAGGAGCCATAATAGCTCAAGAGTCTTAAGTGAGTACTAGATGAATAGTCGAGATAGTAGAGTGAACGTGAATAGATGAGAGTACAAGGATAGTAGATGAGATAGGGGTGTAAACGTAAAACAATGTTAAACCACGATAGTAACAGTTGCATGGTACTAGGCCGGGTACCGGTAGTCTGGTAGAAGAAGTCACCACCGCCCACTAGCCGTGTCGTGGGCACTGGCTAGATGGCCCGGCGTGATCACAAGATAAGAGAGAACTCACTAAGGCCGTTTGGATCGTACTAATCCCTAAGCATGTAACGAGATTTAAGGGTACAACCAGCTCGTCAGCAATGGACGTGCGCCAAAGCCAAGAAGACTTACGGAGGCCTTGACAGGGAGTCCCTGGTCCAGTCAGGAGTCTTCCCGGTGGAGAGGTGGTCCATGCTAAGAAAAGTGTGTAACGAAATGTTGTCCATCTTGCCTCGTGTGCTCGAAGATAGAGGGACGTGAAACGGTGTACAAATCACGTGAATAAAACGATGACAAGTGTCAGTTAAATAATAGGAAAAATAGGTAAGTAATTTTTACTTAATTACCAGATACATTATTGAATAATTTAATAGGGTCACATGGCAAACATTAATGTTAAATATGTGCAAGTGTAAAGAAATCGTGAGAGTATGATAAATCGTGCACATGGCTTTTAATTAATGAGAATTATTTAAATATTAACAAATAAAAATATTCAAGTCATTTACTAAGCTTAATAGTACATGATTTAACTTGTTCAAGGGTTAAATAGCATATAGAATAGGGGCATAAGCACAATTTTGAGTTCTGGTAGAAACTCTGGAAACGCGACGGGGGTGCATGTCGCGACTTCATGTCGCAACGGGGCGGTCTGGCGCGACAACCGAACCGATCGGCCTGGCCCAGTTCGGGGGTGGGAACGTGATGACGCAGGCCGTCGCGTTAAGGTCGCGACAGTCTGGCCGACCGCAACCCCTCTGGGGTCACGACGGGTCGGGCCGTCACGACTTCAGAGGCGCGGGCCGACCTACAGAAGGGGTTTTCCCTTTTTGGGTTTTGGTCCTTCCCTCCAAAGCATGAAACTGAGCTATTTAAAATTCCTTATAAAATAGCACGATGATCCAAAAATTATGAAACTAGTTTTAAATGAAAGTAGACTCATATATCTATCAACAGACATGAGTAATTATGAAACGGACAAGGTTTTGTGCATGCTTTAACAAGGTTACATTTCGGTGACCTAAACATGCGCAGTCATGGAAGATGGATTTAATTGGCAACGAATACATGATCAAAATTAGGGGAAATCAGGGCGTTTGAAAGCTAACAGTAAGTAGTATTTATGAGAATTATTTCAAGGCATGGGATCATGCACAAACGAGGATTGAACACAAACATTATGGTTCGAGCACAACAGGTTAACAGAAGTTTGGGCATTTAATTCGCCCTCATCGAAGAATGAAAAAGAGCGAAATGAGAGGGATTTTGAAGAGGAACATGAAGACTACCTAGGGTAATTTTTACACGATTTAAGCTTGAAAGATTGCCTACCTTTCACGCGTTTAAGAAATCCTAGGGCTTGATGACGAAAAGAAGATAGAAAAATCCTTGCTCCTAGCCTTCTCCACCTTGCTCCTTCGTCCTCCAGCATTTCTCTTCGTCTCCCAGAACTCCAACTTCGTTCTAAGGGATTGATAGGGCCGAATGAGAGGTGTATAGGTTGCTACAAGAGCCCATTCCTTCTAAAAGTCCTTTCTTTCTAATAAATCCGAATTTTCCTTATTTATCACCTAATTTCTCTCCTTTATCTCCTAATTAAGGTTGGGAAGAGAGCCAATTTCATGGCCAAGGGGTTAGGGTAAGCTTAGGACTCCTCTTTTAGATATTTATGGGTTAATTAATGTTTATCTTAACCCTTTTTCTAATTACTACTATTTTTAGGTACGAATTTAGCTTAATTACTTCTCATCTCATGATGGGCTCTTTATATTTGGGCCCAACAATTCATGTTAGGACCATTAGTAAAATCCATTGCTAATTTAGCTTAATGGGTATTAATTTAATTCTATTTATTCAACCTTTATTCTAATTTATTCACCATTTATTCTAATTTATCACATGTATTTACTAATGTCTTATTTTATTTCAATTTAGTATTATTTATCCCAATATTTCTAATTATTTGGGCTCTTACTTTTGGCCCAATAACTTATGCGGGGCTTAATTGCACAACCAATGTACTTAATTCACTTAATGAGTTTTAATTATCCTCTTATTAAAGAATCTATTAATGGGCCAAAATTGTCTATTGGTCCAAATATCATAATGAGCTATCAACCCATATTATTTAAAGTCTGCCCACATGTTTATTTTAATTTATAATCTACTTTGGCTCTTAAAATAATGGGTTCTGAGACTTATTCCCTAATTACATTGATAAGTCGCATAAATTCTTAAATTTGGTCTAAATGATTTTTTTTATGTCCAAATTTCTTGATGGGTCATTAGAGAATGCTATTTAAAGTATAACTATTATTTTTACATAATTGTTATATGGTTTTTCACACATGCAATAATGATGCGTACTTTTTTGACTAGTTTGAATTTATTAATTGAATTTTTTAAATTTATCTATATTTTTTAATTACTGAATTTTCCGGAATACTACATCCTCCCCTACTTAAAATGAATTTGGTCTCCAAATTCATATGACATGATACGATTACCTATTTACTCGGAATATTTCATTCCATCATCTCCCCCACTTAAGGCTTTGTTATCGAGAAAATACCATGACTTTAAACTAAGGGTTTAGTGATAGTACATTGTCCCCTTTAATTGGCATGATTTATATCTAGAAGGGCTTGTAATCGTCCGTGGCGTGGAGTTTGGTTCTTCTTTATTGGACAGTTGATGACTCGATGTTGTTGACTTCCACAACGCAAGCATCTGCCCAATTTCTTCCAGCATTTATCAATCTGATGCCCTGGATTTTTACAAAATTTACAGAATTCCTTCCGCTTCACTTCCCTTTCATTCTCTTGCTATCTACTGTATCTCTTCCTTTATTATCATTGGAATGGTTAGCATGTTCCCTTTTCAACGCCTTCTTCTTATGGATCTTTTCAAGAAGTCCCATAGTGTCCTCTACTATTTGAGCTCTCAATACCATGTCTGAATATACTACAAGGTCTAGCGGAGCCAACTTTTCCCAGAACACAGGTCTCAACCCTTCTAAGAATCTCTTTGCCTTCATCTTTTCCGTACTCACTAAATGTGGTGCATACTGTGCTAGTCTTTCAAATTGTGCTTCATATTCTGCTACAGACATCATTTATTGTTTTAAGTTGGAGAATTCATTTGTCTTCTTCTCATGAATCCTCTCAGAAAAATATTTGGTGTTGAAGAGTTCTAAAAATTCATCCCATTCTACGTTGATGTTGGGTAATTGTCGAGTGGCAGCTTCCCACCAAGCTCTAGCATCGCGGTCCAACTGGAAGGTTGCAAGAAGGACTTTCTCTTGCTTTGAATATTGCATTACTCTAATGATTCGTTCCATCGCCTCCACCCAATTTTCAGCTTCATCGGGATCCGGAGTTCCATTAAACCTAGGAGGATTCATTCGTTGAAAGTTCTCATATAAGTTCCTGCCCCATTTCTTGCTCCTGCTTGAATCACATTGTTAAGAGCTTGTGTTAACCCCTGTACGGTCCTTTGAAAGTCCCACATTTGTGCACGCTCTCCAGCCATCTCCACTAATCTCCTGCGAGCAATAACATTTAATTTATTTCTTTTTAGACTTAGGGTACTAAGATATCACTAAGTCGTTACATATATATGTATATAAATGTATTTAGGTCTTAACCATGGTTCTACTCAATTCTTACATACGTATGGTGGTTGACTTAGACACGTGTCAGGGCAGTTCACCTAGAACATCCTAGACTTGAAATATCTTAATAAGGACATCTTAGGCTCTGATACCAACTGTCATGCCCCGCCAATTTAGCAGCGGAATAAATCGGGGAGGCATGAACAACGTGTACGGTAACATAAATTGCGCATACAGTCGCAAATATCAGAGCATCTAATGAACAATATTTACAATAAACTCTTCATTTTATTGATAATTGATCTAAACTATTACAACCACTATTTCCGAGCAAAAACATAGGGCTCAATAACATCATTACAATTGGAAAGGATAACTAAGCAAATATCTAATTAAACTCTAAGGTACTAAGGACATTCCATCGCTATGACTCTTGGTCGCTCATCACTCCAGTCCATTCCCGTTGGATGTGTGTAAGGTCATCACCCGACTTACCAGAAAACACAATAACAAATAATGAAGGGTGAGCGATAACGCTCAGTAGGACTTAATATCTCGTGTAAACAAGGATGCTTTAAGTGATTAAAGTCTTGTAAAGCAGGTTAACTAGAGAGAACGATCAAGTATAGTCAAGAGAGTAATAGCACAAGATAACAAGTGAACGATAATACATTCCACAAGAGTATTGCAAAACTAGGATGAGAGAGAAATTACCATATAACGAGATAGCGTGTAACAAGATAGCGTATAACAAGATAGCATGTATGGTTGCACAATAGTGCACTAGAAGAATGCGACAGTAGTCACTGTAGGACAGTAGTCGTTCAGTAATAGTCAATGCTAGCACAGTAATAGCACCGTACGTCTGAACTCTTCAGACTAACAGTAATAGTATAACAGTCAGATGTCTGGCCAATTCAATATAGTCAGTCAGAACCGGTGCAATGTAGACACCGTCAATAGCCCCTGTAGGTATTTTCGGGTGGCTCTCTGCCCCCAGGACTAGATTGGAGCCTTTCGGACACTCTCCGTTCCCTGCACAGTATGCATTTGAGTCAGTAGGGTCACAGGACCCATATTATGGAGCTAGACAGTCATGTATAGTACAAGCAATAGGAGCCACAACTGCTCAAGAGTCTCAAGAGAGTACTAGATGAATAGATGAGATAGTAGAGTGAACGTGAATAGATGAGATTACAAGGATAGTAGATGAGATAAGGGGTATAAACGTAAAACAACGTTAAACCACGATAGTAACAGTTGCACGGCACTATGTCGGGTACTGGCTAGATCACAAGATAAGAGAGACCTCACTAAGGCCGCTTGGATTGTACTGATCCCTAAGCGTGTAACGGGATTTAAGGGTACAACCAGCTCATCGGCAATGGACGTGCGCCAAATCTAAGAAAACATACAGAGGCCTTGATAAGGAGTCCCTGGTCCAGTCAGAAGTCTTCCCGGTGGAGAGATGGTCCAAGCCAAGAAAAGTGTGTAACGAAACGTGTCCGTCTTGCCTCGAGTGCTCGAAGACAGAGGGACACGAAACGGTGTACAAATCACGTGAATAAAACAATGACAAGTGTCAGTTAAATAATAGGAAAATTAGGTAAGTAATTTTTACTTAATTACCAGATACATTATTGAATAATTTAATAGGGTCACATGGTAAACATTAATGTTAAATGTGTGCAAGTGTAAAGAAATCGTTAGAGTATGATAAATCGTGCGCATGGCTTTTAATTAATGAGAATTATTTAAATATTAACAATAAAAATATTCAGGTCATTTACTAAGCTTAATAGTACATGATTTACCTTGTTCAAGGGTTAAATAGCATATAGAATAGGGGCATAAGCACAATTTTGAGTTATGGCAGAAACTCTGGAAACGCGACGGGGGTGCCTATCGCGACTTCATGTCGCGACGGGGCAGTCTGGCGCGACAAACGAACTTGCTGGCCTGGCCCGGTTCAGGGGTGGGAACGCGACGACGCGGGTTGTCGCGTTAAGGTCGCGACGGTCTGGCCGACCGCGACCCCTCTGAGGTCGCGACAGGTCGGGCCGTCGCGACTTCAGAGGCGCGGGCTGACCCAGAAAAGGGGTTTTACCCTTTTTGGGTTTTGGTCCTTCCCTCCAAAGCATGAAACCGAGCTCTTTAAAAATCCATATAAAATCGCACAATGATCTAAAAATTATAAAACTAGTTTTAAATGAAAGTAGACTCATAGATCTATCAACAAACATGAGTAATTACGAAACTGACAAGGTTTTATGCATGCTTTAATAAGGTTACATTTCGGTGACATAAACATGCGCAGTCATGAAAGAATGATTTAATTGACAACGAATACATGATGAAAATTAGAGCAAATATGAGCGTTTGAAAGCTAACAGGATGTAGTATTTATGAGAATTATTTTAGGGCATGGGATTATGCACAAATGAGGATTGAACACAAACATGATGGTTCGGGCACAACAAGTTAACATAACTTTGGGCATTTAATTTGCCCTCATGGAAGAACGAAAAAGAGTGAAATGAGAGGGCTTTTGAAGAGGATAATGAAGACTACCTAGGGTAATTTTTACACGATTTAAGCTTGAGAGATTGCCTACCTTTCACGCATTTAAGAAATCCTAGGGCTTGATGACGAAAAGAAGATAGAAAAATCCTTGCTCCTAGCCTTCTCCACCTTGCTCCTTCGTCCTCCAGCCTTTCTCTTCGTCTCCCAGAACTCCAACCTCATTCTAAGGGGTTGATAGGGCCGAATGAGAGGTGTATGGGTTGCTACAAGAGTCCATTCCTTCTAAAACTCCTTTCTTTCTAATAAATCTGAAATTTCCTTATTTATCACCTAATTTCTCTCCTTTATCTCCTAATTAAGGTTGGGAAGAGAGCCAATTTCATGGCCAAGGGGTTAGGGTAAGCTTAGGACTCCTCTTTTGGATATTTATGGCTAATTACTACTATTTTTAGGTACGAATTTAGCTTAATTACTTTCCATCTCTTGATGGACTCTTTATATTTGGGCCCAACAATTCATGCTAGGATCATTAGTAAAACCCATTTCTAATTTAGCTTAATGGGTATTAATTTAATTCTATTTATTCAACCTTTATTCTAATTTATTGACCATTTATTCTAATTTATCACATGTATTTACTAATGTCTTATTTTATTTCAATTTAGTAATATTTATCTCAATATTTCTAATTATTTGGGGTCTTGCTTTTGGCTCAATAACTTATGTGGGGCTTAATTGTACAACCAATGTACTTAATTCACTTAATGAGTTTTAATTATCCTCTTATTAAAGAATCTATTTATGGGCCAAAATTGTCCATTGGTCCAAATATCATAATGGGCTATCAACCCATATTATTTAAAGTCTACCCACATGTTTATTTTAATTTATAATCCACTTTGGCTCTTAAAATAATGGGTTCTCCGACTTATTCTCTAATTACGTTGATAAGTCGCATAAATTCTTATATTTGGTCTAAATGATTTTTCTATGTCCAAATTTCTTAATGGGTCATTAGAGAATGCTATTTAAAGTATAACTATTATTTTTACGGAATTTTATATCGGTTTTTACGCATGTAATAATGATGCATACCTTTTTGACTATTTTGATTTATTAATTGAAATTTTTTAATTTATCTATATTTTTAAATTACTGAATTTTCTGGGACACTACATGCTCATTCCAATACACCTCAAAATCTATAGTGCAAGCTCGCAGCATGTCTTCCACTATCTGATTAGTTCTTTCCGTCTGTCCATCCGTTTGTGGGTGGAAAGCAGTACTAAAGTTGAGTTTTGTGCCTAAGGCTGTCTAAAGTCTCTTCCAGAATCTAGATGTGAATATGGGGTCACGGTCTGAGACAATGGACATGGGGACTCCATGTAATCTCACTATTTCCTTCACATATAAAGCTGCTAACACATCAACACTCCAAGTGCTTTTGATTGCCAAGAAATGTGCGGACTTCGTTAATCGGTCCACAATGACCCAGATAGCATCGAGTCCACCACGAGTTCGAGGTAAATCCATGATGAAATTCATACCGATGCTTTCCCACTTCCATTCGGTATGTCCAGGGGTCTAAGTACACCTGCAGGACGATGGTGTTCAGATTTTACCTGTTGACATGTGAGGCAGTGCGCGGCATGCTCAGCCACCTCACGCTTCATGTTGGGCCACCAAAATGACCTTTTCATGTCTTGGTACATCTTGGTCGCGTCTGGGTGAATTGTGTACTTGGTCTTGTGGGCTTCATCCATCAGCTTCCTCTTCAGCTCTTCATTGTCAGGCACGCATATCCTTGCTTGGAATAATATTCTCCCATCCTCAGAGATGAAGAAATTAAGTCTGTCTGCTATAGTCTCCCTGACTCGTACTAGGAATGGATCATTAGCTTGCTGCTCTTTGATCTTGACAAAGATGTCAAGTTGAGCTCTAAGATTAGCAACTAACATCTGATCACTCCTCTGCTCGATGTTCAGATCCAGACTGGCAAATTGCTCAAGTAATTGCATCTCCCCCATGTCTAAACAAGATAGTGAAGCTACTGGCTTCCTACTAAGTGCATCAGCTATTGCATTACCTTTGCCTGGGTGATATTAAATGTTGAAATCAAAATCCTTCAAGTACTCCAGCCATCTCCTTTGTCTCATATTAAGCTCCTTCTGAGAAAATAGGTACTTCAGACTCTTGTGGTCGGAGTAGACAATAAATTGCTCACCATAAAGATAATGCCTCCATATCTTGAGTGCAAATACCACAGCAGCTAATTCTAAGTCATGGACAGGATAATTGACTTCATGAGGCTTCAACTGCCTTGAAGAATAAGCTATCACCTTCTCATTCTGCATTAACACACAGCCTAGACTGATACTAGATGCATCAGTGTAGACCGAGAATCCTTTGCCCTCGACTGGTAACGCGAGGACAGGTGCAGAAGTCAAGCATTGCTTCAATGTGTGAAAGCTCTTCTCGCACTCCTTGCTCCAGACATAGGGGTTCTCTTTCCGCGTAAGGCGCGTAAGAGGTACTGCTATCTTGGAGAAGTCTTTTATGAACCGTCTGTAGTAACCAGCCAGTCCAAGAAAACTTCTGATCTCGGTAACATTAGTCAGTCTTTCCCAGTTGAGCATGGCTTCAACCTTGGAAGGATCAATAGTGATACCATCCTTGGAAATAATGTGGCCTAGAAATGGCACCTCATCGAGCCAGAATTCACACTTGCTCAATTTGGCTTAGAGCTTGTTGTCCCTCAAGATCTGTAGAGCAATCCTTAGATGCTCCTCATGCTCTTCCTTGGTCTTGGAATATATGAGAATATCATCAATAAACACCACAACGAACTTGTCGAGGTATGGCCGATAGATGTTGTTCATTAATTGAATGAAAGCTGCAGGAGCATTGGTTAGTCCAAAAGGCATGACTACAAATTCATAATGACTGTACCTGCTCTTGAAAGCTATCTTGTAAATATCTGCATCTTTTATTCTCATATGATGATATCCCGATCTAAGGTCAATCTTAGAGAAATATTTGGCTCCTGATATCTGATCAAATAACTCATCAACACGAGGCAGAGGATTCTTATTCTTGATAGTGAGATGATTTAACTGCCTGTAATCGATACATAGCCTCATAGATTCGTCCTTCTTCTTGACGAAAAGCACTGGTGCTCCCCAAGGGGAAGTACTTGGTCGGATAAATCCCTTTTCTAGCATCTCCATTAATTGTTCCTTCAACTCCTCCAATTCAGCCGGGACATCCTGTAGGGTTGGCGTGATACCGGTGCAGCTCCAGGTATGAGATCAATTGAAAAATTTACATCCCTTTTAGGTGGAATGCCTGGCAGCTCATCGGGAAACACATCGGGGTATTCTTGTACTATATGGATGTCTGATATCTTAGATACTTTCTTTTCAACAACTATGGTGGCAATAAATGCCACACATCCCTTTCTTATCATGTTATGTGCTTTGATAGCAGAGATGAGAGACAAGTGCCTCTTGTGTCTACGTCCCGTGAAGATCAATTTAGGGAATTCACTAAAGGAGATCTTCCCTCTTTTACAATCCACGATAGCCCCATACGTGGATAGCCAATCGGCTCCCAGAATAACATCGTAGCCCTCCATGGGCATACAGATCAAGTCAGTTCTCAGATTGAGATCACCAATCTTAACATCAGCTAATGGAAAGTATTTGTTTAATTGAGTATTTGTTTAATTGAGCTTTTTCTCCCAATGGTGTAGTGACAGCCAATTCAAATGCCATAGATGTAGGCTTTTCATTTAATGTATCAGCAAATACTTGTGATATGAATGAATGGGTTGCGCCAATATCAAACAAAACAAATGCTGATTGGGAAAAGACTGGTAAAGTACCTTCGACAACTCCACCTTCTTCGGTGGTCTCCATTTCCTGTAAGGCCTGCAATCTGCTTGGCTTCCTTTGTCCCATCGGACATTTTTCCTTCTCCTGTTCCTTCAGTACAGGGCACTCGGAAATGCGATGATTACGATTTCCGCAACGTAGACAAGCGCTGCTTTCCTCCAGCATTCAGCGGCAGTATGACCAGGCTTGTCACAATGCTCGCAGTTGGTGTTCAGGGGAGTAGGTATCTTGGGCTTCCTTTCTTGGTTCGGCCCTCCAGTGATGTTGAACGACCGCTTCTTGCCATTTGTGGGCTTGCTTGAGGAACCGGATGTTGGTTCCTTCTTAACTAGTCTTCCTTTGATGCGATCGGTCAGATCAGTCGCATCCTCTAGCAATTGAGCCTTCTTGACCATTTCAGCATATGTCTGAATGTCCAGTGGTGCAAGTTGAGTAATATAAGACGGCTTAAGCCCATTAAGGAATCGCCTCGCCTTCATCTTCTCTGTGCTGACAAGGTGATTGGCATATCGGGTCAATCGAGAAAACTGTGCTTCATATTCGGCGACTGTAAGGTGCCTCTGCTTCAATGCAGCAAATTCTGAGGCCTTTCTTTCCTGGACTCTTTCAGAAAAATACTTGGAATTGAAATGCTCTTTGAATTCCTCCCATGTGAATTGTGCGTCTGCCCTTGTGGCTTCAACGGACTCCCACCACGCATGGGCGTCCCGTTCAAGCTGGAATGTTGCTAACAGTAACTTATCTCCATCCGCGCATTGCATGACGCGGAAAATTCACTCTATCTCCTTCAACCAACTCTCTGCCTCTTCGGGATCAGTGGTCCCACTAAAACGAGGCGGATTTAAGTTGCGGAAATTTCGATGTAACTCTCCAGCTCCTCGGTTATTGTTGTTATTAGCTCCAGTAGCCTGGAGTAATGCCTGTGTGAGCTGCTGAATAGTGTGTTGCATGTCACAGAGTTGAGCACGCACCGCTGTCATTGCTAGTGTTTTAAGTTCCTTCAAAAGAGAATTTAAATGTAAGTCATTGAGGTTGCACAAAGTTTGTGCGTGTGTGAGTTTATTTTATCTTATTACCCTTGGTTCTACCCATCTCACATAGGTATGGAATTTAGAATCTAAGTCAAGGCAGGTCAAACCTAGATCATCCTATACTTACGAATCACCTAGGCTCTGATACCACAAAACTGTAACGCCCCGACGCGGAATATCGGAGCGATATTATAGTTATTAAATAGTATAGAGCGACAAATAAATGACAAACCATAGTACAATAGGGATAATATCAAATAAACTTCAATTTTATTCATAATCCATCTAACTCCATTACATCACTAGTAACTCATCAAATTCCATGAACTAACTATTACAACTACTAATCAGAGCCAAAACTAGGGCCCAGAGTACTTTATTCGAATTCAAGCTAATACATAAAGACTAACTGACTCATGCTATACTAACTAACTACTAAATGGTGGTTGTTGATCTGGTCATGCTTGGACATCGTCCTCAGTCCCATCCTCGTGAGTGTGCTCATCTCTATCAGACTCACCTGAACACATGAAATAAATATCAGGATGAGCGAATAACGCCCAGTAGGACTTAATATCTCATGAGAACAAGCATGTTATAAATAATTAATCTCTTTATGAGGCAGTATACTAGAACGAGTAATCATGTATAGTCAAGAGAATGACGTAACAAGATAACGTGAAACAATAGCACATTCACGAGAGTATAACATCACAAGAACTGGGCATATCACGAGATAGCAAGTAAACTAGTCACGATAGCAAGTAAACTGGTCACGATAGCAAGTATGGGTCGGTATTCTTTCAACCCCGAGTTCAAGTAACAAACAAATGATTGATTGATTGTCATAGATTAAATCTTGCATGTCTTGCATTAGGTGTATGCCATCACCCAGATCATTAGACCCCCGCGAGTTATAGCCTTTCTGCTGCTCCTCCCAAGGACCAGATCGGGCCCTTATAATGTTGCCTAGCATAGTCATGTTTGTTATCTTAGGCAATCAATTGATAGTCAAATAGAGTACCAAGAATAGATGAGAGTAATAGATGAAAAGATGAGAGTGTCGAGTGAAAGTGAACAGAGAAGGGTAACGAGATAGTAGATGAGATAGGGATATAATCGTAAAACAACGTTAAACCACGATAGTAATAGTTGCACGGCACCAAGTCGGGTACCGTAGTCTAGTAGAAGTCACATCTGCCCACTAGCAGTGCTATGAACATAGACTAAATGGTCCGGCGTGAACACAAGGTAAGAAGGAAACACTAAGGCCATTTGGATCGTACTGATCCATAGGGGTGTAACGGGTTTTAAGGTACAACCAGCTCGTCGGCTAAGGATGTGTGCCAATTCCAAGAAGACTTACGGAGGTCTTAACAAGGAGTCACTGGTCCTGTCAAGAGTCTTCCCAACGGAGAGGTGGTCCATGCCAAGAGAGTGTGTAGAAAAGTAGGGTCTGTCGTGCCTCAAGTTCTCAAAGGCTGAGGGAAGCGGTAACGGTGTACAAAACGCGCGAGTAAAACAAAAACAAGTGTATTTAATTAAAAAGAAAATTTAAGTGAATTGTTACACTTATTTACCCAATATATTATTGAGTATTTAATAAAGTCTCATGGCAACATTAATGTTTAGTGTGTGCAAGTGTATAGAAATCAAGAGATCAAGTATAATTGTGCACACAACTTTTAAATTATTCAATTTCATGTAATATTGCCCATTATTAACTTAACAAGTCGAAATTATTCATGACAGTATTTATTTAAGACTAGACAAGGTTAAATTGTCATAATTAGCAGGGTTATAAGTGCAAAATCAGGTTCTGGCCAAAATCTTGAAATCGCGGCAAGTGTACCCGTCGCGATTCAAGTCGCGACGGGCAGTTCGGGCGCGACAGTTGAACCGGCCGGTCTGGCGCGGTTCGGGAATGAATCGCGTCGGCGCGGGCCGTCGCGTTTAGGACGCGATGGACCAGCCGGCCGCGACACTTCTGGTATCGCGGCGGATCACGCCGCCGCGATTACAGAAGGTCGACCCGACCCAGAAAAGGGGTTTTGCCCTTTTTCCAGGTGGGTCTACTTGATACAGGGCACATCAAAATTCGATGAAAAATCGTATAGTGATCCAAAAATTATGAAACTAATTTTAAACGACAATAGAATGGAGATCTTTCACTGGTCACGATTAATTAGAAAACAATCATGTATAGGGCATGCTTTGACTAGGTTACTTTTCGTTAATCTAAACATGCACAATCAAAGATCAACGATTTAATTCGTCATGGATACAATATAAAAATTATGGAAAATAGGGACCTTTGAAAGGTAAGTCAAGTAGTATTTATTAGATTAAATTCAGGGCATGGAATCGAGTACATGCAAGGATTTAATGTAAACAAGTGGTTTCAGGAGCATGGACATGACAAAGATTGAAACATTTAATTCGCTCTCAGGGATGAACGAAATGGAGCAAAAATAGAGGACTTTCAAAAGGGATCATGAAAACTACGTAGGGTAATTTTATACGATTTAAGCTTGAGAGATTGCCTACCTTTCACGCGTTGACAAGAATCTATGGTTGATGACGAAATAGGAAAACGAAAATCCAAACTCCAAGCCCTTCTCCTCCAAGCACCCACGTCCTCAGCCCTTCTCCTTCGTCTCCCAAAGCTCCAACAACGATCTAGAGGGTGATAGGGCCGAGATTGGGGTGTTTTGATGGCTAATAGAGCCCTAAAGTCATAAAACTCTCCTCTTCTCTTCCAACTCCGAAAATCCATAATTATATCTATTATTTCTAGCATTTATCCATCTAATGGGTAAGGAAGAGGCCTAATTTTGTGGACAAGGGGTTAGGATAGGATGAGGACTCTTATTTTGGATAATTGCCATCCATTTAGGCTTTATCTCTTCCTTATTTAATTTATTAATATTTTAACTCCGAATTTAGGTTAATTACCTCCCATCCCAAGATGGGCTTTCTACATTTTAGCCCACTCTTTCATGTTTGGGCCATTAATATAACCCAATCCTAATTTTGGTTAATGGGTATTGATTTAATTCACTTGAATTCTATTTATTCCCTTTTTATTCTAATTAAATCTATTTATCTCATTTATTTAATTAAATTTTTTTATTTTATTTGGATTTAAAAATCAAGGTTGCTACAGGCCAGGTCGCCCATCACATTGAATTTTTCAAACATTGGAGGCTTAGTAATCCCCTTCGATAGCTTTTTCATAGCATGATGTGGAGGATAGGGTACCATATACACATCAAAAGGAACGTGTTCTCCATCACCCCGCTCGACGAGCTTCATTTTAATCATCTGCTCCACCATCAACTTGCTATAGCTGCGGGGTCTACTGGTTGAGGATAGAAATGGGCTGGCTGATTATCTGGTGTATCTATAATAGCCACTGGTGAAATTGGAATAGGTGCCTGGCTTGCCCTGTGATGCTCAGGAACTTGAGCAAGCACCAGTTGTTGCTGTTGCAAAAAGGGATATTGTTGTTGCTGATATTGTTGTGGTTGTTGCTGGGACTGTTGATGTTGTTGTGAGTCTGGAACAGCAGGCAAGTGTTCACACTACTCATCTATTTGTTGTGCAACCGTGGGTTGCGGCAGAGCTTCCATTGATTCAGGGTCTCCTTAAGAAGTCTCCCCAAAACTTCAGTTTCTCGGGTCACATGCCCTATATTGTCTCTGCCTGCCAGTTGTTTCTTGAGTGCTTCAATTTCTGATTGATACCGTTGTAGCATAGCCAGGATTGTTGGATGAAGGGTGGTAACGCCAGAAGCATCTGCCACTATGCCCCCAGGTGCTATTTCGGGTGGTGGGGGACCATCATTATCTTCGTTGACATGAGTTGTAATCACATTAACAGAGACGACCACCACACCCATTGCAGGGGCATCGACATTTCTAGATGTTGCTGTTAAGACCATTGTTGCTGCTCTTCTTCTGGTGAGCGTCCCTGGTCTCTCAACATGATTTATCAATTCTTTAGGTTCAGTTGGTAAAGCACATGGTCGACCCCAAACACTGGCCATACGGCAAGTGGAGATATGCTTGGAACCATCTTTTCTTCTTTCAATTCTTGTAGACAGCTCAGATGAGCAAATTAGCCTCTCAAAGATTATCATATCATGCTTCTTTGGTCTAAGTTGAGTAGGAGTGCGCTCATAGGAATCTTCATTCTTGAATATGTAGTTTTCAGGTTCAACTGGTAAAATTTTCATATCTCTTAAAGGCATCGAACGCCTTGAAGGAGAACTCAGAAGGACGCCAAATTGCCGTAATTCAGCTATCTTGCTGTGGAAGTGAGTATATGTGATTGCACTTCGCTGTTGCGCCTTGGATCTGAAGACCCGAGGTGGACGCCTATGGCTTGAGATCTTTGTCTCAGCCGTCTCCTTTGGCACTATTTTCTGTGTTGTTGCCCCTTTGTCCTCAGGGACCCTGACTTTCTTGGGCTTCCAAATTTGCTTGAATTTCATTGGTTTTAGGGGTAGCTTGCCCTTGAAAGTGTTGTACATTTCTCTCTTTCCTGCTATAGCTTGGAATGAATTCCTCACAGGTACTATTGACACTATTGTTCTGGCTCAGCTTTAGTACGTCCACTCTGCAAGTGGATCCTATGTCGCCAATCAGCACAATTTTCCCAAAGTTGGAAACACGTGCACTATGAGAAATAATCTCAGCATCTGCCATTGCATGTTGCTGGTGTCTCTCTGCCTTTTTGTTGTCGTGGTCCATGTGAGGAACTTGGCAACCCAGCTCTTTCACAGTCACTTCAGCTTCAGCTTCGTGGTGCAATATATTGACAAAGGCAACCCCAAGAAGTTGGGGAATTCAACCACTGGAGAGAAATCTCCAAAGCGTGTCGGCACGGCAAGATAGCCATACCGGGCATGGTCCCGAAGAGTTTGAGGTTCGAAACGTACTTCAGTCATGTGGAACTGTAACACCCCGAAAATTCAGAAATTAGAAAATTAGAAATAAATCGAAAACGATAAATTCAATATTTGTGAAATAGCAAAAATGCACGTGCCACTATCGTACATACAAAAAAAAACCATTAGAAAATTTCATAAAAACCATAGTTCAACTCTAAATAATGCTCCCTAATGACCCATGAAGAAATTCGTGCAAAGAAAAATCGGATGGTCCATGTTTAAGGCGTTTTGCGACTGAGTATCGTAATTAGAGAATAAGTCAAAAAATCATTATCACACATACTTAGATGAGTGAAAAAATTAAATAAAAATCATAGATGGACTTCAAATAATATCCTCTAATGAGCCATCAAGAAATTTGGGTCAATAAAAGTTACTTGAGGTATATTTAAGAGTTAGTGTGACTTATTATCGTAATTAGGAAATAAGTTGGACAACCCATTATCAGGTGTATAAAATGAGATCATAAAATAAATGAGAAATTTATGGTGGACTCCAAACAATATGTGGGGATAGTTCATAAAAGAAATCGGATCAATGGACAACGTATGACCCATGAACAAATTTAAGTATGAAATTAGTAAATAAATAACTTCTATATTATCGGAATGATAGAACTTACGTACCACTATCGTACGTGAGAAAACACATCGGAAAATTCCCTAACATTTATAAACCAACCCCAAATATTATCCCTAAGTGTTCCACGAAGGAATTCGTGCAACGGAAAATCTGATTGGCCGAGTATATGTCACACGTGACCAAGTTACCCGAATTAGGAAACTAAGTCGGAAAATTGTTAACGCGGAAAAATAACCCGACCATAAATTAAATAAACATGTTGGAGAGACTTCCAACATCATTTATTAATAACCCATTAACAATATTGGTCCAATAGAGCACATTTGGCCCAAGGATAAAAATTGGGACAAGAAAATACCCAGAAATTCGTGTATGTAATTATGCAATAATTAGGGTCGACAATTTAGGGTTACAATTAGGGTAATTAGTCATGTAAGGTAAGCCAAAATCGGACCCAACCCTAAGAGGTGGTTTCCTAAACCTTTGCTACCTCCTTTGGGTGAGAGAATCCCAGATTTTGGAAAGTAGGGAGCAGAATTCGCAACCCCCTTTCCTAGTCCCATTAGGATATAAAATAGAACCCTAAAACTATAAGAACTCCTCAAAAAACGTTTATGGAAGGGTTAGAAACAAGTTGGGGTCGTGAGCAGCAAGTTTGGGGCGCTGGAGGAGTGGAGAACGGCTGGGGAAAACGTGGTCTTCCTCAACCTCGCTCTACATTGACCCAGGAACTGCAGGGAGTTATTAGCGTTCAAAGGTAGGTGTTCTCGGGCCAAGATTAAAGAAAACCAACAACATCATGTAGATCTTCGAGTCTAGGTTCATTTCACTTGATTTGACTAATTTTCATAGAGTATACATTGTGTATTAGTAGTTTTCCCTAAGTCCCGCACAGTTAGGGCTTTTTTCGTTCTCTTATCATGCACGTGATTCAAGACCGAATTAGACTAAATCCTAAAAATAAAAGTTCTTCTACTAGTAGTCACTATAATCCTTTATGTTTAACGTTTTTTCTAAAAAACTTTAGTTAGAGAGATATAAGCATGGTAAGAGAGTCGCTGCATGATACTGCGATTTCGGGCTGCACTTAGCTTTATGTTCTTCCTATGTTTAACAAGATTCAAGACTGAATTAGGTCAAGTTCCCAACATAAAAGTTCTTCCACTAGTCGTTATGGTCATCCTTTATGTTTAAGGTTTTGTCTAAATGTAATTAATTAGACAGTTACAAGCTTAGTAAGAGAGTCGCTGTATGATACTGCGTTTTCGGATTGCACTTAACTGTACGTTCTTCATGTTTTCACAAGATTAGAGACTGAATTAGGTCAAGCCACCAACATCAAAGTTCTTCTACTAATCGTTCTAGTAATCATTTATGTTACACGTTTTGTCTAAATATCAGTAGATCTCAACTTAAGGGCCTGACATATAAGTCGCAATGAAGTCACGTATGTTTAGGGATTTCTTACATTGTTCCTGTGTTATATGCCATTATAGACCGAATCAGACCTAACCCTCAACACAACAGTTCTTCCAATAGATATCCTCGACATTTTTCATGTTTAGAGTTTTATTTAAATGTCAGTAGATAGAGAGATTTAAGCGTTTCATGAATATCACACCCTGATTACTGTGTTTGTCTAAATGTCAGCATGTTTAATTGTTGGGTCTGTTAGCATGTTGCATCATGTTACATAGTATGCATGGACCTAAAAGTAATCAACCCATGTGAAAACGGTAATGAACATGAATATGATTCTAATGTATGATATGTGATTTTATCGTATGAACATTGACTATTATCTTGTGATCTAGCTTGTTATGAAATTGAAATGATAAGAATTTAATGTGAATATGTCGATGAATACATGTTAGTATAGACTCGTTAGTTAAGTTGCTATCATGATTTGCATATAAGTTTTCTTTAGCTATATGTTTTCCGATGGTTAAATTATTTGTTCATAACTTGCATACATGTTAGGAAAGATCCATGACACGTCACTTACACCTTTGCACGAATAGGCACACCCTTCTTGGGGAATTGAGAGCTCTCTGTCGGTCATTCCGAATCGGCAAGACTAGCGATCTTTTCCTTAAGACCTTTGTAAGTCTCCGTTCTCTATGGATTCCCACATAGAGGCCGAGCTGGTTGTACCATGAAGTACACTGGAGATAGAGAGCACATGTTCCGCATACGATCTGTCATTAGTCATCCTCATGTCAAGACACTAACGAATTATGAAACATAAGATACGTCGTTATACTGCCCTTTTGTTCTCTTGAGCTATTGTCATACCTTGACTCTATGATGATCATGTTCTTATTAAATTGAACTTATTAATGAAACTCTGTGGCCATAATATGAATATGTTTGTTCGGCACAATCTGGGACTTCGGTCCATTTGACTAATGCCTGTGCAATAGGGGCCCTGTCTGGTCCTGGGGAGGAGCCCCCCAACGTACTTATTAACCGCGGGAGTATGGACTTGTGGTGCGTTGCATGGCACTGATACTATATGCAAGATTTGTGTGAATGTGCCTTCGTTTGATATGATATGATATGATAAGTCTGATCACATGAATACGTGATATCTATGAATATGGCCAATCCATTTTGATATAATTCTACTCTTGAACGACCTGTCCATTGTATATGCAATTCGATATTTGATTTGATATGATATCCGTTCTATTCCGCTATTCAACTTGTTAGAAAAGCATGCATTGTCATCATGTTCATATGCATATCTTGCCTATTTAAAATGTTAATCATGTATATTAGTACCCGCACAATATTGAGATGTAAATCCTACTGAGCTAGTTCGCTCACCCTATCATCCTATCCTTTTCAGGTAGTGATGAGGAACCAGATGAGTCTGATGGGGCAGGACAAGAGTGATGAGCACCCGACATTTGAGAAGATGAAGTAATAGGAATAGATATTTGAATAGTCTATGTGATAGAGAAACATTTTTCATTGGAATAATGAACCCTTTTGGTCGGTTCTTCTTATGTAAGGTTGTAACTAGTTGAATGAAATGGAATAAAGTATACTTTTGGTGACCATATTATAGTCTCAAACGTGTTCTTATGTTCAATTGTGACTCTGCACTATTCAACTGTGATACGTCTATTTGTATCGTTCACGTCTCCCGGTATTTATTCCGCTGCTAAATATCGGGGCATGACAGGAACTGTTAGTACCTGCTAGTTAATTCAAACCAGCAGTCAGTATCGAGTATGAAGGCTAGAAGGCTTTCTATTCTGGCGAAGAGATGAAGGAAGTTCAGTCCCACCGGGCGTGCCACGCTATGAAAAAGATTTGTGATCCATTACGAATGATTTTCATTTAAATTTATTTTTATCATGTTCTTATGTGTGTAACTACATGTTACAAATACAAGTCTCGTTTAGTGCTAAGCAAGTCACTAAGATGAAAGATAAATCGATAATTGCAGAGTGCAGGCATGTCAGTCACGTGAGTGACAACATGTTCTGCCTCCGAGAGTCGGAGGACTTTGGGTCTATTTGTGCACCATTTGACTTCTTCAAACGAAAGTGGAGATTGGGTCGGGACCAATATCCCGCCACTGCCTAAGCGCAACGACGTTAATTACATCTCTCTGAGAGAGAAAACCCTTTATTAATCGCCATAATAAAAGAGCCTTATGGCCTGTAATGGAAACATCCGATAAAAAGAGCGCATAATGATATAAAATTGATTACGCCTATCATGAGATGATCAAAAGGCAACACCTGATGCACTTTGGAGTTATCAGAGATATTAAAAAAAAGGTTGAGTTTGATTCAACATTATTTGATTTGATTTGATTCTGCTCTATTCTTTTATATTTTTAGCATGTTTGATTTACTTTGGAATTATTTTTGTCTATTATTATGTCTGCACTTGTTTTTGGCCATTGGGCCACAAGTGGGTCGACAGCCCAAGAAGACAAGAAGTAGCAGCCGGCTACAACAACAAATTAAGGGTATATGAGGTAAATATGTAAAAGACAAGGGACTGTTTTGAAGTGGGAACCTTGCCACCTCAGCCCTGAGGGCTGAGCCTTTTAAAAGGGGCCCTCTGTCCCATGCAGTAGGAGACGACAGAAGAGAAGGAGGAGCTTTTTTCTTTGGGCTGGCTTGTTGTGCAAGAAACAAAAAAAGAGGAGAAAAGGAGGCTGCGACTGAGTCTTCTTGGGGGGGCTTGGAGGTTTCTTCCAGAAAGCAAGAGGGAGGAGTGTAGCAACTCTAAAATTTTAAATATCAATAAATGTTATTAAATTAAGTATTTAATTGAATAAATATGATAAATAGATTTAAATTAGAATAAGAGGGAAGTAATTAAATAAAAGTGAATTAAATTAAAACCTATTAAGCTAAATTAGTAAATGGGTTATATTAATGGTCCACACAAGAGGTAATGGGCCAAAAAGCCAGAGCCCATCTTTGGATGGGAGGTAATTAAGCCAAATTCGTACTTTAAATAATAATAATTAGTAACGGGTTAAGATAATTATTAATTAACCCATATATATCCTAAAAAGTAGCCCTATACTTACCCAAACTCCTTACCCATGAAATTAAGCCTCTCCCCAATCCTATTAGGTAGATAAAGGAGAGAAATAGGGAGATAAATATAGAAATTCGAAGTTTTATGGAAATGAGGAGTTTTTAGAAGTTAGGACTCTTATAGCTAGTCAATAGACCACCAATTCGTCCCTAACCACCCCTAGAACATTGCTGGAGCTTTGGAGGACGAGGAGCAAGGAGAAGAAAGGCTTGGAGCAAGGGGATTTCTTCTTCTTCTTCGTCATAAACCCTAGGTTTTCTTTACAGCACGAAAAGATAGGCAATCTCTCAAGCACAAATCACATAACTTCGGCCATAGGTAGCTCATACATCTATCTTTGAAAGCCCCGTGATTTCCCCAATTTTCGTTGTTCCATGAGAGAGAATTAATGCTCAAATCTATATTATCATCATGTACTCGAACCTTCATGTTTGCTTTCAATCCATGAAGATACTTGATCCCATGCCACGAAACTTTTATCCTAGATACTACATGATGTTAGGGTTCTAATGAATCTATTTCCCCAATTTCCATCGTGCATCATTTGCTAATTAAATCGAAAACCTTGACTGTGCATGTTTTAGGTCACCGAAAAGTAACCTAATTAAAGCATGCCCAATACTTGTTTATTTTCTAATTACTCGTGCCTACTGATAGATCTACAAGTCTACTTTCATTCAAAACTAGTTTCATGGTTTTTGAATGGTCCTACTATTTTATATGACCCTATATCATGCATGGAAGGATGGACCCAACCTAAAAAAGAGATAATCCCCATTTCTGGGTCGGGCCGCCCTTCTGAAATCGCGACGGCCCGACCCGTCACGCTCTCAGAAGGGTCGCGATGGCCCGCGCCATCGCGGTTCCCTCCCGATTCGCGCCAGCCCAGCCAGTTCAACAGAACGTGGCCGAACCGCCCGTCAGGACATGAAACGCGACGGGGACCCCCGTCACAATTTCGCAAATGTCGCCAGAAACTCTTATTTACTCACATACCCCTGCTATTTATGCCATTTGACCCTTGTTTAAACTTAATTAAGCACTGTTATACATAGTTTTGATCTGAACATTAATATTTTTAATAATTACATAAATTGAATTAAATAAAAGCCATGCGCACATTTTTCATGCTCTCATGATTTATTTACACTTGCACACACTTAACATAAATATTTACCAATAGACCTTATTAAATTACATCAATAATGTATCTGATAATTAAGTATAATTATTCACTTAATTTCCCAATTATTTAAATGATACTTGTCTTCATTTTATTCACGTGAATTGTACACCGATATCGCGTCCCTCTGCCTTCGAGCACTCGAGACAAGATGGACAACGTTTCGTTACACACTTTTTCTTGGCATGGACCACCTCTCCGTTGGAATACTCCTGACCGGACCAGGGACTCCTTGACAAGGCCTTCGTAAGTCTTCTTGGCTTTGGCGTACGTCCATTTCCGATGAGCTGGTTGTACTCTTAAAACCCTTTACACCTTAGGGGTCAGTACGATCCAAACGGCCTTAGTGTGTTTCCTTCTTATCTTGGGATCACTCCGGACCATCTAGCCTTTGTACATAGCACGGCTAATGGGCGGTTGTGAGTTCTACTGGATTGACGGCACTCGACCTAGTGCTGTGCAACTGTTACTATCGACTGTTTATGTAACGACCCGAGAACCCGAACCTCGGCCCATGCCGATTTTTGCGGTCGCCGCCCACGGATCCGGGACCCGGAAGGGCTATAGTCTACGTCGAACAGGATATGTAACAAAAGTAAACGTCAACTGCTAATCTAGAAGGGTTCGTGCGGAAACAGAAAAGAGAGTGAGACCACTGCGTACCACTCTAAGTAAAGTCCCAACGCACGCACACTAGTACAAGTAAAAGGCAGGGGAAGAACAAGTCCCTTACGGGCATACCCCGAGGGTGACCACTGCTAGCTACGGGGACTCCGACTACCGCCCCGTCTCCTCCGCCCGGCGTGCGCCCTGCCGCTACTGCTGAGAAGTCAGAGGGGGAAAGGGGGCGCGGCCTTGGGTTTTAACCCGGTGGCCTCCAGAACGTGATGGAACGACATGTCGCGACAAGGCTCTCGTCGCGACGCCTACCTTATCGCGACGGTCGCCTATGTCGTGACCCCAAAAAGTGGGTCAAACCTCGAAGACTGGGAAAGCAATCCCGACGGGTGCCCACGCCGCGTTCACACGCATGCGCCTGACACCCAACAGAGCCGTTCTGACAGAAAGGATACTGGTCACGTCTGTCAGAAGGACCGTCGCGACGCCATCGGACGTCGCGACCACAACGCGATGGCCATACCGTCGCGACTAAAATGCGACAGCCTCCCTGTCGCGACCACGTCGCGACCAGGGAGCATGTCGCGACCCTGAGGACGGGGCCACAGGGCCCAAGGGGGCCGGGTCTTACAGTTTAACGTTGTTTTACGAATATGTCCCTATTCTTATCTACTATCTCTGTCCTCTCATCTGTTCACTTTATCTCTACTCTCTCATCTATTTGTCTACTATTCTCATCTATTCTTGGTACTCTATTTGGCCATCTATATGATTGTCTAAGATAGAGACATGATTATGTCAGTGCAATAGGGCTCGATCTGGTCCTAGGAGGAGCACCCGAAAAGTGCCATTTGCCCATAAGAGTTAAATGATAAGGATGTTGGCATACATCTAGTGTCATTATACTATCAAGATTTAATCTATGACAATCAATCAGTGCTATCTATAAAAGTGTCATCGCTACTATCGCACCGTTGTTGTAACGCCCAGAAATTTAAAATATTAAGAAATAGAAGTAATTTGGTTAAAATACCTTAGGGTTATTAATAAATTATGATAATTAGATGATAGACTTAAATAGTGGTATGAACGTTATTCCAGTATCGTACCTCGAAGTGCGTGCCTCCACAGGGTGATACCGGAAAACGACGTCAAAATAAAAATCCGAGAACATCATAATTTCCAGAAAAATGTGGAGAAATTTATTATGTAATTTCGTGAATTTTTCGACGTACGGATTCCAACGTACAATCGACGCGACCATTTTTCGGGTGATTTTTCACCTACTGTAAAATAAAATCTAAAAATTAAACTAAAATTATTACAATTTGTAAAACCATTCTATTAGCCTATGGTTAAAATTTCATGACAAAAGGACACCATTTAAATGTGTTTGCCTAGCAAACATTGGACCAGTTGAATTATGGGTATTTTACGGTTTGGGATTTTCTGGAAAATTGCAAAGGTCTACGTGTAAGGCTATTGGGTGGCCAGCACTTGAGGTAAAACATCATACCAACTTACCTAAGGTGTCCTAACTAGGAGATGCATGTTACTCGTGTCATGGGGTAAAAACCTTTCACCCTTACTGCGACACATGGGTGAGCTTCGTGTCACCTTGCATGGAAGGCATCCATGGGTATAAGAATACCCCAAGGGTCATCGTGGCCAGGTTCCCCTTCATGTTTTCCTGTTATGCTGCTACTATTTCGTGGGTAACTTCAGGAGTGAGAGGTTTCTGAGTGAGAAATTTGGTGGAGAAGCCATTTCGGGGAACCATTGTTCTCTCTTTCTCTCATTCTATTTATGCATCTTGCCTCTGCTCAAGTTCTGGTTGAAGCTGCTACTAAGGAGTGATTGGGGAATTACTCTGGAAGCTAAAGCTAATATTATACCAAGGCTACATCTTCTTACTTGTTTCTTTGTGGCTATCATCTTCATCTCCTTCAAACTAAGGTAGGATTCGATCCTCATCTCTCCTCTTCTAACTCATGTCCTTGAATAAACTTTAGAACCTACTGTTTGGATGTTCCAGTTTCTGTTCTAGTGTCATGAACCCCTCTAGCACTTTATGTGTGTTTTGTATTTCTATAGAAGCTACTCCTTGAGTTCACATAATCTCTGGTTGGAAAGGATATTCCTCCAGTAGCATGTGGTAGTAGGTTCCTAGCTATCCATGTGTAGGATTCATCTCCTTTTCCTTAATCTTGTTCTCTACACATAATAAATAACTCGTGTTGAGTAGCCAAGTTGATATAACTGTAATCTTACTAGTTTTCGTCTAGTTTTGATGAATATTCTTACGTTAGGGAGGAAGAGATACTTATTGTACCTCCAGATCATCTCTTCTTCTTCTTCCACCTTTGATTCAAGTTCATGATATAGAGTTCTGGTAGAAGTAAACATATCCTTAGAACAGTGTGAGGATTTCGGTTTAGATGGTTGATAATTCAAACATTGACTTGGATTCATGAAATACCTTGAGTTTTAGTGTCCATCTTATAGGAATTTTCCAATAAACCATTGCTATCAAGTTCATGCTTCCAATACTACACTACATTAGTTTATAGCCGACCAAGTTCGAATTATCAATCTCTTGTTGCATCTCGACTGTTTAGTTTATAAACCACTGTGAAAACTCTATTTAGACTCTTCCATTTGATATCAATCATGCCTTGAATTATAAGATCTATAATTAGGGTGCTTAGAATGGATTTAAACATACTTACGGAAGTTCTGCTGCTTCCTGTCGACAGCCAGCCCAAGAGCTGTCGACAGGCGCATGTTTCCAGAACTCCAGGTTTCTGGACTGTGTGGATCTGTCGACAGATCCCTTGCATCTGTCGACAGATACCCACAGAGCCAGCAAACCTGAGCTCTGTCTGTGCCATCTGTCGACAGATCCTTCCTTCCTGTCGACAGCTACTGTCCTGCCTTGGATTTCAGCACTCTTACATGTGTAAATCCTTGTTCAAAGTTCATCCTAATAGCCTACCAAATTACCCTCTTATTTACTTTGATATTTTCTGTCATTCTACCATAAAGATTACCCACTTTGGATACCTTACTCATTATTGAATTATCCTTGAAACCGTCAACTCCAAATGGTACTCCGTTGAGTCCATTCTCCTGTATTCGGCAACTAAGTTCATATTACTTGATGACTTGAGAGTTCAAAGGCTTGAACACCTTGTGAGATATGATAAATTTATGATGATGACATTTATTGGGTCCTTGGACCCCACCTGACTGATATGCCTGTGCAAATAGGGCTGGTCCAGTCCTGGGAGGAGCACCCGAATTCATTACGGGCCGTACGGGAGTGATAAGGATACCGGGATGTTTGGCATTGCATCACTATTTCCTGATTATGGTCATCATACTTCCTGTATTGTGTGAACTGATATATGAACCAATTCGTGAGCTATATACTTGAGCATGACCTGAGTTTTACTATCACTGTATCAAGCTACTATTCTGAGATCTGGTATTGCTTCTTTGATATCCGTTCATCCTATTACCTGTCCTGTGTGAATATTTATATGACTCCGAACCTGAGCCTTAATATGAATTTCTGAGTATGCCTATGTTTTCATACTACTGTTATACATTCACTGACATGTTATCTTGGTTATCTGCCTGTTCTTGATACCATTCATGTTCTTACCTAAATTATCATGTGTTCCTGATCCTTTGATTTAAGGATTTGAATTCTACTGGGCTAGTTAGCTCACCCATCCTTCCCTTTTCAGGTAATCAAGATGAGGGAGAAGTGTAAAATGGGCTGTGTGCAGAGTGGACACCGATGACGAGTCAACCAACCATTTACTGCTTTAGTTGCGTACTTGTAAAGTGTTATGAGTAGTAGCTACTCATCCTTACTCCTCACATAGTGTGTAATGAGGAGCTTTATGTAATAAGACTTCCGCAGACTGCGTTATAATGAATAAACATAAATGTTATTACTTTGTGCCTGTTTTCTGTCATTTCCCAATAAATAGCCTTTTATTAGGACGTGACAGTTGTGCAACTCTACGTGCTATATCGTTATATGGCCAATCCATTTCCATACTTGTTGTGCTATTTTCCTTGTGCAAGTGCTATTATTCTCTTGTTATCGTTACTTTACTCTGCATGACTATTCTCTCTAGTTACCTTGCCCTTTAAGACATTAATCATTTAAAGTATGCTTGTTCATACGAGATATTAAGTCCTATTGGGCAATTATCGCTCATCCTGCACTATTATTTCATGTGTTTCAGGTGAGTCTGATGGGGATTACCACACTCACGAGGAAGGGAATGAGGATGATGCTCAGAAGTGCCCAGTTTTCGACAACCACTGCTTATTAGTTAGTTAATTAGTCGTCAGTTAGTCAGTTTGTAATTGGGCCCTAGATTTGGCTCTGATTAGTGAATGTAATAGTGGTTTAATGAATTATTAATGAAGTTGGATTTTATTTGGCATTATTCCAATGGTGCAATGGTTTAATGTTTATTTATTGTTCTATACTATTTAATTAATTGTAATTCAGTTCCGATATTTCGCGTCGTGGCGTTACAGTTTAGTGGTATTAGAGCCTAGGTTATTAAAAAGTATAGGATGATCTAGGTTATACCTGCCTCGACTTAGAGTCTAATTTCATACCTATGTGAGAGATGGGAAGAACCAAGGGTAATAAAAAAATATATATTCACACACGCACAAACTTAGTGCAACCTCATTATCTTACATTAAAAATATTCTTTTGAAGGAACATAAACCATAGCAATGGCAGCAGAGCATGCACAACTCTGAGATATGCAACAAACTATTCAGTAGCTCACTCAAGTACTACTCCAGGCTGCTGGAGCCCGTGGAAACCGAGGGGCCGGAGATTTACACAGGAATTTCCGCAATTTGAACCTGCCTCATTTCAGTGGGACCACTGATCCCGATGAGGCAGAAAGCTGGCATAGGAAAATTGAATGTATTTTCCACGTCATGCAATGCGCGGATGGAGACAAGCTACTACTTGCAACATTTCAGTTAGAGGCAACCAGGGCTGATGCACAATTCACCTGAAATGAATTCAAGGAGCACTTTAACTCCAAGTATTTTTCTGAAAGAGTTCAAGAGAGGAAGGCCTCCGAGTTTACGGCACTTAAGAAAAGGAACCTCTCCGTAGCCGAGTACGAAGCCCAATTCTCCCAGTTGACACGATATGTCAATCATCTGGTAGGCACTGAGAGAATGAAGGCGAAGCACTTTCTTAATGGGCTCAGGCCCGCATATATCACCCAACTAGCACCCCTGGATATCCAGACCTATACAAAAATGGTCAAGAAGGCACAGCTGCTGGAGGGTGTGACTGACCTCACCGATCGCAACAAGGGTAGAATGGTCAAGAAGGAACAGACATCAAGAACCACAAGCAAGCCCACCAACGGCAAGAAGAGGCCGTTAAGCATTACCGATGGGCCAAGCCAAGAGCGGAAGCCCAAGGTCTTTGCCCCCACTGCACCCAACAAGCCTAGATGCAAGCACTGTGACAAGCTGGGTCACACTGCCGAGGAATACTAGAGGAAGGTAGGCACATGCCCATGCTACGGTAGTCAAGAGCACCATATCCCCGACTGCCCTCTGCTTAAAGAGAATGAAAATCGCCCGACTGGCCAGAAGAAGCTAGGCACACTGCAAGCTGTCCAAGATATGGAGACCACTGAGGAAGGTGGAATTGTGGAAGGTACCTTACCAGTCTTTTCCCAGTCAGCATTTGTTTTGTTTGATACCGGTGCAACACATTCATTCATAACACAAGCATTTGCTGACACATTAAATGTTAAACTTATATCTATGGGAACTAAATTACCTGTTACAACCCCACTGGGAGAGAAAGCCCAACTGAATAAATATTTCCCATTAGCTGATGTGAAGATTGGTGAACTAAATCTTAGAGTTGATATGATCTGTATGCCCATGGAGGGCTACGATGTCATATTGGGAGCCAATTGGCTATCCACTTACGGAGCTATTGTAGACTGTAGAAGAGGGAAGATTATGTTGCCCAGATAGCAAGCCCAGAGGGGGGTGAATGGATTGCAAAACGCCCTTTTAAAATTAAAACTTGTCAATAAAATCACTTAACAGAAAAACACTAAGATTGATAGTTAGTGTTAGTGAGAGTAAAGACAAACAATCAAACACAACATAGGAGAATTTATCCTGGTTCAGACCTCTTATCCCAAGCAGTCCTACGTCCAGTCCCCAAGCAACAACTTGGGGTTTCACTAACCAAGGGTACTGTCCCCTTAAGGACCCTTACACATCCAGCCACAATTGGCCTTCTCTTCTAACCCCGAAGAGGTACAAACCACCACCTGATACATAGGTCTTCCTTCCTCAACGAAGGGAATAACAACCACCTGTTTCCAGCAGGTCTTCTCTTCACAACCGAAGAGGAACACACAGAGAATTGTGTCAAAAGGTGAAAGGCCCCTAGACCAAACTTATAAGAGTTTGCTTGATCTGAGGCAATGTCCGAGAGAGACAAATTTTCAATAAGAAAATCTCTTAGAACAACAAATTGCTCTCAAAGGACTAAGCAAGAAAAACTGAGAGCTAACAGCTAAAGGAATGGTGGAGTGAAGCGAATGAGCTCTTCTGTCTGATGCTTGCAAGATGCTTTTCAGTTGTATGTGAAGCTCTATCTTTCGAAAAACTTATACTTCATGGAGTCGTCAGTCTTCTATATATCTTCTGCAACATATTTTGACTGTTGAAGTAGCTGTTCAGATGCCCGTTATCTCACAGCTTTATGACCGTTAGAGAGACTGGTCGTAGGCATGCAGAGATGAGCTTGCAGCTACAAATGCTTGGATTGGTCTTTGCATCTTCAGGAAAGATTTTTTGAATCTTTTATCCTTTGACGGATCCATACTTTACGTGCTTTACTACAAAAGGCATGCATGCATTACACACAGATACCTAGACAAACTTTTTGTCTACGTTGTCAGTCAACCTTGGTAGTCGTGTAGTAATGATATGCTTAAACTGGAAAGGATATCCTGTCATCACACAAATCAAGACCCTATGCAATATATCAAATATGCAAAAGGATTTCGTATGAAATAATCAAAATCTTAGTATGCGCAGGAAGACATGAACTCCACAGAGTTTTAAATATATTTGAATAGTATGGACATTGTCAAGAATATCTGAGAAGATAATAATAATGAAATCGTTGTCCAAGCAAATCGTTGTTTAACTAAGGCAAATCGTTGTTCAAGTAAGAGAAAATCATTGTTCAAGTTAGAGCAAATCGTTGTTTGAGCAAATTGTTGTTCAAGTAAGAGCAAATCGTTGTTTGAGCAAATCGTTGTTCAAGTGCGAGCAAATCATTGTTTGACCAAATCAATGTTCAAGTGAGAGCAAATCGTTGTTTGAGCAAATCGTTGTTCAAGTGAGAGCAAATTGTTGTTTGAGTAAATACGTTGTTCGAGCAAATCATTGTTCAAGTGAGAACGAATCGTTATAGCAATCAAATCGTTGTTTTACTTATCGAATTGTTACTGTGATCAAATCATTCTTTCACTTATCGAATCATTGCAGCGACCAAATCATTGTTTCACTTATCAAATCGTTACAGCGACCAAATCGTTATTTTACTTATCGAATCGTTACCGCGATCAAATCGTTGTTTTACTTATCGAATCGTTGCAGCGACCAAATCGTTATTTCACTTATCAAATCGTTACAGCGACCAAATCATTGTTTTACTTATCGAATCGTTACCGCGATCAAATCGTTGTTTTACTTATTGAATCGTTATTTAAGTAACTTATGAAATCGATGTGAGACCAAAATCGTTATGTCACTTATGAAGTCGATGTGAGACGAAATCGTTGTTTTTCTTAAGAAATCGATGTTCTATCAAGGAAATTGATGTGTACTTAGAATAAATACATGTTTTACACTTTAAATAACAATGTATGAGAGTTACTTACAGATTTTGCTTGACTAAATTTCCTATGGAGGAACTTCATAAAGGATTGTTAGAAAATCTTTGTTAAGTTTTTGTTAATCACCAAAAGAATGCATATAATAAATAAATTATATGGGGATGAACTGATCATCAATCTCCCCTTTTTTGGTGATGACAAAACATAACAAAACATAGAATGTAATGTGCTGAAATAAACTTAAGTAAATTTTCCAGAGAAATTTATGTATTTCAGAGTGTGGTATTTTCTCCCCCTTTTTGTCATTAAGCAAAAAGAAAAATAAGAATTCAAGAAAAGAAGAGAAGAAAGATAAATGGAGCCAATCAATCACTATATTGATTACTGAGGGGGTACAGAAATGTAGAAGGCAGGTGACAAGAGGGAGGCATGGCGAGTAATAATGGGCCAAGCCTTGAGTTCCTACTCTTCAAAATGAATTTGAAAAACACCCCAGGCAATAGTGTAGGAAGGCCCCATAACAGGAACCATTCGCTGGATATGAAGTTGCCTTTGAGCTTCTAAGAAATTGGCATATTCATCCTTGCCAAGAGAAATCTTGTATGAACTGGAGGTGCCAAAACTTGCATGCTGTAAAAACTGGTCGATAGAAATTGGATAGAAGATCTGATGCTCCTTCAGTTCCTTTTTTAGACCAACAAAAACTTTATATCTTTCAACCCAAATAGCAAACGGATCTTGAACAAGATTGATGGAGTTTAGGTCCAGAAATTGTTCAGCTGAAAGAATGGGTTTCCCAGAGTTAAACAGTGAGTTGTTCAGATTTTCTAGCTGCTGAGCAGATTGGTGGTAGTGCTTCTCCCAATCAGATGGAGAGAGCCTCTCATATTCAGACAAGAGGGGAGCAAGCACTTCGGATTTGATATGTCCCCTATGGTATTCTCTGAAGAGGAATCTGTGGAAAGCAAGAGGATGGCCCTTCTGAACTAAGATTCTACCCATGACTCTAGCAAATCTCTCAAAAATGTTGGGACCTACTTCAGAATCAATGATCAAAGAATGAAGCTTAGGTAGGAACACCACATCTGGTATTGTAGAGTAGCAAAATCCACTTGGATGGAGGTGTTGATGGATTTTCTGATCTGAATAGAGCTATGGCTCCTCTGAATTGCCCAAGCTGAATCTCTGGCAGATTGTTGAGATATCGATAATCATTCAACATTTGAAAGTGTTTGACCAGCTTGATCTCCTTCTAGATGAAAGGACCCTAGGAATTCTTATGATGAATGACAAACCACTCACTCAATGTGAGAGGGTGGTCTCTGGGTGGGAGTCTGTCAGATCTAGCAAGTATAAATTTCTTGTATAAGGACTAATGGACCCGAGCCCACTGATCTTCAATCTTAGATTTAACCATGGAAAAATTTTTGGACTGATCAGGTTTAGATAGAGGAGAAAGAGGGAGAACAATTTGGAGGTGGTCTGTGAGGTTGAGGTGAGGGAGGCCACAAACTGTGGCAAAAATACATTTCTGCAGGAATTCAGAATAGATAGATCTCCTTCTATTTTCAACAGAAAGAGAGAACCAAAGGGGTGGAAAACGAGGTTCAAAGGAGAGGGCAAGGTCCTTTGAGACTTTCTTCTTTTTAGGAGCAAGACTAGAAGAGCCTGTCCTGTGAACATGAGATGACTGAGCGAAGAATTGCTTCTTCAAACTCATCTTTGATGTCCTCAATGACCACACTTGGAATTCGAGCACCCTCCGGAATGAGAGTTATGAATGAGGGTGGAGTGGCTGGATGAAGAGTAGAATAAGAGGTAGGAGGAGGAGGGACAGATGGTCCAGCTAAGGATGGACCGGCAGATGAGGATCCAGCTGAAGAGGAGGCTGGAGGATTCTCAAAAATAGGAGGAGGAGGAATAAAAGTAGAGAAAGTAGGAGAAGAAGAGAAGGTAGTAGGAAATGGTGTAGGTGAGGAGATGTGTTTTGGAAGGGGTTGTTTGAAGGTGGCAGGAGCTGGAGGTGCAGTGGATGAAGAAGGTGGAGAGGGAGGAGCTGGAGTCTTAAGAGGTGAAGAGACAGGAGACTCTGGGGGCACAATAGCAGCTTCAACTGGATCTTCAACTCTTACTTGCTCTGCTTCAGGTTCCACTAGCCCTAATGGCCCAGACTCTTCCATAACTAGCCCTGGAGGCCCTGACTTCTCAACTGATGGCCCTGGTGGCCCTGATGCTTCCTGTGCAGGGCTAGATTCTTCAACTACATTGGGCCCTGATGGCCTGACTGCTTCTTCAGAAGTCCCTGGTGGCCCTGATTCCTCAACACCTACTGGCCCTGATGGCCCTGAAACCTCTGGAACTATTGGAGTGGGAGCAGGAGGGGTAGGAGAAGACAATTGCGCCCTCACCAGATCTGAAAGATTTGACACTAACTCCTTCATGCTTCCCAACTCATTTTTCATTCCCCGCAGCACTGCTTTGACCATTTCCAGCTCTTTGACTCCAGTGCTCTGGCTAATAAAGATAGAAGAGATATCGGACTGCACAGAGCATAGGATTTTCCCTTGTTCATCTAACCTTTCAATCACAGGTTTCAAGTGCACAAGAATCCTTTTCTTCTTTGATCTCTTGTGTACCTTCCTGGTTAGAAATGGAACTTTGGTGGCCACACCCTTGCCTTTACTTCCTGAGCTGATGGCTGGCTCCTTGTCAACAACTTCAGCACCATCAGAGGTGCTCTCCACAAGTCCTTCTTGGAACTGATCAGCAGGGGCATTAACTGTGGGCTCCTCCTAAAATTCTGCTTCCTTTTCAGCCACATGCTCCCCCTGAGCTGGAGCATCCTCCATATGAACATCGACTGTGTGGACTGGTGCCACATCTTCTGAAACAAGTGCTCCCTGGCCAACTTCCATACTAGCAATTTCAGCAGGAAAATTTTGAGGGATTTCTTCATGAATTTCTTCTTCCTCCCCCTGAATACTAGCGACAGTTTCCAATACTTCTTCAATTACGGATGCAATAACGGTCGAAGGGGTCTCAACCTCAGATGGCTTCCCAACGGGCTCAATGTGTTCAGGATCAATCTGTTCTATTCTTCTAGCACTTGCCACTGGATCTTCAAGTCTGGCTTCTTCTTCCTCTTCTTGGACAACTGGATATTTTGATCTGAATGCCTCTTCTTGGACTGCTGGAACTTCAGGAGCTTCTACAATAATGGCCTCTCCTTCTGCTACAGAGGTCTTGGTCCAAACACTTCTTACTCAGGAAAACCACTTTTCTTTAGATTTCTAGACCTGATAGGCTGGCCCATCTTCTCCATCACTTCACCATTCAAATCAATATTGTAATGTCTGAATATCCTGGTCAGAAAATGAGCATACGACAGTGATACATTGAGCTTGTTCTTCTTATCCCATATCATGTCAGAAGCAGATCTCATCCTCTCAATTACTACCTGTGCCATGTTAATATCCTGATTTTGGATTGCCCAAAACATCATATCTGAGTCGGCCTTAGGGCAAGTTGAGAAAGTTGGGCTCCTTGGTACTAGAATCTGGCACACAAAACCTTGTTGAATGCATTCAGCTGGTTGATGTCTATCTTCCCATCCTTCAGCTTGAACTCTGTACCGATGATACCTAACCCCTTGGCATGGATATCTACACTGTCTACCCCACTGCAACCGACGGTAGATACTCCAAACAGACTTTCCAAAAGATCATAGGTGATGTGAATGGTTGTACCTTTGATTGATCAGAAGAGGGACCCATCTTCTTTGGACTTAAGGCAAGTGAAGAATGCCTTGACGAGGTCCGGATAGCTGGCTTCAGAAACTGTGACCATTCTTGACCACTTCATCCTTTCTATGGCTTCCACGATACTGTGCATCCTATTCTTCTCTAAATCTACAATATCTACGGCCTTGTTGCCACACAACTTGGTCTTCACTACTGCAAACCTCTCCTGCTGCTCTGCTACGAGGAAGACGACATTGTATCCACCAACGGTGCCGGTGATGATCAAGTTATCCCCATGTAATTTAAATAAAATATACATCTATTTTGGTGATTAACAAAACTATGATAAAGGTTACTAACACATGTTCTATGAAGTCTAAGCACAGGAAATAAACCAAGGGAAAACAAGCCAATCAAGTAAGTATTCATCACACTACAACAATGTGAGTTCAAAGCATCAATATTTGTCTAAGTACACATCGATTTCCACTATAGGTCATAACGATTTCTATAGAGCTATAACGATTTCCTTAGTTCCATAACGATTTCATACTTACAAGGATTCACTATGTGTTATATCGTTAAGTGATTGCAACGATTTGCTGTCAAAATGATTCGTTAAGTGATCGCAACGATTTGCCCTCACAATGATTCGTTAAGTGATCATAACGATTTGTTTCTCGCAACGATTCGTTAAGTGATCGCAACGATTTGCCCTCACAACGATTCGTTAAGTGATCATAACGATTTGCCCTCACAACGATTCGTTAAGTGATCATAACGATTTGGTTCTCGTAACGATTCGTTAAGTAATCATAACGATTTGCTTTCTGCAACGATTCGTTAAGTAATCATAACGATTTGCTTTCTGCAACGATTCGTTAAGTGATCATAATGATTTGTTTCTCGCAACGATTCGTTAAGTGATCATAACGATTTGGTTCTCACAACGATTCGTTAAGTAATCATAATGATTTGTTTCTCGCAACGATTTGTTAAGTGATCATAACGATTTGGTTCTCGCAATGATTCGTTAAGTAATCATAACGATTTACTTTCTGCAACGATTCGTTAAGTGATCATAACGATTTGTTTCTCACAACGATTCATTAAGTAATCATAACAATTTGCTTTCTGCAACGATTCGTTAAGCGATCATAATGATTTGCTCTCGTAATGATTCGATAAGTTACATAACGACTCTGTCACTGTAACGACTCATCAAGTTACATAACGACTTGGTCGCTGTAACGATTCGATACATTTCACAATTATTTGCTTATAAGGATTTGGTTATTCATATATAACGATTTGTGTATGCATCTGTTTATTTATGAATTCATAACGATTCACTCATGCATATAACAATTCTGTAAGTCATGCATACAATGATTTCATGGAAGACAACGATTTATTTCTCGAGTTAACTTTCAATATGTTGAAAAGTCAAAGTCTTCACGCATATCTTTTTGTCAGTTGTGCATTTATGAAGACTGAACATATCACTGCATGCATGCAGACAATATCTTCCATTATCGTGCTTATGTTAGGAACGGATGGGTGGATGGATCAGATCTAGAAGGGGGGTTGAATAGATCTAACACCAATTAACGCGGAAGCTTAAGCAATTAAAAATTACTTCGAATCAGAGATCAAATCACCCAAACAATTTAACGATCTGAAGTGATTAGAGTGTGTGAGCAAATCAATTAGTAGTGTGAACGAAATCCCTATGCATGCATCTAGCGAGATACAAAGGCAAACCACAATTCAAAACATTACACAGAGGATTTTTAGGTGGTTCGGAAATCACCTCCAGTGACTCCTACGTCCACCCCTCACACAGTGAGGCCACACTACTCAAAACCTTGAGTACAACTCACACAGGAGCACGACAACTCCAAACACCCTTGAGCACGACGACTCAAGAAACACCTGGAGCACGACGACTCCAAACTGAGCACGACGGCTCAAAACAACAACCGGAGTACGACGACTCCAAATTGAGCACGGCGGCTCAAACCACACAGTGAGTGCGACGACTCACAAACCAGAGCTTGACGACTCACAGTACAAAAGCTAGATCAAACACAAAAGAGATCAAATCCTCTAGCAATGATCTGATTCAAGATAGTTTCGTACACAGAAATTTGTACAGAACTTCATGCATAAATCTCATTGACGAAATAAGGAAGAACAAACTCAGAAATAAGGCAAATAGATGTAGAAAGAGTGTTCTTCGATGAAGAGGCCTTGCAGACGCTTCAATTGAGGAGCCTTGATGGAAATCGATGGAATTCTCCTCAATTGGTGATGCTCTGCTTTGATGGCATCTGAAATGCCAAAATCCTTCTTCTCCTGCTCCTCTTCAGTTGGATCTGCTCCCTTGCCTTGCACAACAAGCTTCTCTCCAGGGATTCCCCTTGATTCCCTTGTACTTCCTCTTGAAAGGATGGCTTGTAGCTTCTGGAGATGGAGACAGATCTGGAAAACCCCCTTTGGCCGCCAAAAGGCTTCTTCTGGAAGTGTATGGGCTCTCTTGCCTTTGGGGTACAAGGAACATGGGTATTTATAACCCCATATGTCCATAAAGTGCCTTGGGGTGCATGGGCACGGAACCCTAGGTCAAATCCCCTAAATCCAAGCAGCCACGTGTCCAGGAGAAACTTTAAGTCACAGAGTTTCCGGAGTGTGTCGACCTGCCCAGATCTAGTGTCGACCTGCTGTCCCATTTCTGCAAAACTGTTCTGCTGGAAACTGGATCTAGTGTCGACCTGCCCTTCTGGAATCTGGGACTAGTGTCGACCTGCTTTGATCTAGTGTCGACCTGCCCTTCTGGAATCTGGGACTAGTGTCGACCTGCTTTGATCTAGTGTCAACCTGTTGTCCCAGTCTGGCAACTGGGTCTTCTAGAATCTGGGACTAGTGTCGACCTGCCCTGATCTAGTGTCGACACTACCAAGACAAAAATGTGTGAACCTGAAAATATAAAGTGTAAATAATTAGTACAAGATATGATCATTAAAATATGAGATATTAAACATCAAAAACATGTTGTTTAAGCATTATTGTGATATGTATAAAATGTATAACATGTTCAACATATCATCTTTAAAACCACAATATGTCATCATCAAAATCACAACATGTCATCATTAAAATCACAATATGTCATCATTAAAATCACATATGTCATCATTAAATAATGATATGTCATCATTAACAAAACAATATGTCATCATTAAAATAATGATATGTCATCATCAAAATCAAAGTATGAGTGATGTTCATTGGTTATCATTAAAATGTAACTTTAGAAAGTTTCAAAACACACTCAACCCAACAATCTCCCCCTTTTTGATGATGACAAAACATATCTCCCTTGACTGCAAAAACTCCCCTTGACCATATACACCCTTTGAACTTTCTCCTCCTAGAAACCCTTTCTTCCCCCTAGAAACCCTTTCTTCTCCCCCTTTTTGACAACATCAAAAAGAAGGATAGGTGAGAGAACCAAGGATTGTAAGAGATCAAGAAATGAAATGTAGGAAATAAATAGTCAGAAGTGATCAAAATAAGTGAAGCAAAGTGATATTGACATATGAGAGAAATTATTGTGGTTTTGTTATTGTGCAACAAAATTTAATCACAAGGACACACTCAACACAAAGTATAGCAATGTATAATGATTTGAATGTAAAAATAATGATGCAAATGTGAAGGAAAGTGACCTATATGAATGAGCAGAAATATTGAACAAGGATGTTAGGATCTTTAATTTAGCACAATATGGAATAATAGGTCTAAACTCAGTATACATGAACTGTATGTAGGTCTTAAGCTTTTCCATTCTGTCAATTTGATTTTCTTTCATTTTTAACAGGGAAAGAATACAAGAATAAATTAGTTAAATCTCACTTTTCAGTGCAAGAGATCACATTGATCAGATGCAATACCTCCTGATTACTCAGTGGTTTAACTTTCATTATCTTATACAGAGTTGAAAGTTTGATTTCCACTTTTTGACGCGAAACAAATCACTTTTCAGGTGAAATGGCCCGATTACTTAGTGGTTCAAGAATTTGCATTGCTCTGTTTGTATCTTTCCAGATTGATCATTTTTCTTTTGATATTTTGCAGGAACAGGTTTGCTTTGACCAGAAAAGTCATGATTACGAATTTAGAAAAATTATTCTTAACATGAGGTAAAAATAAAGCTTAAACATACACAAGTGAAATATTAAAGCCACTCATGTGCCTATAATGGTGTTTTGCAAATCATTTTAAAAACATTCAGTATTAAGATTGCTTAACCTTGAAATGATAATGAATCTTTGAAATTAAACTAAATGCACAATGAGTTTAGTTTCAATGTTTTAATTCTCTCATAAGAAAATAGCACAATGACTCAAACATTCTGAAGATTTTGGGGTTCAAGATAGACAAATAAAGTCAAGGAATGTGACAATGACTTCCCCTTTCATGAATCTCCCCTTCACAAGGTGAACATGAGGAAATTAGCAAGAATGTTTTATTAAAAGACGATGACTCCCCCTCAACAATTGCATACAAGACTCTTGATACTTGGCGGAGACATACTCACGCATAGTGAAAGTGTCCAGACAAGCCTGACTTGTCTTTCTTCAAATCACCATTTGATATACCAAGAATCCTAATGCAATGTGAGAGTGAGGAGTTCATTTGCAAGAACATTTGGCAACAAACTAAATGGGAATTGATGATAAGTCAGATATGAAAGAATATTTCTCCAGCATTTCACTCAAAGATTCTTTTGACTTACTCCTCCATAAGATATGCATGAAATTCATTGCATTTTCAAAAATATTTTTGCACTTTTTCAAATTTACTCCCCCTTAATATGTGCATGGAATGAAAAAGCTAGTAAGCAATTCACATATGATTATGCACACCATTAGCTTTAAGCATAACATGACTTTTAGTACTTGGCGGAGTATTTTACTCACGCATAATGAAAGTTTCCAAACAAGCATAACTTGTTTTTCCACATGTCATCATTTGATATACCAAAAATTCAAAGCAATTGATGTGTACATAGAATCATGGGCACAGTTAAGCAAGCATGATAACACAAACATGATTCCAATTGTTATGACACAAAGTTCATTGTTGGGAGTACCATTGAAACACATTTCTCATTTTTCAGATAAAAATTAAACATTCATTTCAATTCAGGCAATTCAAACTTGAAATGATAAAGAAGTTTTACTTGAATGGACTTCAAATGCTTTTCAAAGATTTTACATGTATTCTCCAATCATTTCTTGCCTTGTTCAGCCAATATCTTGAATCCATTTACAATGTATGGCTGCAAGACTCCTCAGCTTGTTGATCAAGCTGGTTTTGGGACCCACACTTGCTTGGGTCCTGCAATGAAGTCAATGTTAGAGTGCATCAAAGATTTCTTAATCCAAAGTGATATTATTTTTGGTATAGATGCATTTCTTTCATTGATAGAACTATGAACAGAATTAGTTCCAGATTTTCTTTTTACCTTGCTCAATGCATCTATGTTTTCATGAAGTTTTCTATTTTTTTTTAATATTAATGACTCTTACACAAGGAAGATCATTGGTACTTGGCGGAGGTAATTTGTGACGGATCGCCTCGGCCAAGTCCGTTAAACCGATAACGTACTTGATCCGAGTCCGCCTCCCGCGAACGGGCCGAAGCCTTGCAAGGGATACCAAACCACAGTTCGTGTAAACATAAAGGAACACACCACATTTCATATATATATTTCACAAGTTTACATAGCCAAATTTCCACAAAAACTAAAAAGAAGTACAAGAGCCTGGGGCATACCCCGAGGTACAACTGAAGAAAGTAAACAACTACAAAACTACACTGCTGGAGCTACTCTGCTGGAGGTGCTGACCCTGCACCGCTACGACGCGGCCCGGTACTGGACGTCGGACGAGAGACGTCCTCCTCGCTCTCACCTGTGGGGGTAGGGGTGAGCCTCTCTAGTCACTGGCTCAGTAGGGAACTCCCCCAAAACCGAGCGAAACAAACACCACGAGTACGAATAGTAAACAACACCAATAATTAATAGAACAGCTAAGCAGGTAAGTAAAGCTGTAAAAGTACTCAACGTCTGCCGACTACGAGAAACAACAGTAATAATTAAACGGCAAACCAGTACAGGTGTACAAGCTAAAGTAGAGACAGCCAACACGAGCCACGTGAACTGGTTCGCGACACCAGAAACTGACTCGGACAACTAACACAGGTCTACCTCTCAGTCTCGCAGCCACGGACGAAAGGTCAAGCTGCCGCTCCACGTAAAAAGGTCAAGCAACTGTGGAGACCAACTAAACACCACCACCTGCAGACCACACGGTCACAGGCCCATGCCTGGCACCTCCAGAGACCCTGGCCTGGGCTCGCTAGAGTGAGGCACTGGAAAAGGACTAGCTGGGGTCCAGTACGTCTACTGGTGTCCGTACCCCCAACTAAGAGCGCGCTACAAGTGACTAAAAACAAACACAAGTGTCACTGTCCCACTGTCGTCTTTCCCTCAGCCGGACGTACAACTCTAACACAAGAGTGAGGGTGTCCAGGTCAGACGACACAGACCTCGACGGTACAGCACAAGTATCGGGACAAAGCCCCGAGCTAACAGCCTGGCTCACAAAGAACCTGGGGCACCCAACTGGAGAGGTAACCATGGTAGGCGTCGTACTACTCGCCACGTACACAGAACCACGTGCACATCACACACAAACCACGTGAAACCTCACGTAAACCACAAGTAACCACTGGTCCACTACACGTGAACCTAACTGACTCGTGTACACAACGCGCAGTCACCGAAGTAAACAACTAATAGCATACCTTGTATGCTAAACACGTAAACCAAGTGCACTCAGTACACCTCATGCGTCAACACACATGCATTATCGATAATTATTGTACTTAGTCATTTCTGCTCATATAGAAGTAGGAGGCCACATCGACTGCCGCTTACAGGGAGTCAACGGCAAGGGTCCTGGCCGTTAACCTCCTGGCTGAGGATCTTGGCGACAAGCGATCTTGACGCCAAGTTCTTCGGCCATAAACCCTGCAGAAACCCTAATCCGGCTCTGCGGGCTTTCTAACTGTTCTAACTACTGAAAAACTTGCAAATGTAATTCCTTTAGCATGCTAGAACCCAATACAACCCACTAAAACATGCTCTGAACATTAAATAACTCAAACCACCCTTTATCCTGCATGGTGCAACTCTATTCAAACGTGGATTATCATGCTGGTTCAAGTAGTTATGATGTGTTTTAATGTTTCTATGAAGCTACCAGGGTTCGTCCCCTACCTCAGAACGCGTTAGAATCTCCTGCAATCCCCCGGTTCACGACGAGCCCTTCGCGAGCTCCCACGCGAATTGCACCACGCCGCGACGTTTCCTCACGTAATTTAGCGATGCCGCGCGTTCTATGATCGTCCAACTACTCCTCGGTACCTGTTGGAAGCTTCAAAGACTCGGGGGCAGCAAGTTGGGGCAAGAGGGAATGAGTGAGAGCTGTGAGAACTGCCCTCGGGTGAGCCTATAACCTGCACCATTCTCAGGTTGGCGTCAACCCCCATGCCGCCAACAGCAACCGCCACCCTCTGCGTCCACATCTACTGCCGCCAAGTTCAAGCAGTAAACGTCCACTAAGCTGGACGCCAACAGGTCAACGGCAACACCTGGCCGCCAATTCCAACAGGACAGCAGCAGGTCCTGTTTCATTTCAGGACCAACCCTACTCTTCACCTGCTCAAAACACACATTCACACCAAGCATTCCACACAACCGACTCACACTGGCCTCACAACGGCCGCCACAACCACAACACACACGATCCGCATGGATCCGAAAAGCACGCGATGTTACATAATTCCTCACACATAATGATAGTTTCCAGACAAGCATGATATGTCCTTCCACAGTTCACTATTTGATATACCAATTGATCTTTGCATAAGAGTCTCAATTCATTACAGTTTTCATTTAGCAGGGAATTTCTCAGAAGTATTTACCTGGTGAGATTTTCATTTTCTTTCATTCTCTTCACTTACTTTCCTTGTAGCCTTAGTCATGAAGCCTTCATTTTGAAATTGACTATAAGGATCCCTGCATCCAGCATTCAAGCAGCACATTTTAGAACCCAAGCTTGTTTGGGTCCTAAGGATCTTCCATGAATTTGCAACAATGATTTTTGAATCCAAAAGGATTTGATATTGGGTGTATTTTTCTAAAGACTAGAAACACTGGAATCTTGGTTTCTAATCTTAGAGCTATTGGTATCGAATGCACTACTGACATACTGAACATTTTGTTTTCTATTTTTCAGATTTTTATCATTGAGATTTTTAACATGGAATTCAGAAGAGATCTTTTGTGCAACAGTTCCTTTTTCATGTACATAGAATTTTGAGTGTTTTTAGCATGAACATGATTTTTATTCTTATGTACATTAACATGAAACATGGGAGCATGCACAAGATTATCAATTCTATGCCAACATTCCCTAGAAGTATGCCCAAATTTATGACATGTGAAGCATTGGACTGATTTGGCATGTTTATTGAAATGTTGATCTCTATTCCAACAATGTTTCGCAAGATGATCAGGTTTTTTACAATTAAAGCACATGAGATCATTTCTTACCTGGTACTTACCTTGGCATGTATGCATTTGCTGGAATCTACTTTTCATGTGAGGATGCTTACCATGAGAAGAAGGAGGTACCTTTTGGTGGCTCTTGGCATGATATGAATTTGGAACTTGCCTTGGAGCTTTTTGAACTGATGGAGAAGGTAGATGAATCTTCTTGACAGTAGCATTCTCCTTTTTCTCTTTATGTTTCTGAACAAGAACTTTCACTAGTTTTTCATTAGAATTAGCAAAGTTCTTGTTTGAAGCAGCTTTGACAAATGTTAGTTTTGCTTTATTTTCATTTTTCTTGTCTCTCACAGAAGCAAGACTTGTGTATTTAGCATTTTTCAATTCATGTCCAAGCTTCTGTTTTCCAACTTTTAATGCAACAACTTCTTTTTCTGAATTTGAAGTTTCTTTAGCATGACATCCAAACCATTTTTCATCTTGTTCTTTTCATTTTCAAATTGAGCAATTTGTTTTTCCAAATCAGAAATTTTATTACTTAAATTGCTACAATCATTGTTCAATGGTTTGTCATGGAACAAGCATTCAATCTTCCACTTTAAGTGATGATTTTCTTCAACAAGTTGTTCGCATCTCTCATTTATTTGATGATCATGAGCCATGTTAGAAATCTGTTTGTTTAATTGATCATTATCAAATTTAAAGTTTCATTGAGATCAGTCAATTTTCCATTTTCATTTTCCAGATCAATAACTTTTGATTTCAATAGCTCATGGTTTTCTTTCAATCCATTCAGTTTAGTTTCACAGATTTGGACTTCATCTTCCAAATTCTCTTTCTCAGAATTTAATTTTTCAACTTCATTTTTCAAATTCACATTTTCTTCTGAAAAATCTTTATCATTGTTCTGGAGCAATTCAAGTGTCTTTGTTAAATTTTCAATTTCTTTATGGCAATGTTTTAAAGTCTTTTTCAAATCTTTATTCTTAGTGTTGAGCTTTACATTTAGATTTTGTATCTTCTCAGAGAACTCAACCAATTCAGCATAAGACATGCCTTCATCTGCATCAGAATCAGAATTAGAATTCATAAATGGATCTGGAATTGATTTACATGATCTTGTAGACCCATTTCAACTCTTGTTTTCTAGAGAGGATGCAGAATGCTCTGAGCTCTTGGAATGTGCAGTTAGAGCCAAAGTCTTTTGAATTGTTGATTTTCTGGATTCATTGAAGCTCTTCTTTGCCATTAAGTGCTTGTGAATTTCTTTTGCTCCTTTTCTTTGTGAATCCTTTCCATCACTGCTGTTGGCCATGAAGCATAACTCCACATTTGCTAAACTTGAAGAGTTCTTTTCATCACTCTCACTTTGGTCTTCATCCGACCAAGTTGCAATCATGGCTTTTGGCTTCTTCAATTTGTTGTTCTTCTAGTATTTGTCCCTTTTGATCTCAGGACACTCACCTTTCATGTCTCCTTTCTTGTTATACCTGTAGCAAACAATATCTTCATCAGTTTTTTTATTTCTGCTATCATTACAATTTGAAGAAGAAGCATTCCTTTTACTAGAAGAATATTGTTTCTTTTCATTGAATTTTCTTCTTCTTGATTTTAAAAATTTTCTGAATTGTCTAGTCATGATGTCAAGTTCATCCACATTAGACTCAAACTCATCAGAACTTGATGTTTCTTGATCTTTCTCTTTGTTGTTTGATGAAGCCTTAAGTGCTACTGGTTTAGCCTTAAGCATGTGTTCTTCATTTCTCTTCAGATTTATTTCATAAGTCATTAAAGATCCTATGAGTTCATCCAAAGAGATTTTGGATAAATCCTTAGAATCTTCAATCACTGTAGCCTTTGTGTGCCAAACAGATGATAGAGAGTGCAATGTTTTTCTTACCAGATCAGCATCAGTGTATTCCTTACCTAATGTCTTCATTCCATTGACAATTATCATAAACCTAGCAAACATTTCAGAAATCGATTCATCAGATTTCATCATAAACAATTCATATTCAGAAACAAGTATGTTTGCTTTAATTTCCCTAACTTGAGATGTTCCCTCATACATTAATTCAAGTTTATCCCACATTTCTTTAGCATATTTACACATGGATATTCTTGAATATTCTTTAGGGTGGACTGCACACTGAAGCATGTTCATGGCACTGTAATTAAAAGTAGCTTTCCTAATCTGCTCTCTAGTCCAATTTTCCTCATCTCCCTGATTTTCATAAGGACCCACTTCAACTATCCTCCAGATTTCATAGGTTTGGGCCCTAAGAAAAACTTGCATGCGATTTTTCCAATAAGAGTAATCAGACCCATTGAAAAAAGGTGGTCTATTAATGGAATGGCCCTCAGCTGCAAATCCTTGAAAATCCATCAATCACAATGAGAGACAATGAAAGAGCAAGCAAACAATTCAAGCAATTAATACAGAGATCAAACAGAAGCAATCAAATCAGATCAGAGATAGACATTAACCCGCTCTGATACCAATTGTTAGGAACGGATGGGTGGATGGATCAGATCTAGAAGGGGGGGTTGAATAGATCTAACACCAATTAACGCGGAAGCTTAAGCAATTAACAATTACTTCGAATCAGAGATCAAATCACCCAAACAATTTAATGATCTGAAGTGATTAGAATGTGTGAGCAAATCAATTAGTAGTGTGAACGAAATCCCTATGCATGCATCTAGCGAGATACAAAGGCAAATCACAATTCAAAACATTGCACAGAGGATTTTTAGGTGGTTCGGAAATCACCTCCAGTGACTCCTACGTCCACCCCTCACACAGTGAGGCCACACTACTCAAAACCTTGAGTACAACTCACACAGGAGCACGACAACTCCAAACACCCTTGAGCACGAAGACTCAAGAAACACCTGGAGCACGACGACTCCAAACTGAGCACGATGGCTCAAAACAACAACCAGAGTACGACGACTCCAAATTGAGCACGACGGCTCAAACCACACAGTGAGTGTGACGACTCACAAACCAGAGCTCGACGGCTCACAGTACAAAAGCTAGATCAAACGCAAAAGAGATCAGATCCTTTAGCAATGATCTGATTCAAGATAGTTTCGTACACAAAAATTTGTATAGAACTTCATGCACAAATCTCATTGACGAAATAAGGAAGAACAAACTCAGAAATAAGGCAAATAGATGTAGAAAGAGTGTTCTTCGATGAAGAGGCCTTGCAGACGCTTCAATTGAGGAGCCTTGATGGAAATCGATGGAGATTCTCCTCAATTGGCGATGCTCTGCCTTGATGGCATCTGAAATGCCAGAAATGCTTCTTCTCCTGCGCCTCTTCAGTTGGATCTGCTCCCTTGCGTTGCACAGCAGGCTTCTCTCCAGGGATTCCCCTTGATTCCCTTGTACTTTCTCTTGAAAGGATGGCTTGTAGCTTTAGGAGATGGAGACAGATCTGGAAAACCCCCTTTGGCCGCCAAAATGCTTCTTCTGGAAGTGTGTGGGCTCTCTTGCCTTTGGGGTACAAGGAACATGGGTATTTATAGCCCCATATGTCCATAAAGTGCCTTGGGGTGCATGGGCACGGAACCCTAGGTCAAATCCCCTAAATCCAAGCAGCCATGTGTCCAGGAGAAACTTTAAGTCACAGAGTTTCCGTAGTGTGTCGACCTGCCCAGATCTAGTGTCGACCTGCTGTCCCATTTCTGCAAAATTGTTCTGCTGGAAACTGGATCTAGTGTCGACCTGCCCTTCTAGAATCTGGGACTAGTGTCGACCTGCTTTGATCTAGTGTCGACCTGCCCTTCTGGAATCTGGGACTAGTGTCGACCTGCTTTGATCTAGTGTCGACCTGCTTCCCAGTCTGGCAACTGGGTCTTCTGGAATCTGGGACTAGTGTCGACCTTTCCTGATCTAGTGTCGACACTACCAAGACAAAAATGTGTGAACCTGAAAATATAAAGTGTAAATAATTAGTACAAGATATTATCATTAAAATATGAGATATTAAACATCAAAAACATGTTGTCTAAACATTATTGTGATATGTATAAAATGTATAACATGTTCAACATATCATCTTTAAAATCACAATATGTCATCATCAAAATCGCAACATGTCATCATTAAAATCACAATATGTCATCATTAAAATAATGATATGTCATCATTAACATAACAATATGTCATCATTAAAATAATGATATGTCATCATTAACATAACAATATGTCATCATTAAAATAATGATATGTCATCATCAAAATCAAAGTATGAGTGATGTTCATTGGTTATCATTAAAATGCAACTTTAGAAAGTTCCAAAACACACTCAACCCAACAACTTACTCTGTTAACATCTTTTAGAACAGAAAATGACATTATTTTGATGAACATTCGTTCTAACGTTGACTGACAACAAGAAACAACTTAGCTGTCTATTGTTTAAGCCTGAAATGTGTGCAGGTCTCTAACAGCATTCGTCATACAACGTTGGATAGAATAGAATCCAAAGAATATTACAGAAGATCCTCTCTCTCTTTGCGTGCATGAAAGGATAAAGGACTGTTGACTGGAAGCTTCCAAGCGTCAAACAGTCTAACGTTCACTTATGCTTAGAGACAACAGGCACTTCAACGTTCGAATTTCAAAAGGGTGATATATATATAGAAGAACGAAGCTCCTGAAGGACAATAACGGTTAGAGAACGACAAGTGATACAACGCTTACAACCTTCTACAAGCTTTCCTAGAGCCAAGCAAAAAAAAAAATTCTCATCTGTTCTAGCTCCTGCTCTCTGTGATAAGTGTAGATCTGTGAGAGAGCCTTTAGTTCAGAGAAGAGTTCTCTATTGTAGATCTTTTCTTCTCTGTCCTTGCTTCAGATCAAGCAGTGTCCTAGAAGCTTGATCTAGGGGCTTCATCCCTAAAACACTTTCTCGTGTGTTTGTTCCCTTCATGTAGAAGGAAGACCTGGAAAGATCTAGGGTGTGAGATTCCCTTTGTGTAGAAGGAAGACTTGGTGGTATCCGGGGTGCTGTAAGTTCCTCTTCGGGTTGTGAAGAGAAGACCAGCTGCGGTTGGGTGTGTAAGGTTCCATAAGGGGGATAGTACCCTTAGGTTAGTGAAATCCTGAGATATTGCTCTGGGACTAGACGTAGGACTCCTAAGGAGAGGAGATCCGAACAAGGATAATTCTTTGTGCCATGTGATTACTTTTGTGTGTTTGATTCTTCCTTCACTAACACTAACAATCTACGAAGTGTGCTTTTGTGACCATTGGGTGAACAAGTTTTAAGTATTAAATATTTTTAATATCCCATTCACCCCCCCCCCTCTGGGCTAGCTAGCTGGGAAACAAGTGGTATCAGAGCGAGTCTCTTCGACAAAGAAGAAGATCCAACGATCTTAAGAGTAAAGATCAAATGGCAGCCCAAGGACACTGCGAAGGTCAGTCTGTCAACAGGCCACCGCTGTTCGATGTAGAAGATTACATCTATTGGAAAACAAGAATGGAATACTTTCTACAAGGTCTCGATTATCATATTTGGTCAATAGTTGAAGAAGGTGATCTCCTAGTCACCAACGAGAAGAATCAGTGGATTGATGATGATAGAAAGAAAATATCCCTCAACTGCAAAGCCAAAAGCATTTTGTGTTGTGCCCTCAGTAAAAATGAATTCAACCGTGTATCAGCCTGCAAATCCACAATGGAGATGTGGGAAAAATTAAGAATCACTTATGAAGGCATGGATAAAGCGAAAGAAACCAGAATAGACATTCTGGTGACACAATACGAAACGTTTCAGATGCAGCCAGGAGAGTCTATAACCCAAATGTTCAGCAGATTCACAGTTATTACAAACGGATTGGCTGGACTAGGAAAAAGTTATGAAATGGGAGATATGGTAAGAAAAATTTTGAGGTCTCTTCCATCTTCGTGGACTCCCAAAGTAACCGCGATAGAAGAAGCTAATGACTTGAAGAGAATGTCCCTAGAGAAGCTCATTGGGTCCCTCATGGCCCATGAGATAAACATGGAAAGGTTAGGAGAGTCCTCTAGCAGATAGAAGCACTCCAACGTACTCAAGGCAGAAGAGGGCATTTCAGAAGAACTCTCAGATGACAGTGATGGCCACGAAGATAGTGAAGATGAAGAAGCTCTGCTGTCAAAAAGGTTGCAACGCATCTTAGCCAGAAAGAAAAAGTATCAATCTGGGAGAAGACATTACAAGAAAGGGAAAGACTTCAAAAGGCCTGAAGTCAAAGACTCAAAGAAAGCTGAACCTATCTGCTACGAATGTAAGAAGCCCGGGCATATCAAAGCAGAATGTCCGATGCTCAAGAAACCTGAATTCAAAAAGAAAGATAGTTCCAAGAAATTCAGGAGATATAAGAATAAAGCAATGGCAGTAGTTGGGAGCAACAGCAGTGACTCAGACAACAAGTCAAACTCAAGTAGTGAGGAAGAAGAAGAAGTAAACCTGGCCTTCATGGAAAATACTGAAGAAAAGGTAACTTCTGACTCATCTTTCGATTCCTATAATGATTCTGATTCTGATTCAGATGATTTAGAAGAAGCTTTCAACGAGCTTTATAGTAAATATAGAGAAGTATCTAAATTACTAAAAGCTAGTAAGAAAAATGTTGCATGTCTGAGAATACTAATTCAGATTTAAAATCAGAAAATGAACAACTATAGAAGCAGGTTAATGAACTTAAGAGAAGAAATGAGTTACTATGCGAAGATCTAAAAGATAAAAATAAACAAATAATCAAACTAGAAAAACAAGAACGTTCAGACGAACTGAAAAATGAAATCAAAATACTAACAGAAGAAAATGATAAACTATCAAGTACGTTAGAAAAATTTACTAATGGTAAAAATTCCTTAATAATAAGAGGAGCTAGAAGATCAGGCAAAAAGAAGCATGGAGTAGGTTACACACCCCCAGATAATGAAGAAACGATAATGTATCCAAAAACATATCCAGCTCCTAAATTTGTAATTGAACAAGATACATCATATAAATCAAACTTTAAATATGTTTCATATGAAAAGGTAACTAGAACAACATGTTGCAGTCACTGCAACAAGCTAGGACACATCAAGATATCATGTCCAACTAAATATAAAAGATGGATAATCAAAAGGAAAATTGATGACACTAACCAACCAGGACCCAAAAGAACTTGGGTACCTAAAGCTTGATGTTTTCATTTCAGGAAAACCCTCGGGCATCCAAGTGGTACTTGGATAGCGGATGCTCAAGGCATATGTTAGGAAATACAAGGCTGTTTACCCATTTAGAAGCTGAAGAAGGCACAGTCACCTATGGAGATAATGGAAAAGGGACTGTGATAGGCAGCAGATCAGTGAGCAGCAAAGGCAAAACAGTTATTGAAGATGTCCTATGTGTTAGAGGACTGAAGCACACCCTCATCAGCATCTGCCAGCTGTGCGACAAAGGACATCAAATCAAATTTCAAGAGTCAATGTAGTACCCCGAAAAATCCATTAATTAAAAATTATGGATAAATCAAAATTATATCAATTAATAAATTCAATTAGTTAAAAAAGGTACGCATCATTATCACATGCGTATAAACCTATATAAAAATTCCGTAAAAGTAATAATTATACTTTAAGTAATATTCTCTAATGACCCATCATGAAATTTGGGCATAGAAAAATCGTTTGGACTTAGTATAAGAAGTTATGGACTTATTAGTGTAATTAAAGAATGAGTCGAAGAATCTATTATTTTATGATCCAAAGTAGATTATAAATTAAATTAAACATGTGGGTAGACTTTAAATAATATGGGATGATAGCCCATTATGATATTTGGACCAATGGACAATCTTGGCCCATGAATAAATTCTCTAATAAAAGGATAATAAAAAATCCAATAAGTAAAGTAAGTACATGGGTTGTACAATTAAGCTCACACGAGTTATTGGGCCAAGAGTAAGAGTCCAAATGATGAAGGTTAGAAATATTGGCATGAATAATATTTAATTGAAATAAAAATATGAAATTACTTGAATAAGTGTGATAAATAGATTTACATAAGGATAAGGGGTGAATAATTAGAATTAAATCTATACCCATTAAGTCAAATTAGTAATGGGTTTTACTAATGGTCCTAGCATAAAGTTTTGGGCCCAATTATGAAGAGTCCACCATGAGATGAGAGTTAAATAGGTGAAATTCGTACCTAAAATATTAATAAATAGAAAAGGGTTAAGATAATGAGTATTTTAACTCTTAATTATCTTAAAAAGTGTCCTAACCCTAGTCTAACCCAATAGGACTCTATCCTAATCTAAAATTGGGATTTAGATGAGAGACATGTGGGTTAAATATAAGAGACCCAAATTAAATAGGGAAATTCGTAACTATATTATCTCTTAATTAAAAAGAGGTCATTAAAGCACTAATATGACTCATATATATCTTAATAAGAGTCCTAATCCTATCCTAAACCATTACCCATGAAATTAGACATCTCCCTTACCCAATTAGATAGATATAGCAAGAAAAATATGAGGTAATTATGAAAATTTGTAATTAAATGAGGAGGAAAGAGTTTTAGGTGATTTAGAACTCTACAAGCCATCAAAAGACCCCCCATTTGACCCTAGCACCCCACAAATTCGTGCTAAGACTTTTGGAGAGGAAGGGGAGAAGATCTGGACCAAGGAGCAAGGAAGGAGAAGGCTTGGAGCAAGAAGGGCTTTCATATTTTCGTCATTCAACTAGGGTTTTCTTACTCCATGAAAAAGGTAGGCAATCTCTCAAGCAAAAATTGTGAAATAAATATCCTAGGTATCCTTCATGCCTATGGTTTCGTTGCATTCCGCTCATCCATTTGGGCAAATTTAATTCGTGAAATCCTGCTGTCACCATGAATCTGAATCTCATGTTTTCTCTAATACCTTGCGCGTACTTGTTCCCATGCTATGAGAAACTTCTCATTGATACTACCACAAAGTAGCTTTCAAACGCCTCTAGTTTCGTGCTATTTCGATCTCCCATGAGGGAGAATTAATTCATTGAATCCCTGTCAGATACATGCACCCTACCCTTCATGATTTCTTGTGAACCTCGTTCATGCTTGACTTCAGATCATGATAAAATCATCATAAATACTACTTCCTGTTAGCTTTTGAACGCCCTTAGTTTTGTAATTTTGCATCATGTATACACCTCTAATTAATTCGTTGAACCCTGACTGCGCCTGTTTAGGTCACTGAAAAGTAACCTAATCAATGCATGTCTAAACCTTGTCTATTTTCAAATTAATCGTGCATGTTGATAGATACACATGTCTACTTTCGTTTAAAACTGGTTTCGTGCTATTTGGGTCACTGTACGATTTTATATTGAATTTAGAATGACCCTGTGTCAAGAAAGGTCTACCCAGAGAAAAAGGGGAAAAACTGGACCGCCCCTGTTATCGCGACGGCGCGATACGCAGCGATAACAGGAGTGTCGCGGTAGGATTCCACGTCGCGTCATGAACGCGACGGGCCTCACCGCCGCGTTCCCAAACCCGAACCGGGCCAGGCCAGCCAGTTCACCTATCGCGCCAGGCCGCACCACCGCGACCTAAACCGCGACAGGATACCCTGTCGCGATACGATGCTTAACGCGCCCATGCGCCCCGTCGCGACATGATCGCGACTGGCACCCCCGTCGCGTTCTTGAAATTTCGGCCAGAACCTTTAATTGCTCTTATATCCCTGCTTTAAATGTCATTTAATCCTTGTACAAGTTAAACCATGTACTGTTAAGCCTAATAAATGACCTGAATATTTTTATTTGATAATATTTAAATGATTCTTATTAATTTAAAAGCCGTGAGCACGACTTATTCTATTCTCATGATTTCTTTACACTTGCACACTAAACATTGTTTATTGCCATTTGACCCTATTAAATTGCTCAATAATATATCTGGTATTTAAGTGAAATTAATTACCTAATTTCCCTGTTATTTAAATGACACATGTCTTCGTTTTATTCGTGTGATTTGTACAATGTTATCGCGTCCCTCTGCCTTCGAGCACTCGAGGCAAGACGGACAACGTTTCGTTACACACTTTCTCTTGACTTGGACCACCTCTCCATCGGGAATACTCTCGACTGGACCAGGGACTCCTTGTCAAGGCCTCCGTAAGTCTTCTTGGCTTTGGCGCACGTCCTTAGTCGACAAGCTGGTTGTACCTTTAAATCCCGTTACACTCTTAGGGATCAGTACGATCCAAACAGCCTTAGTGAGATCTCTCTTATCTTGTGATCACGCCGGACCATCTGGCTCGTGTACGCGGCACGGCTAATGGGCGGATGTGACTTCTACCTGACTGTCGGTACCCGACCTGGTACTGTGCAACCGTTACTATCGTGGTTTATCGTTGTTTTACGATTATACCCCTATCTCGTCTACTATCCTTGTACTCTCATTTGTTCACGTTCACTCTACTATCTCGTCTATTCATCTAGTACTCTCTTGAAACTCCTGAGCTGTTGTGGCTCCCATTGCTTGTACTATACATGACTGTCTAGCGCCATAATATGGGTCTGGTGACCTACTAACTTTAATGCTTAGTGTGCAGGCACGGAGAGTGTCCGAGGGGCTCCAATCTAGTCCTGGGGGCAGAGAGCTACCCGAAAATACCTGCAGGGGCTATTGACGGTGTTATGCATTGCACCGGTTCTGACTATCTCGACATTGGCTAGACATCTAATTGTTTTACTATTAGTCTGAGGAGTTCAGACATATTGTGCCAGTTCTGTGCTATTAGTGTGCTAGCACTGACTGATTAACATTAGTCTGAGGAGTTTAGACGAAATGTACTATCGTTAAACGGCTACTGTCCCAAAGTGACTATCGTCGTACTCGACTAGTGCACCGTTGTGCAACCATACACGCTATCTCTTTACATGCAATCTCGTTACACGCTATCTTGATATACAAGCTATCTCGTTACACGCCACCTTGATACAAGCTATCCTATTACATGTCATTTTGATACACGCTATCTTCTTATACACTATCTTGTTACACGCTATCTCGTTATGATCTCATCCTAGTTTTGCAATACTCTTGAGAAATGTATTATCGTTCACTTGTTATCTTGTACTATTACTCTATCAACTATACATGATCGTTCTCTCTAGTTAACCTGCGTTTACAAGACATTAATCACTTAAAGCATGCTTGTTTACACGAGATATTAAGTCCTACTGAGCGTTATCGCTCACCCTTCGTTATTTGTTATTGTGTTTTCATGTAAGTCAAGGAATGACCATACACCCAACAACGGGATTGGACTGGAGTGATGAGCGTCCTGAAGTCATAGCGATGGAATGACCTTAGTACCTTAGAGTCTAGTTAGATATTTGCTTTAGATTTCTTATCCAATGTAATAATGTCATTGAGCCCTATGTTTTGGCTCTGAATTAGTGGTTGTAATAGTTTAGATGAATTATCAATAAAATGATGAGTTTTATTGCAATTATTATTCATTAGTTGCTCTGATATTTGTGAATGTATGCGCAATTTACATTACCATACTCGTTGTTCATGCCTCCCCGATTTATTCCGCTGCTAAATTGGCGGGGCATGACAGTTGGTATCAGAGCCTAGGATGTCCTTATCAGGATATTTAAGTCTAGGATATTCTAGGTGATCTGCCCTGACATGTGTCTAAGTCAACTACCATACCTATGTGAGAATTGGGTAGAACCATGGTTAAGATCTGAATACATTATAAATATATATGTATCAACTTGGTAATACTTTAGCACCCAAAGTCTAAACAGAAACAAACAAAATGTTATTGCTCGCAGGAGATTAGTGGAGATGGCTGGTGAGCATGCACAATTGCGGGACTTGCAAAGCACTGTACAAGGGTTAACTCAAGCCCTTAACAACGTGATTCAAGCAGGAGCAAGGAATGGGGCAGGAGATTTATATGGGAATTTCCAACGAATGAATCCTCCTAGGTTTAATGGAACTCTGGATTCCGATGAAGCCGAAAATTGGGTGAAGACGATGGAACGGATCTTTAGAGTTATGCAATGTTCAGAACAGGAGAAAGTCCTTCTAGCAACCTTCCAATTGGACCGCGATGCCAGAGCTTGGTGGGAAGCTGCCAGTCGACAACTAGCTGACATCAACATAGAGTGGGATGAATTTTTAGAACTCTTCAACACCAAATATTTTTCCGAAAGGATTCGTGTGAAGGAGGCAAATGAATTCGCCAATTTAAAACAACGAATGATGTCTGTAGCAGAATATGAAACACATTTGGTAAGTACGGAAAAAATGAAGGCAAAGAGATTCTTAGAAGGATTGAGAACTGTGTTCTGGGAAAAGTTGGCTCCGCTAGACCTTGTAGTATATTCGGATATGGTATCGAGAGCTCAAATAGTGGAGGACACCATAGGACTTCTTGAAAAGATCCATAAGAAGAAGGCGTTGAAAAGGGAACATGCTATCCATTCCAATGATAATAAAGGAAGAAATACAGTAGATAGCAAGAGAATGAAAGGGGAAGTAAAGCGGAAGGAATTCTGTAAATTTTGTAAAAAGCCAGGGCATCAGATGGATAACTGTTGGAAGAAATTGGGCAAATGCTTGCGTTGTGGAAGTCAACACCACCAAGTCATCAATTGTCCAATAGAGAAGAACCAAACTTCACGCCAGGGACGATTACAAGCCCTTGTGGATATAAATCATGCCAATCGAAGGGGACAAGGTACCATCACTAAACCCTTAGTTCAAATTCATATTATTTTCTCGATAGCAAAGCCCCAAGTGGGGGAGATGATGGAATGAGATATTCAGAATAGAATTGGTAGTCGTATAATATCATATGAATTTGGGGACCAAATTCTATTTAAGTGGGGGAGGATGTAGTACCCCGGAAAATCCATTAATTAAAAATTATGGATAAATCAAAATTTTATCAATTAATAAATTCAATTAGTTAAAAAGGTACGCATCATTATCACATGCATATAAACCTATATAAAAATTCCGTAAAAGTAATAATTATACTTTAAGTAATATTCTCTAATGACCCATCATGAAATTTGGGCATAGAAAAATCGTTTGGACTTAGTTTAAGAAGTTATGCGACTTATTAGCGTAATTAAGGAATGAGTCGAAGAATCTATTATTTTATGATCCAAAGTATATTATAAATTAAAATAAACATGTGGGTAGACTTTAAATAATATGGGATGATAGCCCATTATGATATTTGGACCAATGGACAATCTTGGCCCATGAATAAATTCTCTAATAAAAGGATAATAAAAAATCCAATAAGTAAAGTAAGTACATGGGTTGTACAATTAAGCTCACACGAGTTATTGGGCCAAGAGTAAGAGCCCAAATGATGAAGGTTAGAAATATTGGCATGAATAATATTTAATTGAAATAAAAATATGAAATTACTTGAATAAGTGTGATAAATAGATTTACATAAGGATAAAGGGTGAATAATTAGAATTAAATCTATACCCATTAAGTCAAAATAGTAATGGGTTTACTAATGGTCCTAGCATAAAGTTTTGGGCCCAATTATGAAGAGTCCACCATGAGATGAGAGTTAAATAGGTGAAATTCGTACCTAAAATATTAATAAATAGAAAAGGGTTAAGATAATGAGTATTTTAACTCTTAATCATCTTAAAAAGAGTCCTAACCCTAGTCTAACCCAATAGGACTCTATCCTAATCTAAAATTGGGATTTAGATGAGAGACAATTGTGTTAAATATAAGAGACCAAAATTAAATAGGGAAATTCGTAACTATATTATCTCTTAATTAAAAAGAGGTCATTAAAGCACTAATATGACTCATATATATCTTAATAAGAGTCCTAGTCCTATCCTAAACCATTACCCACGACATTAGACCTCTCTCTTACCCAATTAGATAGATATAGCAAGAAAAATATGAGATAATTATGGAAATTCATAATTAAATGATGAGGAAAGAGTTTTAGGTGATTTAGAACTCTACAAGCCATCAAAACACCCCCCATTTGACCCTAGCACCCCACAAATTCGTGCTAAGACTTTTGGAGAGGAAGAGGAGAAGATCTGGACCAAGGAGCAAGGAAGGAGAAGGCTTGGAGCAAGAAGGGTTTTCATATTTTCGTCATTCAACTAGGGTTTTCTTACTCCATGAAAAAGGTAGGCAATCTCTCAAGCAAAAATCGTGAAATAAATACCCTAGGTATCCTTCATGTACCTCTTCAAAAGCCCTATGGTTTCGTTGCATTCCGCTCATCCATTTGGGCGAATTTAATTCATGAAATCCTGTTGTCACCATGAACCCGAATCTCATGTTTTCTCTAATACCTTGCACGTACTTGTTCCCATGCTATGAGAAAATTCTCATTGATACTTCCTTGTAGTAGCTTTCAAACACCTCTGGTTTCGTGCTATTCGATCTCCCATGAGGGAGAATTAATTCATTGAATCCCTGTCAGATACATGCACCCTACCCTTCATGATTGCTTGTGAACCCCGTTCATGCTTGACTTCAGATCATGATAAAATTACCATAAATACTACTTCTGTTAGACTTTGAACGCCCTTAGTTTCGTAATTCTTCATCATGTATACACCTCTAATTAATTCGTTGAACCTTGACTGCGCCTGTTTAGGTCACTGAAAAGTAACCTGATCAATGCATGTCTAAACCTTGTCTATTTTCAAATTAATCGTGCATGTTGATAGATATACATGTCTACTTTCGTTTAAAATAGGTTTCGTGCTTTTTGGATCACCGTGTGATTTTATACTGAATTTAGAATGACCCTGTGTCAAGAAGGGTCTACCCAGAGAAAAAGGGGAAAAACTGGACCGCCCCTGTTATCGCGACGGCGCGATACGCCGTGATAACAGGAGTGTCGCGGTAGAATTCCACGTCGCGTCATGAACGCGACGGGCCTCACCGCCGCGTTCCCAAACCCGAACCGGGCCAGGCCAGCCAGTTCACCTATCGCGCCAGGCCGCACCACCGCGACCTAAACCGCGACAGGATACCCTGTCGCGATACGATGCTTAACGCGCCCATGCGCCCCGTCGCGACATGATCGCGACTGGCACCCCCGTCGCGTTCTTGAAATTTCGGCCAGAACCTTTAATTGCTCTTATATCCCTGCTTTAAATGTCATTAATCCTTGTACAAGTTAAACCATGTACTGTTAAGCCTAATAAATGACCTGAATATTTTTATTTGATAATATTTAAATGATTCTTATTAATTTAAAAGCCGTGAGCACGACTTATTCTATTCTCATGATTTCTTTACACTTGCACACTAAACATTGTTTATTGCCATTTGACCCTATTAAATTGCTCAATAATATATCTGGTATTTAAGTGAAATTAATTACCTAATTTCCCTATTATTTAAATGACACATGTCTTCGTTTTATTCGCGTGATTTGTACACTGTTATCGCGTCCCTCTGCCTTCGAGCACTCGAGGCAAGACGGACAACGTTTCGTTACACACTTTCTCTTGACTTGGACCACCTCTCTATCGGGAATACTCTCGACTGGACCAGGGACTCCTTGTCAAGGCCTCCGTAAGTCTTCTTGGCTTTGGCGCACGTCCTTAGCCGACGAGCTGGTTGTACCTTTAAATCCCGTTACACTCTTAGGGATCAGTACGATCCAAACAGCCTTAGTGAGATCTCTCTTATCTTGTGATCACGCCGGACCATCTGGCTCGTGTACGCGGCACGGCTAATGGGCGGATGTGACTTCTACCTGACTGCCGGTACCCGACCTGGTACTGTGCAACCGTTACTATCGTGGTTTATCGTTGTTTTACGATTATACCCCTATCTCGTCTACTATCCTTGTACTCTCATTGTTCACGTTCACTCTACTATCTCGTCTATTCATCTAGTACTCTCTTGAAACTCTTGAGCTGTTGTGGCTCCCATTGCTTGTACTATACATGACTGTCTAGCGCCATAATATGGGTCTGGTGACCTACTAACTTTAATGCTTAGTGTGCAGGGCACGGAGAGTGTCCGAGTGGCTCCAATCTAGTCCTAGGGGCAGAGAGCCACCCGAAAATACCTGCAGGGGCTATTGACGGTGTTATGCATTGCACCGGTTCTGACTATCTCGACATTGGCTAGACATCTAATTGTTCTACTATTAGTCTGAGGAGTTCAGACATATTGTGCCAGTTCTGTGCTATTAGTGTGCTAGCACTGACTGATTAACATTAGTCTGAGGAGTTCAGACGAAATGTACTATCGTTAAACGGCTACTGTCCGAAAGTGACTATTGTCGTACTCGACTAGTGCACCGTTGTGCAACCATACACGCTATCTCTTTACATGCAATCTCGTTACACGCTATCTTGATATACAAGCTATCTCGTTACACGCCAACTTGATACAAGCTATCCTATTACATGTCATTTTGATACACGCTATCTTGTTATACATTATCTTGTTACACGCTATCTCGTTATGATGTCATCCTAGTTTTGCAATACTCTTGAGAAATGTATTATCGTTCACTTGTTATCTTGTACTATTACTCTCTCAACTATACATGATCATTCTCTCTAGTTAACCTGCGTTTACAAGACATTAATCACTTAAAGCATGCTTGTTTACACGAGATATTAAGTCCTACTAAGCGTTATCGCTCACCCTTCGTTATTTGTTATTGTGTTTTCAGGTAAGTCAAGGAATGACCATACACCCAACAACGGGATTGGACTGGAGTGATGAGCGTCCTGAAGTCATAGCGATGGAATGACCTTAGTACCTTAGAGTCTAGTTAGATATTTGCTTTAGATTTCTTATCCAATGTAATAATGTCATTGAGCCTTATGTTTTGGCTCTGAATTAGTGGTTGTAATAGTTTAGATGAATTATCAATAAAATGATGAGTTTTATTGCAATTATTGTTCATTAGTTGCTCTGATATTTGTGAATGTATGCGCAATTTACATTACCATAATCGTTGTTCATGCCTCCCCGATTTATTCCACTGCTAAATTGGCGCGGCATGACAGTCAAAGTGCAGCATTATGAAAGATGGAGAGGTCATTTTTGAAGCCAACAGAGAAAAGAACCTGTACGTACTCTACCTTGAAGATTTGAAAGGTCAGGATATCTGTTTAGCAATAAACAAAGAGCAGTCAACTGAGCTGTGGCACAGAAGATTGGGCCACTGCAATTTGGATGGCATAAGGAAGCTGATCAAGAGAAGATTAATGGAAGGTCTACCTAAAGTTAGCGCAAGAATGGACAGTGTCTGTGGGTCTTGTCCAAAAGGGAAGCATGTAAAATCCTCATTCAAGTCAAAGACTATGGTGACAACCTCTAAACCATTAGAACTCTTACACATGGACTTATTTGGGCCAATGAGGACCACCAGTCTAAGAGGAAAGCAATATGGATTTGTTATAGTAGATGCTTACTCCAGATTCACATGGGTATCATTCCATAAGCATAAAGATGACACTTTTGAGAACTTTGTAAGCTTCAGTAAAAAGATACAAAAAGACAAGAAGTTTAGCATTGTTGGAATCCGATCAGACCATGGAGGAGAATTCCAAAATGAAAGATTTGTAAATTTCTGTGATGATCAAGGCATAGAGCATAATTTCTCAGCGCCAAGGACACCACAACACAATGGAGTTGCTGAGAGGAAGAATAGAACCTTGTTGGACATGACAAGGACGATGTTATCAGAATATGATTTTCCAAGATATTTTGTGCTGAAGCAGTAAACACAGCTTGCTATATAATCAACCGGGTGATGATCAGGCCAATATTGAAGAAGACTGCGTATGAGTTGTACAAGGGAAAGAAGCCGAAGATCAGTCACTTCAGGACATTCGGATGTCCATGCTTCATCCACAACAACGGCAAAAGAGACATTGGTAAGTTAGATGCCAAATCAGATGAAGGCATCTTCATGGGGTATGCTTCCAAACCTAAAGGATATAGAGTGTTTAATAAGCACACTTTATTAATTGAGCAGTCAGTACACATTATTTTTGATGAAACTAATCCTTCCTTGACAAAGGAAGAAGATAGTGACAATGATGATGCAGATGAATTGTCCAAGAAACTAAAGAATACTTCAATTGACGACAAGGAAGATCCATCTCTGGAAGACCTGCAACAAAGGGATATCTCTCATTAAAATCTTCCAAAAGAGTGGAGATACAAGAAAGACCACCCACCTGAAAACATTATTGGTGATCCATCTGTAGGGGTAAGAACGAGAGGTAATGTTATTCCATGTGATTATCTAACTTTTGTCTCTCAAATAGAGCCTAGGACAGTCAATGAAGCTCTTACTGATGAATCTTGGATTTTAGCCATGCAAGATGAACTGAATTAGTTCAAGAGAAACCATGTATGGTCACTTGTTCCTAGACCATCAAATCATCCAGTAATTGGCACCAAATGGGTGTTCAGAAATAAATTGGATGAAGCTGGTGTGATCTTAAGAAACAAGGCCAGATTGGTAGCTCAGGCTATTTCCAAGAGGAAGGCATAGATTGATGAACAGTCCATCCCCATGTCCTTTTCATTTAAGTACTTGCCTATTTTGGTGATAAACAAACACTGTCAAAAGTTTTTCTAACCTTCGTTTATCTAGCCATAAGCACAGGAATTACCCAAAGAAAGTCAAGCATTTGTGGTAAGTCTTCCATACATCTTTTTTTTAGAAGAGCCATAATAATTCCTTCATTAACTATAACGATTTCCTCACCAGAACAACGATTTACTTGAAAGATTGAATAACCTTGCTGTGTCAAACAAGTCGATATTATAACGACTCTGTAAGTTATCGTAACGACTTCTTCAGAAGTTATAACGACTTGCTCATTATAACGACTCTGTAAGTTATCGTAACGACTTCTTCAGAAGTTATAACGACTTGCTCATTATAACGACTCTGTAAGTTATCGTAACGACTTCTTCAGAAGTTATAACGACTTGCTCATTATAACGACTCTGTAAGTTATCGTAACGACTTCTTCAGAAGTTATAACGACTTGCTCATTATAACGACTCTGTAAGTTATCGTAACGACTTCTTCAGAAGTTATAACGACTTGCTCATTATAACGACTCTGTAAGTTATCGTAACGACTTCTTCAGAAGTTATAACGACTTGCTCATTATAACGACTCTGTAAGTTATCGTAACGACTTCTTCAGAGTTATAACGACTTGCTCATTATAACGATTCTGTAAGTCATCATAACGATTTCTTTAGAAAGTTTTAACGACTTGTTAAGTCATACGATTTCGTAAGTCATCGTAACGATTTCTTTAGAAAGCTACAACGACTTGCCATGTTTCATAACGATCTCCTTTATCATCTGTTATAGAACGACTTGGTTGTGGTAACGATTTCATAAGTTATCATAACGACTTCTTATCAGTCTACAGCAACTCGATAATAACGATTCTATCAGATTTTCACAACGACTGCATAAGTCATGTTTCCATAATTAAATGTTTTTCCTTGATTTAAGCTACGTTGAATAGTCAAAGTCGCATCTCGTCTGTTTGACTGCCATGCATTTAATAAAGACTGAACGTATCTCTGCATGGACACAGAACATATCTTCCATTCTCGTGTATTCTCTGCATGCATCTTTTAGAACGATAAAGTGTTACTACTATATTTGCGTCTATCTGCTCTGACGTTGATTGACATCTGGAGATAGTATAGCTGTCTACCATTAAAGCTCAACCTTGTAGAACCTTAAGGATGTAATATCCTACAACACTGGACACAGAAAGAACTACAAGCAAACTCAGAAGATCTTATCACTTTGCGTGTTCCAAAGAACAAAAGACTGCTGACAGGAAGCTTCCTCAAATCCTTCAGTCTAACGTACACCAAAGCCGTGAGACAACGGTCATCTCCTTGTCCTTATTCAAATTAGAGATACAAATACAAGATGAAGCTCTGAAGACAACACGGAGTCAATTTGATTCAAGGGCGGCTAGATCTCTGCAGCTTTCACGTCTTCGAAAGTTCTCTAGAGCCAAAATTCACTCTTTTCATCTTCGCTCTTAGCTCCCTGTGCTGTGTGAAGAAAACAAAAGGAAGAGCTAGTTTAGTTCTGAGAGAGTGCACTCTGTGTAGATCTTCGACTCTCAGTGCTTGTAGCTTCAGATTGAGTTTTTGTAAAAGCTTGATCTAGGGGCTAGTCTTTTTCTTTCAAGAATTTCCTGTGTTATTCCCTTCGTGTGTGAAGGAAGACCTGGTGGTTTCCAGGGTGGTGTTTTTTCCCTTCAGGAGTAAAGGAAGACCTGGTGGTACCAGGGTGTTGTGTTCCCTTCAGGGGTGAAGGAAGACCAGCTGAGCTGGGTGGTTGTTGTTTGTCCATAGGGGGACTGTACCCTAGTTAGTGAAATCCTGAGGGTTGCTCAGGGACTGGACGTAGGACTCCTAAGGAGAGGAGATCCGAACCAGGATAAATTTCTGTGTTGTGTGATTGTCTTCTTTGTGTGATTGCTGTTTTTACTAACCATTACTAATCCCTTTCAAGAACTCTTTATGTTTGTTCTGAGTTCAGGTTTTTATCAGCTAGGATTACTTTAAAGACCCATTCACCCCCCCTCTGGGTTAGCCAACCGGGCAACAAGTGGTATCAGAGCGAGTCTCTTCGACAAAGAACAAGATCCAACGATCTGAAGAGTAAAGATCCATGGCAGCCCAAGGTCACTTCGAAGGTCAGTCTGTCAACAGACCTCCTTTGTTCGACGGTGAAGATTATACGTATTGGAAGACCAGGATGGAATACTTTCTACAAGGCCACGATTATCAAATCTGGTCAATAGTGGAAGAAGGTGATCTGGTCGTCACAAATGAGAAAGCACAATGGACAGATGAAGATAGAAAGAAAATCTCCTTGAACTGTAAAGCTAAGAGCATTCTATGTTGTGCTCTAAGCAAGAAGGAGTTCAACAGAGTTTCAGCATGCAAATCCTCCATGGAAATGTGGGAAAAGTTAAGGATTACATATGAAGGTACAGACAAAGTAAAGGAGACAAGAATCGACATTCTTGTCACTCAGTATGAAAGATTTCAAATGCAAACAGGTGAGTCTATTACCCAAATGTTTAGTAGATTTACTGACATCACTAATGGCCTAGCAAGTCTAGGAAAGTCATATGAGATTGCAGATATGGTAAGGAAGATTCTCAGATCCTTGCCATCTTCATGGACGGCAAAGGTCACAGCTATCGAAGAAGCTAATGATCTTAAGAGAATGTCAGTAGAAAAACTCATCGGGTCTCTCATGGCCCATGAAATAAACATGGAAAGACTAGGAGAATCCTCCAGTAGAAAGAAGCAGTCAAATGCGCTTAAAGCTAATGGGGACTCATCAGAAGAATCCTTAGATAACAGTGAAGATAGCAAAGATAGTGATGATGAAGAAGCCATGCTCTCAAGAAGATTGCAGAGAATCTTGGCCAAGAAGAAGAAGTTCCAGTCTGGTAGGAGGTACTTCAAGAAAAACAAAGATCTCAAGAGACCAGATGGAAAAGATCAGAAGAGGAATGAGCCACTTTGCTATGAATGCAAGAAACCTGGACATATCAAGGCAGACTGTCCAATGCTAAAGAAAAATGATCACAAGAAGAAGGACAGCTCCAAGAAGTTCAGAAGATTCAAAAAGAAAGCCATGGCAGCTGCATGGGAAAACAGCAGCGACTCAGACAGTGAGTCAAGCTCCAGCAGTGAAGAAGAAGAAGCCAACCTGGCTCTTATGGCAAATACCGAGGATAAGGTAACATCTGATTCCTCTTTCGATTCCTGTAATGACTCAGATTCGGACAATTTGGAAAGTGCATTTAATGAACTCTACGATAAGTATAAAGAAGTGTCTAAACTACTTAAGCTAAGCAAGAAAAATATCACCTGTCTCGAAAATACCAACTCAGATTTAAAATCTGAAAATGAAGAACTAGAAAAACAAATAATGGAGCTTAAGAGAAGAAATGAACTATTATGTGAAAACTTAAAAGACAAGAACAGACAAATCATTGACCTAGAAAAACAGGAAAGCTCAGATGATTTAAGAAAAACGGTAAATGAATTAAATGAAGAAAACAATACACTAGCAAGCACCTTAGAAAAGTTTACAAATGGAAAGAATTCCTTATTATTAAAAGGTGCTAGAAGATCTGGTAAGAATAAACGAGGTTTAGGTTACATACCTCCAGTAAATGAAGAAGAAATAATCTATCCAGAAAAATATCCAACTCCTAAGTTCACTCCAGAACAAGATGTAGCATATAAAGCGAATTTTAAGTACATAGAAAGAGTAACAATAACATCATGCTGTAGTCACTGTAACAAGCTAGGACATTTAAAATTCACTTGTCCAACAAGACATAAGAAGTGGATAATAAAAAGTAAAAGTAATGATACTGACCCATCAGGACCCAAAAGAACTTGGGTACCTAAATCTTGATGTCTTTATCTCAGGTTAACCCTCGAGCATCCAAATGGTATTTGGATAGTGGATGCTCAAGGCACATGACAGGAAACCTGAAGCTTTTCTCCCATCTCCAAGATGAAGAAGGAACAGTCACTTATGGGGATAATGGAAAAGGAACTGTAGTAGGCAGTGGATCAGTAAACAGCAAAGGAAAAACAGTCATAGAAGATGTGCTGTTAGTCAAAGGTTTAAAGCACAACCTCATAAGTATTAGTCAGCTGTGTGATAGAGGACATCAAATCAAATTTCAAGAGTCAAAATGTAGCATACTAAAGGATGGAGCAGTCATCTTTGAAGCAAATAGAGAAAAGAATCTGTACGTGCTCTACCTTGAAGAACTCAAAGAGCAAAATGTGTGTCTGGCAGCCAGCAAAGACAAATCAACTGATCTGTGGCACAGAAGGCTAGGCCACTGCAGCTTGGATGGGTTGAGCAAGCTCAGAAAGAGGAACCTTGTGGAAGGTCTACCTAAAATCAATGGTAAATTAGAAAGTGTTTGCAGACCTTGTGCTAAGGGAAAGCACACAAAGAGTTCCTTCAAGTCAAAGACGGTGGTGACCACCTCAAAACCCTTAGAGCTCCTACATATGGATCTATTTGGGCCAATGAGAACTACCAGTCTTGGAGGAAAGAACTTCGGATTTGTTATAGTAGATGACTACTCAAGATTCACATGGGTATCTTTCTTAGAACATAAAAATGACACTTTTGATAATTTTGTTAGTTTCAGCAGAAAAGTCCAGAAAGATCAGAAGTTCAGCATAGTATCCATTCGATCTGATCATGGTGGTGAGTTCCAAAATGAAAAGTTTGCTAGATTCTGTGATGATCAAGGAATTCAGCACAATTTCTCAGCACCAAGGACACCGCAGCAAAATGGTATAGCCGAACGGAAGAACCGAACTCTCTTGGATATGGCAAGAACTATGCTTTGTGAATATGAGTTACCAAGATATTTCTGGGCAGAAGCAGTCAACACAGCCAGCTACATTATCAACAGAGTCATGATCAGGCCAATCCTGAAGAAGACTGCATATGAGCTGTTTAAAGGGAAGAAACCAAAGATCAGCCATTTCAGAACCTTTGGATGTCCTTGCTTTATTCACAACAACGGAAAAAGGGATATTGGTAAGTTGGATGCCAAATCAGATGAAGGCATCTTCATGGGGTACGCCTCTAAACCCAAAGGCTATAGAGTGTTTAATAAACGTACCTTATTGATTGAACAGTCTGTACACATTATTTTTGATGAAACTAATCCCTCCTTGAGAAAGGAAGTAGAGAGTGATAATGATGACGCAGATGAACTGTCCAATAAACTGAAAGACACATCACTTGAAGATAAGGATGATCCGCCTCTGGAAGAAATGCAACAAGAAGAAATTTCTCATGAAACTCTTCCAAAGGAATGGAGATACAAGAAAGATCACCCACCTGAAAACATTATTGGTGATCCATCGGTAGGGGTAAGAACAAGAGGTAACTTGATTCCTTGTGATTACCTTGCTTTTGTCTCTCAATTAGAGCCTAAGACAGTCAATGAAGCCCTAACTGACGAATCTTGGATAATAGCAATGCAAGATGAATTAAATCAGTTCAAGAGAAACCAAGTATGGTCACTTGTTCCTAGACCATCAGACCATCCTGTGATCGGCACTAAATGGGTGTTCAGAAACAAATTGGATGAATCTGGTGTAATTCTAAGAAACAAGGCCAGACTGGTGGCTCAAGGCTATTGTCAAGAGGAAGGCATAGATTTTGATGAAACCTATGCACCAGTGGCTAGACTTGAGGCTATTAGAATGTTACTTGCTTATGCTTCTGCATTAGATTTAAAGTTATTTCAAATGGATGTTAAATCTGCATTTCTAAACGGTTTTATAAAAGAAGAAGTTTATGTGGAACAACCGCCGGGTTTTGATGATACAGACTTTCCAAATCATGTTTTTAAGTTGCATAAGGCTCTATATGGTTTAAAACAAGCACCTAGAGCCTGGTATGAAAGACTTAGTTCTTTTCTCACAAAACATGGTTTCAATAGAGGTCAAGTAGATAGCACTCTTTTTATAAAAACAAAAGCCAAAAATATACTGTTGGTTCAAATTTATGTGGATGACATCATCTTTGGATCTACTGATGAATCCTTGTGCAAGTATTTTGAAAAGCTAATGCAGGGAGAATTTGAGATGAGTATGATGGGAGAGCTCAACTACTTCCTTGGACTTCAAATCAAACAAGGAAAGGAAGGAACTCACATCTGTCAAGCAAAGTACACCAGAGAACTGCTAAAGAAATTTGGATTTGAAAACACCAAGCCTCTGTCAACACCAATGAGTACATCAACAAGGATGGACAATGACAAGGATGGTAAGAAGGTAGATCAAAAGATCTACAGAGGTATGATAGGTTCATTACTTTATCTAACCGCAAGTAGACCTGATATATTATTTAGTGTATGCATGTGTGCTAGATATCAAGCCGACCCTAGAGAATCACATTTAATTTCTGTCAAAAGGATTTTCAGATACTTAGCCAGGACTCATGATCTAGGACTATGGTATCCAAACTCCTGTGATGTAAAATTAGTAGGATATTCTGATGCGGATTATGCTGGATGCAAGGTAGATAGAAAAAGCACCAGTGGATGCTGTCAATTTCTTGCAGGGTGTTTAATCTCATGGTCCTCAAGGAAACAAAATTCAGTAGCACTATCTACAGCTGAAGCCGAGTACGTAGCTGCTGGAAGTTGCTGTACACAACTCTTATGGATAAAGCAACAACTTGAGGATTTTGGACTCAAAGTCAAGAAAATTCCTCTGCTATGTGACAACACCAGCGCTATCAACCTCACCAAAAATCCAATTCAGCACTCCAGGACCAAACATATTGAGGTCAGATACCATTTTATTCGTGATCATGTAGCAAATGGCAATATTGAAATATCGTTTATTGATACAAATAATCAGCTAGCAGATATTTTCACAAAGGCCTTACCTGAAGAGAGATTTACATCTCTTAGAAGGGAGTTAGGCATGTGTATTTTGTGAAAAGATCTTCATTTAAAGCTGGTATAAAAATTCTCAGAATTTAAGAAGGTTCTCTCTCTCTCTCTTTCTGTGTCAAAATCAATTCAAAAGTCTCAGTTTAAGCGTTCCGTCCGATAAGTCATAGTCCTTCAAGGCGGTCAACCTCGCTTGTCGTTTTCTGACGCCTCACCTTTTGGAGCATTTATATTCTTTAAATCGATGCGTTAACGATTCCTCTTCCTCATTCACTTTTTCCCCTCTTTCGTCCCGACGCATGAGCCGATGCCCTAGCGACTCTTGCCTCTACCCTCTGCAAATTTGAAGCTTCCATCTCCTTCCCGCGAAATCGTTTGAGGGTTTCTTCTCATCACCCTTCTCTTCAAACCTTCTCCCACCTGAATCCATGGCCGCACCAGCTATTGCCGGAAGTGTGGGTGGCTACAGCGCCGAATACCTCTCCCCAGCGCAGGAGGAGCGTTTCACCTTTGTGAAGACAAAGCTCTGTGGTCACAAGGAAGTAGATGTTTCAGATCTGCAGAAGAATGGAATGAGCAGCATCATTGAGAAGATCGACCAGATGAAGTGGAAAGGGCTTACCACTTGCTCAGAGGTAAGTTATCCGGACCTGGTAAAGGCGTTCTTTGTATGCTTAAGAACAGAAGAAGATGGGGCCCTCGTTTCTTCAGTCAAGGGCACCGTAATCAGAATCGACCAGGAATTGCTTAGGATGCTATTTGGAGTAAGCATATCGGGCTTCAGTGGAATTCATTCTGTAGACACCCAAGAAAAGGGTTTGGGGATTGTTGGGCCAGGGTTCAAGATGAGGGATGGCAAGCTAGATATCAATCAGTTAAGTGCCTTCAACCGCCTCCTTCACTTTATCGTTTGTCAGATTTTGGTTCCCCGAAGTGCAACCTTCTCCGCTTGCACTAAGGCTGACTCCGATCTGATGTACTGGGCCATTAAAAATGAGGAAATCAATATGGCCGCAGTGATGATGGAGAGAATGAAATTTGCCAGGGAGCAGATTTGGGACACTAAAAGCAAGTTGAATGTGTCCCTTCCCTATGCCCATTTACTCACCAGAATCTTCAGACACTTCGGTGTAGATGTCTCAGGGGCAGTTGTGGAGAAGATGGGCCAAGCTATCAGGTCCAGAAACTTAAAGAAGAGCGGCTTTTCAATAGTCAATGGGGTCTGGTTCAAGGCCTCAGTTGCAGAAGGTGAAGGTCTCATTGGTGAGCCTTCAGTTGCTCAAGCCCAGTTAGAGGCAGATTCTGTGATGCCCGAACTGCCACTGGAATCAGGTTCTGTTCCAGTCTTTGTAGAAACAGAGCAGGAAGGGCCATCTATGGCCAGAAATCAATCAGAGGCAGCAACAGCAGTGAGGGCAGAAGAAGACAGGCCAGCTGCAGCAGATCCAGTTGTGCCACCTGCTGAAAGAAGAATTGAGGACATTCTTCCAGAAGATATCTTGCCTGTTATGGAGCAGTCTGTGGCATCAGGCCACATCTTTGAAGAAGGACTAGTGGAAGAAGAGCAGCAAATTCCTCAGGATAATTCGATGGAAATGGTGCTCCCTGTCAGGGGGAGACTGGTGCCATTGCAGAAGATGCTCCACTTGAGGGGAGCAATCCCAAGAGACACCAGATGTTGCACCTCCAGCCACCAGCGATCAGGAGGAAGACCAGAGAGAGTCTGAAAATTTGGATGCCAGAGAAGGGGAGACAGCTAGTTCATCAAGCTCTGATGAGGACAATAATCCACCTCCTCCAGCTACAAAGGGCAAAGAGAAAGATATAGCTCCTGAAGTACCCCTTTTAGCTGATGCACCATTTGAAAGACAGGTCAAGCAAAAGATTGTCATCAATTTAAAACCTGTGATTGAGAGGTTGGATGCTCAGGGTGAGCTGCTTTGCTCACTTCAGTCTGATGTGAACTCCATCTTTCTAAGCCAAGCTTCAGCCCGCAAGGAATTAGTTCAGATTCGCTCTGCCATGACATGGTTCCATCAGGAAATGGGGACCATGAAAAATATGCTATCTGACATCCTTCAGGCTGTTGGAACTCAAGCTCCTGCTCCTCCAGCAGCTCAGGAGCCTCACTCAAGTGTACCTGAGCCCTCCGGGCAGTCAGCAGCTGCAGCAGCAGAAGCCCCAGCAGAAGGGCCAGCTACAGTCAGGGCCATCAGGGCCAGCCAGTCAGGGCCAGCTAAAGAGTCAGGGCCATCAGGGCCAGCTATAGATTCAGGGCCATCAGGGCCAGTTGTGATGGAGTCAGGGCCACCAGGGCCGGCAGTGTTGGACTCCTTGTCTTCCTTGCCTGAAGAAGTGGTATTAGATCCTCCACCCATTGATCCTCCCACTTCTACCAACACTCCCATTCCTCCTTCTCCACCCACTAACTCCACAGCTCCACCTGCTCCTCCTCCCTTCAAAAAGCCCAGATCCAGGCCCATTTCCTCTCCCACACCTTTTCCTCCTCATCCTATCTCATCTTCTCCTGTTTCTTCTACTTCTCATCCTTCTTCTGTTCAAGAATTTGAGGCCCCTCCAGCATCCTCAGCTGGAGCCTCATCCTCTTCTGGTACATCTTCATTTCCAGAAGTAGGATCTTTCAATTCTGATGCCTTTCTCAACCCCCCTGCTCCTCCCTCCTTTATCACTATTATTCCTAAGAATGTCCAAATCGACTCTCCCTTTCTTGATAAAATTAAGGATGAGTTTGAAGAGGTTATCCTTAGGTCTGTGCTAAAGGTAGGCGACCACCTTTCCAAGACAGACTCCTCCAGTACTGTCTCCAAGAAACGGAAGCTTTCTTCCTCCGCCTCTCCTCTTTACCCTCCCTTGTGGTTTTCTCTTACAGTCACCCACAAGCATTCCTCTCTGTACAAAGAATATCTTCAAAAGGTTGTCTTTGCCACTCTTCACAATCTTCCTTTTCTTAACCTCTCTGACCACTTAGATGTCATTCTTCCCTATACTCCTCTGTCTAAAGCCGACAAATCTAAAATCTTCTCCTCAGCCCACTCCAAAACTGAGGAGCAATGGGCTAAATCTCATAAAGATCTGTACAATCGCTTTCTTCAGGCTAAGGCAGCACGGTTTCCTCCCAGGGATCACTCCTTGACCCTTTCTGAGTGGTTCCAGTTTCACCACCAGAACACCTGGGCTCCTGTCATTCAGAAGCTCATCAAGCTGGTCAGGCATTTCCAAACTTTCAACAACTACAGGTATCTCAACAATTTACCTGAAGTTCAGCTCAGCCAGTTCAAGAGAGCCATCAAGGTCCTAACCCACTCTGCGCAGTCTGAGGAAATCAGAGTCGATTTTGCAACTCTTCATTTACCTGAAGAGATTTTCCTGCCTCAGATTCATTTCTTGATCATGGAATCTTCGGTTGGTTCAATCATTTTTGAGCGTTTTGCAAGAGTTATGGGCAGAATCAAGATTCAGAAAGGCCTTCAAGTTGGTTTTTCTAGATTTCTTTTCCGGGAATACCATCGAGGGTTTGTCAAATCTGAAGTCCTTGCCCCTCTCCTCTCAGAATGTGAAAGGCTGAATGCCTCCGATTGGTCCAAGCTTTACTCTCTATCTGCTCAGCAGCTAGCACATCTGAATGCTGCTCAAGCCAGGGAAGGGAAAGCTCCTGTCTCTCCTGCAACCTTCTTGGATATGAATTCAATCCAGCTGGTCCTTGATCCCTACAAAGTTTGGGCTGAAAGATACAAAGTGTTTTTAGCTCTTCGCCAGGAACTCAAGGACAAACAGATTTTCTACCCTGTCACCATGGATCAGTTTCTTGCCTGTGCAAGTTTTGGTAAAACACTCATCATCTGCTCCTCCATGGATCCAGACGAGTATGACCTGTTTCTTACCAAGCAGCGCAGCCTCTATCTATCCAAGATGGCTCCAATCATGGGACCATCCTTCTCCATTGAGTGTGGTGCCTTTAGGCAATTCTTCAAGCGTCAGGAAGAGCAGGCCTGGGAAGCTATTTCTCATTATGCCTCCCTTCTCTCTCCTGCTTATTATTTGCCTGTACCTCCTCAATCTTAATGAATGAATTGTGCTCCTTCTCCTCATTGTCTCTTATTCTTTGTCTCTTTCCTTTTGCTTTTTGCTTAATGACAAAAAGGGGGAGAATGTTTACCTACTTGTGTCTGACACATTCCTGAATCATGACTCAAGTATTTTAATTCCTGTTTAATATTCAGTACTACTTAAATATTGATCATAGTTTTGTCATCACCAAAAAGGGGGAGATTGATGAACAGTCCATCCCCATGTCCTTTTCATTTAAGTACTTGCCTATTTTGGTGATAAACAAAACACTGTCAAAAGTTTTTCTAACCTCGTTTATCTAGCCATAAGCACAGGAATTACCCAAAGAAAGTCAAGCATTTGTGGTAAGTCTTCCATACATCTTTTTTTAGAAGAGCCATAATAATTCCTTCATTAACTATAACGATTTCCTCACCAGAACAACGATTTACTTGAAAGATTGAATAACCTTGCTGTGTCAAACAAGTCGATATTATAACGACTCTGTAAGTTATCGTAACGACTTCTTCAGAAGTTATAACGACTTGCTCATTATAACGACTCTGTAAGTTATCGTAACGACTTCTTCAGAAGTTATAACGACTTGCTCATTATAACGACTCTGTAAGTTATCGTAACGACTTCTTCAGAAGTTATAACGACTTGCTCATTATAACGACTCTGTAAGTTATCGTAACGACTTCTTCAGAAGTTATAACGACTTGCTCATTATAACGACTCTGTAAGTTATCGTAACGACTTCTTCAGAAGTTATAACGACTTGCTCATTATAACGACTCTGTAAGTTATCGTAACGACTTCTTCAGAAGTTATAACGACTTGCTCATTATAACGACTCTGTAAGTTATCGTAACGACTTCTTCAGAAGTTATAACGACTTGCTCATTATAACGATTCTGTAAGTCATCATAACGATTTCTTTAGAAAGTTTTAACGACTTGTTAAGTCATATCGATTTCGTAAGTCATCGTAACGATTTCTTTAGAAAGCTACAACGACCTGCCATGTTTCATAACGATCTCCTTTATCATCTGTTATAGAACGACTTGGTTGTGGTAACGATTTCATAAGTTATCATAACGACTTCTTATCAGTCTACAGCAACTCGATAATAACGATTCTATCAGATTTTCACAACGACTGCATAAGTCATGTTTCCATAATTAAATGTTTTTCCTTGATTTAAGCTACGTTGAATAGTCAAAGTCGCATCTCGTCTATTTGACTGCCATGCATTTAATAAAGACTGAACGTATCTCTGCATGGACACAGAACATATCTTCCATTCTCGTGTATTCTCTGCATGCATCTTTTAGAACGATAAAGTGTTACTACTATATTTGCGTCTATCTGCTCTGACGTTGATTGACATCTGGAGATAGTATAGCTGTCTACCATTAAAGCTCAACCTTGTAGAACCTTAAGGATGTAATATCCTACAACACTGGACACAGAAAGAACTACAAGCAAACTCAGAAGATCTTATCACTTTGCGTGTTCCAAAGAACAAAAGACTGCTGACAGGAAGCTTCCTCAAATCCTTCAGTCTAACGTACACCAAAGCCGTGAGACAACGGTCATCTCCTTGTCCTTATTCAAATTAGAGATACAAATACAAGATGAAGCTCTGAAGACAACACGGAGTCAATTTGATTCAAGGGCGGCTAGATCTCTGCAGTTTTCACGTCTTCGAAAGTTCTCTAGAGCCAAAAATTCACTCTTTTCATCTTCGCTCTTAGCTCCCTGTGCTGTGTGAAGAAAACAAAAGGAAGAGCTAGTTTAGTTCTGAGAGAGTGCACTCTGTGTAGATCTTCGACTCTCAGTGCTTGTAGCTTCAGATTGAGTTTTTGTAAAAGCTTGATCTAGGGGCTAGTCTTTTTCTTTCAAGAATTTCCTGTGTTATTCCCTTCGTGTGTGAAGGAAGACCTGGTGGTTTCCAGGGTGGTGTTTTTTCCCTTCAGGAGTAAAGGAAGACCTGGTGGTACCAGGGTGTTGTGTTCCCTTCAGGGGTGAAGGAAGACCAGCTGAGCTGGGTGGTTGTTGTTTGTCCATAGGGGGACTGTACCCTAGTTAGTGAAATCCTGAGGGTTGCTCAGGGACTGGACGTAGGACTCCTAAGGAGAGGAGATCCGAACCAGGATAAATTTCTGTGTTGTGTGATTGTCTTCTTTGTGTGATTGTTGTTTTTACTAACCATTACTAATCCCTTTCAAGAACTCTTTATGTTTGTTCTGAGTTCAGGTTTTTATCAGCTAGGATTACTTTAAAGACCCATTCACCCCCCCCTCTGGGTTAGCCAACCGGGCAACATAGATTTCGATGAAACCTGTGCACCTGTAGCTAGACTTGAGGCTATTAGAATCTTACTTGCTTATGCGTCTGCATTAGATCTGAAACTATTTCAAATGGATGTAAAGTCTGCATTTCTTAATGGTTTTATTAAGGAGGAAGTTTATGTAGAACAACCTCCAGGCTTTGATGACACTGAATTTCCGAATCATGTTTTTAAATTACACAAAGCCTTATATGGTTTAAAACAAGCACCTAGGGCCTGGTATGAAAGGCTTAGCTCTTTTTTATTAAACCATGGTTTTATTAGAGGTCAAGTAGATAGTACACTGTTCATTAAGTCTAAGGTCAAACATATATTGCTTGTACAAATCTATGTAGATGATATAATTTTTGGCTCTACTAATGAATCTCTTTGTAAGTACTTTGGGAAGCTTATGCAGGGAGAATTCGAGATGAGCATGATGGGGGAGCTAAACTACTTCCTAGGATTGCAAATCAAGCAAGGAAAAGATGGCACCCACATTTATCAAGCCAAATATACTAAGGAACTCTTAAAGAAGTTTGGGTTCGAGAATGCCAAGCCACTGTCAACACCTATGAGTACATCAACAAGGATGGACAGTGACAAGGATGGTAAGAAAGTAGATCAAAAGATCTACAGAGGTATGATAGGTTCATTACTTTACTTAACGGCAAGCAGACTTGATATTTTATTTAGTGTATGCATGTGTGATAGATACCAGGCAGATCCTAAAGAGTCTCATTTAATTGGTGTTAAAAGAATTTTTAGGTACTTAGCTAGAACTCATGATTTAGGCCTTTGGTATCTAAAATCAAGTGAAATTAATTTAGTAGGATACTCTGATGCTGACTACGTTGGATGCAAAATAGATAGAAAAAGCACCAGTGGTTGTTGTCAATTTCTTGCAGGATGTCTGATATCATGGTCCTCAAAGAAACAAAATTCAGTAGCCTTGTCAACAGCTGAAGTTGAGTACGTGGCAGCTGGAAGTTGTTATACACAACTATTGTGGATCAAGAAACAACTTGAGGATTATGGGCTACGTATCAAAACAATCCCTTTAATGTGCGACAACACAAGTGCTATAAATCTCACCAAGAATCCGGTACAACATTCAAGGACAAAACACATTGAGGTTAGATATCATTTTATTCGTGATCATGTAGCTAATGGCAACATAGATATTTCCTTTATTGACACAAATAATCAGTTAGCAGATATCTTCACAAAGGCCTTACCTGAAGAGAGATTCACTTCTCTTAGAAGGGAATTAGGCATGTGTAAATTGTGAAAGAGGTATCTATTTAAAACTGAAATACTAATTTTTCAGAATCTAAAATCATTTTTTTTCCTTCTTAAATTTAAGCAAAAAATTAATTATTGTTTATCTGTCTTTACACCCTTGATGGTTCAATATTTTACAAGAGTTTATTCCTATCGAACCAGTCAGTTTGTCGTTTTCTGCCATTAAAGCGCCTCCAATTTCGAAATAATCATTATTCCTATGATGTATCTCGAAATCTGTGTGGGATCGATTCACCTCCCGCCTTCATCTCTTTCGACTTGCCTGAGACGAAAACCCTCTCGACTCTGGCATCAACCTCGTGCGATTTCGAAGCTTTCACCCCTCTCCCGTGAAAAATTTCTTGAGGGCTTCTACTCCTTCCTCCATCTCAACCCTCCAGAAACTTGTTCTGTCGAAAACCATGGCCTCTTCCGGTGTTTCCGACAGTGTTGGGGGTTACGGAGTAGCATACCTCACCGCTGAGCTGCAGGCAAGATTTGCAACTGTGAAGACCAAGCTCTGTGGACACAAGGTAGTGAATGTGGCTGACTTGCAGAAGAACGGTATGGGCAGCATAGTGGCAGCCATGGATAGATTGAAGTGGACGACGATTGCTACTCTATCGGAAGTAAGTTATCCAGAACTTGTCAAAGCATTCTATGTTTGTTTGAAAATAGAGGAAGACGGGACCTTGACTTCCATGGTCAAAGGAACCCAGATTAGGGTCACACGAGACCTTTTGGCCTCACTTTTTAGTGTGACCACCTCTGGACACAGTGGAGTTCACACTGTGGATGTTCAGGTGAAAGGTTCGGGGATGGTTGGTCCCGAGTATAGATTGAAGGATGGCAAGCTAGATATCAATCAACTGAATGCCTTCAATAGATTGTTGCATTTTATTGTGTGTCAAATCATTGTTCTAAGGAGTGCTACCTTCTCCACCTGCACCAAGGCAGACTCCGACCTGATGTTCTGGGCCATCCAGAATCAGGGTATCAACACTGCTGAAGTAATTATAGAGAGAATGAAGTTTGCTAGTGCACATGTATGGGACATCAAGAACAAGCTGAATGTTTCTCTACCTTATGCCCATCTCCTGACTAAGATTTTTCAGCACTGTGGCATAAGTGTAGTAGGAGATGTGTCTGAGGAGATGGGCCAAGCTATCCGGTCCAAAAATTTAAGGAAAAGTGGTTTTTTAGTTGTTAATGGAGTGTGGACAAAGACTTTCGTGGCTGAGGGTGAAGCCATCATAGGCGAAGCCCAAGAAGACCAGGAAGCACTAGCAACAGCAGTAGAAGTTCCAGCAGTAGCAGCAGAGATAAGCAGCAGGATTGAGAATATCCCTTCTGAAGAAATTGAGCCTGTTGGGCATAGTTCAGGAGTTCCTCTTCCCTCTTCCCAAGTAGCATCTGTACTTAGGGATGTGCTGGACTCCATCCCCAGAAATCAGAAGGAACCAATTATTGGTGATGTTCCAGTAGTAGAAACTGTGGCTCCAGGCCATTATGAAGAAGTCATGTTGGAGGAAGCTCCAAGTCAGAGGGAGCAAACAGTTGCTCAAGAAGATGTTATTATGGAAGATGCTCCTATTGAGGGGGAGCAGTCTGTTGATGAGCCTGTTCGGGAAGAAGTTGTTGTGGCATCAGGCCACACTAATGTTCATTTGAAAGAAGCCCCTGTCCAGGAGAAAGAGCAAGCAGTAGCAGACCATGTGGATGTACCCATGAAGGATACCCCTGCTGAAGGGGAAGTATTGGGAGAAAAAGAAGGTCACACTTAGGGGGAGCAAAATGAATATCCTCCAGTGAATGATTTTCAAGAAGGAGTAACTGCCAGTTCTTCTGATTCTTATGATTAGGAGACACATGTTGATCATGAGGAGCCCGTTGCTAGGGGCAGTAAGAAGGGAAAGGAAGTTTCCTCCGAGGTTCCTCTTCTTGCAGACACTCCATATCAGAGGCAGATGAGGCAGAGGTTTGTCATCAACTTAAAGCCTGTGATAGAGAGATTAGATGCCCAAGGTGAGATACTGTGCTCAGTGCAATCAGATGTCAACTCTATTTTTATGAGCCAGGCCTCAACAGCAAAAGAAATGTCACAGGTCAAGAATGCAATCAGATGGCTAAATAAAGAAATGGGCAGTATGAAAACTTTGTTATCTGATGTTCTGAAGGAACTAAGGGCTCAAGCACCTCCTGCTCCTACACCTCCTGAGCCTCAACCATCTGGAGTAGTAGAAGCAGAAAATGCAGGGCCATCAGGGCCAGCAGTGGTCTCACAAGAAGCAGTTGTGAAGTCTGGGCCATCAGGGCCAGCAGAACAAGAGTCTGGGCCATCAAGGCCACAAGAAGAAGGGTCAGGGCCACTAAGGCTAGTGGGGTCTGAGTAGATTCTGGCAAAGGTAGCAGCTGTAGCTCCAGAGCCCCAAGCTCCTTCACCCATTCAGACACCAACCCCTCCTTCTCCACCTTCATCCGCAACAGCTCCACCAGCTCCTCAACCATTTAAACAGCCACAACCCAGAACCATCTCATCTCCTACCCCATTTCCTTCCCAATCCTCTTCACCTCCTGTCTCTTCCACACACATTCCTCCACCTAATCCTCTCTTTGATATACCTCCAGCCTCCTCATCAGCTGGAGCCTCCTCATCCTCTGGTCCCTCCTCTTCTGGACCAACTGATATACCTCCTTCCACCTCTCATTCTTTTCTTCATCCTTGTGCTCCTCCCTCCTTCATTACAGTCATTCCAAAAAGTGCTCAGATTGATGGGCCCTGTCTTAGGGACATCAAAGATGAGTTTGAAAAAGTTATTCTCTGGTCTGTACTGAAGGTTGGAACTCATGTTCATAGGACAGGCTCCTCTAGCCATGTTCCTAAGAAACGCAAAATCTCATCCACTTCTTCTACTTCCTCTGACCCTTGTTATCCCCCTCTGTGGTTTTCTCTAATTGTGGATAATAAAAATAAACCACTTTATTGAGAATTCCTTCATAAGGTTGCCTTCGCTACCATCATCAACCTTCCTTTTCTTAACCTTACTGACCATTTAAATGTCATTTTGCGTTATACCTCTCTCTCTAAATCAGAAAAATCTAAAATCTTTTCTCTTGCCAAATCCAAAACTGAAGATCAGTGGGCTCAGGGTTATAAAACTCTGTACAATAAGTTTCTTCTTGCCAGATCTGCTAGATTCCCTCCCCGGGATCATTCCTTTACCCTATCTGAGTGGTTCCAAATCCTCCATAAGGACACCTGGGCCCCTTTCATTCAAAAGGAAATCAGGATGATCCGGCACTTTCAATTGTTCAATAACTACCGGTATCTTCATCGTCTCACTGAGATTCAGCTGGGACAGTTCAAGGAAGCCATCAAAGCACTTGGATCAGTTGAAGCCCACACTAAAGTTGTCCAAGTTGATTTTACAACTCTCCAGCTACCTGATACTATTTCTCTTCCTCCTCTTCATTCTCTGGTCATGGAATCATCTGTAGGCTCAGTTATTTTTGAGCGTTTTGCCAGAGTTATGGGTAGAATCAAGGTACAGAAAGGATATCTGGTTGCTTTCCATAGATTTCTGTTTCGAGAGTATCACCAAGATCATGTCAGTGCTGATGTTCTTACTCCTATTATGTCAGAATGTGAGATACTTTCTCCTGCAGACTGGGCCAACTTCTATCCTCTTTCTGCTCAGCAACTTACTGATCTAAATGTTTCTCAAGCCAGGGAAGGAAAACCTCCAATGTCACCTGCTACATTTCCGGACATGAACTCCATTCACCTTGTCAATGATCCCTTTCAAACTTGGGTTGAAAGATACAAGGTTTATGTTGCCATGCGCCTGGAACTGAAGCACAAGCAGATTTTCTACCCTGTCTCTATAGACCAGTTTCTTGCCTGTGCTAGTTTTGGGAAGGTCAGCTTCTTTAAAACTTCCTTTGATAGAGATCCTTATGCTAACTTCCTTAATGAGCAGTTAGCTCTTCATCTCAAACGGATGGCTCCCACTATGGGACCCTCCTATTCTCTAGCTCCTAGGGTTTTCAGATTGTATTTTGAGCAGCAAGAAGAAAAGGCTTGGGAAGTTATTTCTCATTATGCCTCTCTTTTGTCTCTTGCTTTCTATCTCATTGTACCCCCTCAGGATTAATTTAATACAATCTTTGTGTTCTCTCATTCACTTTTTCTCTTCTTCTTTGTCTCCCAATGTATCTTTTTGCTTAACTGACAAAAAGGGGGAGAAATACAGCAGTTCTGAAATACATTTCAGCATTTATTATGCATCATATATGTCTATTGTTTAGTTCTATTAAAAAGGGGAGAAATACAGTATCTACTTTCCTTATATTTGTTCTGAAATTATGCTTAGATGTATTTCAGATCATGTCTATTGTTAAGTTTTGTCATCACCAAAAGGGGGGAGATTGATGATCAGGTTATCCCCATGTAATTTAAATAAATTACACATCTATTTTGGTGATTAACAAAACTATGATAAAGGTTACTAACACATTTTCTATGAAGTCTAAGCACAGGAAATAAACTAAGGGAAAACAAGCCAATCAAGTAAGTATTCATCACACTACAACAATGTGAGTTCAAAGCATCAATATTTGTCTAAGTACACATCGATTTCCACTATAGGTCATAACGATTTCTATAGAGCTATAACGATTTCCTTAGTTCCATAATGATTTCATGCTTACAAGGATTCACTATGTGTTATATCGTTAAGTGATTGCAATGATTTGCTCTCAAAACGATTCGTTAAGTGATCATAACGATTCGTTAAGTGATCGCAACGATTTTCCCTCACAACGATTCGTTAAGTGATCATAACGATTTGTTTCTCGCAACGATTCGTTAAGTGATCGCAACGATTTGCCCTCACAACGATTCGTTAAGTGATCATAATGATTTGCTTCTCACAACGATTCGTTAAGTGATCATAACGATTTGGTTCTCGCAATGATTCGTTAAGTAATCATAACGATTTGCTTTCTGCAACGATTCGTTAAGTGATCATAATGATTTGTTTCTCGCAACGATTCGTTAAGTGGTCATAACGATTTGGTTCTCGCAACGATTCGTTAAGTAATCATAACGATTTGTTTCTCGCAACGATTCGTTCAGTGATCATAACGATTTGGTTCTCGCAACGATTCGTTAAGTAATCATAACGATTTGCTTTCTGCAATGATTCGTTAAGTGATCATAACGATTTGTTTCTCGCAACGATTCGTTAAGTAATCATAACAATTTGCTTTCTGCAACGATTCATAAAGTGATCATAACGATTTGCTCTCGTAACGATTCGATAAGTTACATAACGACTCTGTCACTGTAACAACTCATCAAGTTACATAACGACTTGGTCGCTGTAACGATTCGATACATTTCACAACGATTCGCTTATAAGGATTTGGTTATTCATATATAACGATTTGTGTATGCATCTGTTTGTTTATGAATTCATAACGATTCACTCATGCATATAACGATTCTTTAAGTCATGCATACAACGATTTCATGGAAGACAACGATTTGTTTCTCGAGTTAAGTTTCAATACGTTGAAAAGTCAAAGTGTTCACGCATATCTTTCTGTCAGCTGTGCATTTATGAAGACTGAATGTATCACTGCATGCATGCAGACAATATCTTCTATTATCGTGCTTACTCTGTTAACATCTTTTAGAACAGCAAATGGCATTACTATTTTGATGAACATTCGTTCTAACGTTGACTGACAACAAGAGACAGCTTAGTTGTCTATTGTTTAAGCCTGAAATGTGTGCAGGTCTCTGACAGCATTCGTCATACAATGTTGGACAGAATAGAAGCCAAAGGATATTACAGAAGATCCTCTCTCTCTTTGCGTGCATGAAAGGATAAAGGACTATTGACTGGAAGCTTCCAAGCGTCATGTTGTCTAACGTTCACTTATGCTTAGAGACAATGGGCACTTCAACGCTCAAATTTCAAAAGGGTGATATATATATAGAAGAATGAAGCTCCTGAAGGACAATAACGGTTAGAGAACAACAAGTGATACAACGCTTACAACCTTCTGCAAGCTTTCCTAGAGCCAAGTAAAAAAAAAATTTCTCATATGTTCTAGCTCCTGCTCTCTGTGATAAGTGTAGATTTGTGAGAGAGCCTTTAGTTCAGAGAAGAGTTCTCTATTGTAGATATTTTCTTCTCTATCCTTGCTTCAGATCAAGCAGTGTCCTAGGAGCTTCATCCCTAAAACACTTTCTCGTGTGTTTGTTCCCTTCGTGTAGAAGGAAGACCTAGTGGGATCCAGGGTGTGAGATTCCCTTCGTTTAGAAGGAAGACCTGGTGGTATCCGGGGTGCTGTAAGTTCCTCTTCAGGTTGTGAAGAGAAGACCAGCTGCGGCTGGGTGTGTAAGGGTCCATAAGGGGGACAGTACCCTTGGGTTAGTGAAATCCTGAGATATTGCTCAGGGACTGGACGTAGGACTCCTATGGAGAGGAGATCCAAACCAGGATAATTTTATGTGTCGTGTGATTGATTTTGTGTGTTTAATTCTTCCTTCACTAACACTAACAATCTGCAAAGTGTGATTTTGTGATCATTGTGTGAACAGGTTTTAAGTATTAAATATTTTTAATATCCCATTCACCCCCCCCCTCTGGGCTAGCTAGCTGGGCAACAGCCAGAACTCCCAGAAGTCGCCATGAAAATGAACAAGGAAGGTTTCTGGAGGATCGTGGGAAGGAATGGAACAGAAGCCCACAAGAAATCTTGGCGGGAATAGAGAAATCCTTTGAGATCACATAGAGAGGGGTCTGGAATCAATAGGGTTTATCGCTCCAGGCAAGTCGAAAGAGGAGAGAGAGATGAAATCGATATGGCATGGATTTCGCACTATAACGGCAGGACATAAAGGTACTTTTTGAAATGTCAGAGAATTAAATGCGGATAATGACAAAAAAGGAGAAGATAATGGAAACAAAAAGAATTCATCCCAAAAAGTCATAGCATTTTATGACCCAAGCAATAATGGATTTTTTTGATTTTAGGGGAGAGAGAAAATATTTTTCTGAAATTTTTTATTTCAGTTATGTGTAGAAAAATCTGTTACAAATTACACATGCCTAATTCCCTTCTAAGAGACGTAAATCTCTCTTCAGGTAAGGCTTTTGTAAAGATATCTGCTAACTGATTCAATGTGTCTATAAAGGAAATATTTATATTACCATTAGCTACATGATCTCTAATGAAATGATATCTAACATCTATATGCTTCGTTCTTGAGTGCTGAACTGGATTTTTGGTTAGATTTATCACACTTGTGTTGTGGCACAGCAATGGGATGGTCTTGATATGCAATCCATAGTCTTCAAGTTGTTGTTTTATCCATAGGAGTCAAGTGCAACAGCTCCCAGCAGCTACGTACTCAGCTTCAGCTGTTGATAGTGCTACTAAATTTTTCTTCTTTGAAGACCATGAAATCAAGCATCCTGCAAGAAATTGACAACTACCACTGATGCTTTTTCTATCTACCTTGCATCCAGCGTAATCAGCATCAGAATATCCAACTAAGCTAGTTTCACATGATTTTAGATACCATAAGCCTAGATCATGAGTTTTAGCTAAATATCTAAAAAATCTTTTAACAGATATTAAATGGGATTCCTTAGGGTCAGCCTGATATCTTGCACACATGCATACACTGAATAAAATATCGGGTCTACTAGCAGTCAAGTATAGCAATGATCCTATCATACCTCTATAAAGTTTTTGATCAACTTTTTTACCTTATTTATCACTGTCTAACCTGGTGGATGTGCTCATTGGAGTGGACAGTGGTTTTGCATTATCAAACCTGAATTTCTTCAATAATTCTTTGGTATATTTTGCTTAACAAATGTGTGTACCTTCTTTGCCTTGCTTGATCTGTAATCTTAGGAAGTAGTTGAGCTCTCCGATCATGCTCATCTCGAATTCTCCCTGCATGAGCTTCTCAAAATACTTGCACAAGGATTCATCAGTAGATCCAAATATTATATCATCTACATAAATTTGCACAAGTAATATGCTTTTGACTTTTGACTTAATAAACAATGTACTATCTACCTGTCCTCTGATGAAACCATGGTTTAACAAAAATGCACTAAGTCTTTCATACCATGCTTTAGGTGCTTGCTTTAAACCATATAATGCTTTATGCAATTTAAAAACATGATTTGGAAAAACTACATCATCAAAACAAAGAGGTTGTTCTACATAGACTTCCTCCTTTAAGTATCCATTTAAAAATGCTGATTTTACATCCATTTGAAAAAGTTTTAAATCCAATGCACATGCATAAGAAAGTAACATTCGAATAGCCTCTAGTCTGGTCACTGGTGCGTAGGTTTCATCGAAATCTATTCCCTCCTCTTGGGAATAGCCTTGAGCTACCAGTCTAGCCTTATTTCTAGTGATAACACCAGCTTCATCCAATTTGTTCCTGAACACCCATTTGGTGCCAATCACAGGATGATCTGATGGTCTCGGAACAAGGGACCAAACTTGGTTTCTCTTGAACTGATTAAGTTCATCTTGCATGGCTAAAATCTAAGATTCATCAGACAGTGCTTCATAGACTGTCTTTGGCTCAATTTGTGAAACAAATGCTAGGTAATCGCAAGGAATAACATTACCGCTTGTTCTTACCCCAACAGATGGATCTCCAATGATGTTGTCCTTCGGGTGATCCTTCTTGTATCTCCATTCCTTTGGAAGATCATCATGAATAATTTCTTTTTGTTGTAGTTCTTCCAAGGGTGGATCTTCATTATCCTTGATAGATGTATCTTTCAGTTTATTTGATAGATTTTCTGTATTTTCATCATCACTATCTACTTCCTTTCTCAAGGAAGGGTTAGACTCATCAAAAATAACATGAACAGTTTGTTCAATTAATAAACTATGTTTATTAAAAACTCTATAGCCTTTGGGTTTAGAAGCATACCCCATAAAGATTCCTTCATCAGATTTGGAATCTAACTTACCGATGTCTCTCTTACCATTATTGTGTATAAAGCATGGACATCTATATGTTCTGGAGTGACTGATCTTGGGCTTCCTTCCTTTGTATAATTCATATGCGGTCTTCTTCAAGATTGGCATGATCATAACTCTATTTATAATGTAACAAGCTGTGTTGATAGCTTCTGCCTAAAAGTATCTTGGAAGGTTGTATTTTGATAACATTGTTCTGGCCATATCCAACAATGTTCTATTCTTCCTCTCAGCTACTCCATTCTACTGAGTTGTCCTTGGTGCTGAGAAGATGTGCTCTATTCCTTGATCATCACAAAATTCTACAAACTTATCATTTTGGAATTCTCCTTCATGATCTGAACGAATGCTTAATATGCTAAACTTCTTGTCCTTCTGAACTAACTTACTGAACTTTACAAAGCTTTCGAACGTATCATCTTTATGCTCTAAAAATGATACCCATGTAAATCTTGAATAATCATCAACTATGACAAATCCAAAATTCTTTCCTCCCAGGCTAGTAGTTCTCATTGGTCCAAATAAATCCATATGAAGCAATTCCAGTGGTTTAGAAGTGGTTACCACTATCTTTGATTTGAAGGAGGATTTTACATGCTTGCCTTTTGCACATGGTTCACAAACACCTTCTATTCTTGAGCTTATCTTAGGTAGACCTTCCACTAGATTTCGTTTAATCAACTTTCTAATTCCATCCAAGCTGCAGTGACCCAATCTCCTGTGCCATAGTTCAGCAAATTGAACTTTATTTGCTGCAAGACATGCATCCTGATCCTTTAATTCTTCTAGGTGCAAAACGTATAAATTCTTTTCTCTACAGGCTTCGAAGACAGTTGCACCATCCTTCATAATTAGACATTTAGACTCTTGAAACTTGATTTGGTGACCCTTGTCACACAGCTGGCTGATACTTATGAGATTGTGCTTGAGTCCTTTTACACATAAGACATCTTCTATGAGGGTTTTGCCTTGACTACCAATAGATCCACAACCGATCACTGAACCTTTTCCATTATCGCCATAGGTCAATGTTCCTGTAGATACTGTTTTGCTACCTTTTTTAGGGGGACGAAGAACAGTCCACAAAGAGGGTGAGAATAAGATAAAAGAAAAGGTGGGGTGGTAAATGTGTGGATATGGAAGTGGAAAAGAGGGAAATGACGGAAAATAAAAAGATCGTGATCGCCAGGCACACGAGGGTGCCGAATGGAGATGCACGGCGAGGGGTGCGGGTGGAAGAAGTGATCGCAAGCGTACCTTTTTAGCGGGGAGATTGCGCAGGGGATGATGTGGGTTCTTTTTTCTTCTACGAGCACGGCCGACCGTGGTAGAGGGCGTTTCCTTGTTGATTACCCTGAAAGGAAAGACAAATAAAAGAGACGGATTAGATGGATGTGCATTATACAAATCCTAAAAATGAATAAAATGACATAAATGAAAGGGGAAGAACACACCTTTTGTGGTGGCTTTTAAACCCCTAAAAATGTGGTGCGTGTGTATGCATGTGTGTGTGTGTATGGGGGCGTGTGGACCCCGGAGGAGATTCAATTTAAAGGACCACGTGGGGTCGAGGAGGTGAAATATAAAGGACCACGTGGGGTCCGAAGGAGGGAAAAAGCGAATAGAGGAGGGGGTGCTTCCCCGGATGCCGGACGGCGTGACGGCGTTGTCGGTTGGGCGACGGAGGACGAAGAGGAGGAAGGAGGGGCAGATGCTCCGCTCCGATACGCGTGGGTGGCGAGGAAGAAGATGGCGTCGAGCTCTTAAGGATAAGGACGACGTCGGTTGGCGTGGGAATCCTCCTTGGGCCGGACGTCGAAGCAGGAGTCCGGCAGGGCTTTGCCGCTCCGAGATTCCCCCCCCTCTCTCTCTTCTCCCTCCACTCTCTATTCTCTCAAAAAAAAGGTAGAGGAAGCCCCAAAAGACGAACCCCCGCCCTTGCCCCCGCGACTTCATTTTTATAGGCACTGGAGCAAAATCGCGTCTAGGACAGCAGCCGTGATTTTAAGGATTAATCGTGTTTGAGCGGCAGGCCGCGATTTAGAAGGTCGGCCGCGCATGGGGAATCGCTGCACCGTCTCTCTGAATCGCGTCGGGGCATGCCGCCGCGACTTGAATCGCGGCGGGACGCCCGAACGCGATTAAGACTAGACAACTAACTCACAAATGCGCTGTCTGCTAACGCGACATTTCAGATTTGACCTCTCTGAATCACGTCGTCTGACAAGGAAGCGATTCAGAGATTTTATCATGATTACGGGCCTGCGCGAGATGACTTTCCGGGCCGCTGTCAGACTCTGAATCGCGTCAGGGATCCAGGACGCGATTTGAAAGGCGGTTTGATGAAAAACGTCCACCATAGCGGACGCGAATTGAATTTTGCTTCTGGGGACCTGACCGCGCAGGTCAAACCGCGACCAGACCCCCTGAGGAAGCACCGAGGAAGAATGGACGATATCCAGAAATATTGGAAAAACACTCTTGCGAGACAAAAGAATGCCATTTTTAGGCGTTACGGCACAACTTGAAAATTTGCCCGCGGTGGAGCCAAATTTGCGTGTCTACAGATGCCACGCCTTGACGTCTGCTTAGCAGGGGAACGAAGCGGAGAGATACGAAGTGGAGTGTAATGGAGTGAAATGGAGTGAAATGGAGTGAAAAGAAATAGAGCATAATGAAAAGAAATGTAGTGTAGCGCAGTGGAGTGGAGCAGAGTGGACTGAAAAGTAGACATCAAGGTGAAAAATAGACACGCGGACAATTGGGTGGCTACCACCTGATAAGAGTCTTTTCCCAACACCCAAGGAAATCACCACCAGGAGGAGGACCTAGAGAAGCAAATGCTTGGACAAAGGAAAAGGACAGGAAAGGAAGCAAAAAAGAAAAGAAAAGACCAACTTCCAGCGTCGGGGAAGTACCTAAGGACACAGTCCGTTAGGTTTCACCATCGGGGGCGTCTGCCACTGCCTCAGGTGGATCTTGGGGAGAGAAGGAGAGATCAACTTCCAGCGTCGAGGAAGTACCTAAGGACACAATCCGTTAGGTTTCACCATCGGGGGCGTCTGCCACTGCCTCAGGTGGATCTCTGGGAACAAAGAAATAAAAGGGATAAGTCCAAACAAAGGATTCTAAAGGAAATCAGCCGGAGGCAACAACAAAGGGAGTTGGGTACTTTACCCGGATTGGAATATTTCAAATTGCTTTCGAGTTTAAGCGCGGATGGCCCTCAGATTGGCTTGGAAGAGTGGTTTTCCACAGAGATTTCAATATGCATATATGCTGGGCTAAAAGGAAAAATAAGATTAAAAGTGGAGTAGAAAATAACCAAGGATAATATTGTTACGCCGGTGAGTCAGGACCAGGGTGTATGCATGGGTCCGTCGTCCTCACATGCCAAGTGTAACGGCCTATCCGTGCGGCTAAGGATCCTCTAGGATAATCATTGTTTTTGATGAAGGATAAATCAAATCCCAGATTCCTCAGAGCCACAAGGTCCTTGATGTGCTCTAAAGGTATAACATATAGTAAATGCAGATAGGGATGGTAGGGGCAGCAGCAGCCTGATTGCGTTGGATGAGGTAACTCGAATCCTACACTCAAAACTCATTAGCCAAGAAAACACATATCATGGAAAAAAAACATCATTCATTCATAACATGTCTTGAAGCATTAATAAAGCATTAAATAAACAGCTCATTTGGTTTGTTTGTTTGAACCATGAGGATAATTGGACTTGGCCAAAAGATATTGGAGTGCAAGATGGGAGGAACCCATGATTGGAAGAATTGATGCGATCTTAGCGCAAGCAGGAGGCAATGTGCTTACCATGCAATACCATCAAGGATTTTTTTTTTTGAAAGATATTTGAATTTTTTTGACTTTGAGAATTTTTGAATTTGTTTGAGATTTTGGAAATATTTGAATTTGTTTGAGATTTTGAAAAGTATTTGATTTTTGTAGGTTTTGAAAATATTTGGATATGTTTGTGATTTTGAAAATATTTGATTTTTGTAGGTTTTGAAAATATTTGGATTTGCTTGTGATTTTGAAAATATTTGATTTTTTTATTTTTTATTTTGAAATTTTGGAAATATTTGAATTTTTTTTTGTTTTTGTTTTTTTTGAACATTGTCATGCCATGCCGGCATTAAAATTATGAAATTGACCGGCGAAGGGGTCCTTGTTAGCTCCTGTTTCATTAAAAGAAAGCCCAAAGTAGGGTGTGTGTTTTAACGTGGTGCCCACAGGCTAATTGCACTGGGTCAACAGTACCACTGCCAAAGCCACGCCTGAAAAGGCGACTAAGTCTTAGTAGGGAAAATGGAAGAACATTTCAAGATAAGCTTGGTATGGGTATTCGAGGAGTTGGGTTTGACTTCCTTCATTGGCACAACCGTCAGAAGGTTCTGTCTCATTAAGCACTAGGGCTTTTCCAATTATTTTGGAATCTTGAGTGATGACCATTTGATTGTAGGGACATGCGTACGACCGGGTCCATTTGGATTTCCGTGGGGACTTTGCCACTCTTGACATGCCCTATTGACTTGATTTGTTTTTTATTTATTTTTGCATGCATACGACTGGGTCCATTTGGATCTCCACGTGGACTTTGCCACTCTTGACATGCATTGGACTTTATTTTGATTGGTCATTTTGATTTTGCCCATTTTTAAGACATCCCCTTCGTCAGGGAGTGCTTCAGGTTGGTTTCTTTGCCCAAACTGCCTCTACTACCCATACCTAGGCCGAGCAAGAAGAGAAATAGACTTTGTGCCTTTCAGGCGTGGCTGTGACGGTGACGGTGTCTACTGGGAGCGATCGGCTTAGAGTGCCATGAAGTGTGCAAGTGTGTGCCCATGCTAAGGGCAAACCTTAATGGCCCGGGAGGGAATTTTGGATTCCTCGCACGGAGTTCTCATAACAAAAAAAATTGCTGCGATAGCATTTCAATGCTGAAATATTCATCTTTTTATGAATTTTTGAATCTTTTACACTGCTAAAATATGGTAAGATTTCGGAGGGTAAAGGAGGACGAATGTCCTACGTTGGGGCGAGACTCGGGGGTCTAAAGGAATTTACATTTTTATTTGAAAATTAAAAATGACGGGTGGGGGCTAAAACCCCGAAGAGGGCAAAGAGAGGACGAATGCTCTGCGCTGGGGTGAGACTCGAGGGTCTAAAAGAATTTACATTTTTATTTGGAAATTAAAAGGACGAGTGGGGGCTAAAACCCCGAAGACGGCAAAGAGAGGACGAATGCCCTGCACTGGGGGCGAGACTCGGAGGTCTAGAAGAATTTACACATTTTTTATTTGAAAATTAAAAGGAAGAGTGGGGGCTAAAACCCCGAAGAGGGCAAAGAGAGGATGAATGCCCTGCGCTGGGGGCGAGACTCAGAGGTCTAGAAGAATTTACACATTTTTTATTTGAAAATTAAAACTATACATGGACTAAAGCCCAGAAAACAATGCGAGAAGGGTCGAAGGACCCGATTGAAAACGGCGAGGAGAAAAATGTGGAAAGGACGAATGCTCTGCACTGGGGGAGAGACTCAGAGGTCTAGAAGAATTTACACATTTTTTATTCAAAATTAAAAGAAGAGTGGGGGCTAAAGCCCCGGAAACAATGAGAGAATGGTCGAAGGACCCGATTAAAGGCGGCAAGGAGAGAACGGCGGAAAGACTTTGGAGACTCCGGCGGGGCCGGAGGGGATTGGAGAAGAAGGAGGGCGCGGTGCCCTGAAAGAGAAGAATCTGGATGGCCCAGAGGAGAGAAAATAAAAAGTGGGCCGCGAGGGGCCGAAAGGAATGGTGCGCAGTGTAGGGCGCAGGATGGAGATGTGCCACGTGGGGCACAGGAGGGAGATGCGCCACGAGGGGCACGAGAAGGAGATGTGCCACGAGGGGCATGGAGAGGAGTTGTGCCACGTGGGGCACAAGAAGGAGATGTGCCACGAGGGGCATGGAGAGGAGTTGTGCCACGTGGGGCACGAGGTGGAAAGGTGCTGCGAGGGGCACGGAGTGGAGTACAAAAGGGGGCGCGATGCCCAGTGTAGGAGTAGGGATTGTACAAAAGATGAAAATAAAATGCCTCCCATGGGGAGGGAATGTGGAGAACCCACGGGGAGGTGCTAAGCAGCACAAAAGAGGATTGAAAAGAAGAGGGGGGTGAAGGTCCCCTGGCCTTTTGCCTTGCCCGGCACTTTGACTTTGACTTGGGGGACGGCGTTCTGACCCCCAGATTCTTCCTCACAAATTTTGCCCAGCGGGCAGATGGTCTTGCTCTTTTCTGGGAAATTGAACAGCTCTCAATGATTGGAGGGTTGACTTCCATCGGAGTTTCAAACGGCAGTGGCAACTCCCTTGGAATATATCTGAATAAAAGGGCGGGGAGTTCCACCGGTAGGATTGGAAGCAACAACGAGGAGACTGTGCCCAAGGATTGTATAATGTTTGATATGGGAAGGGGCACGACCCCTTGAATAATAGATTGTGCCAATGATTTGGCCTTGGAGTGCGTGAGCACGATCTGAGAAGGTGACCCCTTCACTAGAGTGGGAAGATTCACAACTATGGTGTGAGAGGTCGCGAGAGCTTGGAGGGAGAGATTCCCTATGAGTTTTCAGAAATGACGTCGTCTGACAACTGGAATGATTGGCATATTTTTAGAAGGCCTCTTGACAACCATGATTGGAGGGGAGGACTTCCGCTCGGTGAATGTGCCCGGTATATGGACAATGACCGGCATGCGAGGTATGTAATCATGAATTTTGAAAAGCCTGCCCGGTTCCGGGACTTCCTTCTTCTGTTGTACTTGTTTGTTGCTTTGAAAAAATTTGCGCCTGCTCCGTTGGATGGGGATAGAGGCGGATGGAGTGGAGAGTTGTATGGCCTGTGGAGGCGTAATGGGTGTGACAGCGAGGGGTTGCTTGGGTTCGGTTGCCAATGGTGGTGGTGGTATGGGAGGTGTAATGATGGGTGTAATGATGGGTGGAGGCTTAATAACGGAAGGTTTAATAGTGATGGATAGCAATGCAGGAGGGGTAGGTAAATGGCGTACGAACATGACCTCGGAAGGTTCATCATTGTAGCACCAAGTGGTTTCTTAGAGGGGTTCGGTATTGGCAACTTCAGCCCGAGTAACAGGCTGTGGTGAAGGTGGAGGTTGTTGTGGTGGAGGTATGGGGGCTGGAGCAGGCGCAACGTAGGGCGCATGAGCTTCTTCATTAAAAACAGGGGCATCGTAGCGCCCATTTGGAGGTTGTTGAGTCAGAGGAGGACGAATCAGTGGACGCCTGGGTGGCGGCATGTTGTGGTAAATGGGGGTATGCAGAGGTGCATATGATGTGGATGTTGTATGTTGGTGAGGTGGATGGTGGATGGCGTCCACTGATTCATTCTCTCTCGGTTTAATTTGATCAAAAAGCTCTGCGATCGGGGAGTCCGTCAGATTTGTCTGGATGTAACGTCCCCGCTCGTAGAGCTCCTCCATGGAGATGATTTGGTTCATGGACAGGATGTGCCTGAACTTCAGAGTAGAGTTTGAAATGATTATTTTAATTTGCCCTGACTCCGAGAGCTCACACTACAAGCGCATGGCCATTGACCTCCAACGGTCAACAAACTGTACAAATTCCTCGTTGGCCCCCATCTTCTCGGATGCCAGATCCGTTATAGAGAGATAAGGGCTGACGCGGTCTTTGTGCCTTTGAAGGAATTTCTTGTGCAATGGGCGGAAGTCTCCTGCCTCACATGGCTCTAGGGAGTAGAACCATTCGAGCGCAGGGCCGTCAAGAGACTTTCTAAACAGATATGTCAAGGTTATGGGATCACGTTGCCAATGGGAAGACTCATAAAGGAATTATTTGATGTGAATGTAGGGATTATCTGTGCCATTGTACAGTCGGTATGTCGGCACCTCCGAAGGATGAATATAAATCTGAGGGAGAGTCGGCATGGCGGCAACGGGGTCACCCTTGGAATTTGAAAGCTCGTTTATTTGTTTCTCCAAATTATTCAATTTCTGGAGAAGAGAATTTTGGAGAGGAGTGGATTGCCGCTGGGCATGTGAGGGAGTACATGGAGGTGGCCTTGAATTAGCGGCCCTTCCCAAGGGACGGTCTGTTCGGACCGGAGCACGGGAGTGCAAATGGCCATGGGGCCGAGGTGATGAAGAATGTACAGGGGTATGTGGCGAAGTCGCCGGAATGTACAAACGCGAGTGCCTGGGAGAAGGAGAGGGAGGAGGAGTCGCAGCAGGAGTCACACCCTCAAATAAAGATTGTATCAGATTGAGTTTGTAGCAACCCGGAAATTTTAATACTTAAAAATTCGAAATAATAATTTCTTTAAATCAAAATAATAGAAACATGCGTACCATTATCATATGTACAATAACCCAACGTAAAATTCCTTAAAAATTATAAATCAATCCCAGACATTATTCCTAAGTGTTCCACGTAGAAATTCGTGCAACGAAAAATCCGATTGGCCAAGCGTATGTCACAACATGACCAATTATCCAAATTAGGAAACTAAGTCGGAAAACCGTTAACACGGAAAGATAACGCGCCCATAAAACAATCGAACATGTCAGAGAGACTTTCAACATCATGAAATGAATAACCATTATTGGGTTTGGACCAATGGACCTCTTATAGCCCACAAATAAATTCAAATAAGAAAATGCAATAAAAATCATAACTCTATTATTCCCTAATTAAAAGGGAAAACCTATAAGATAAATTCCAATAAATAATGGGCTTGGTTAAATAGACCCATTAGAAATTAGTGGGCCAAAATAAGGATTTTAAAAATAAGAATAATGGGAAAATACCCTAAATTCGTAACTAAATTATTACCTAAATAGAAAAGGGGTATTTAATGCATTAAATAAGAAGGTTGAGTTAGAATTAGATTCCTAAACCTACCCTAATAGGTTGGCCACGAATTTTGCTTCCATCCTAACCCAAATAGGAAGGGGAAAGCTTGGGAGGAGGTTAGGAAAGGAGAAATTCGGAATTTAATAGGAGTTAGAGTACTATTAGGAATTAGAAACATAACTAGCATAAATACACCTCTTAAACCCTCTTGGCCGACCCTAGCTCGTTGCTAAAGGTTCCTGGACATGGAGAAGAGGCCAAGGAGGAGAGGATCTCGTGGGGAGAAGGAGTTCTTGAAGCTTCTTCCTCGTTCTTGGAGTTCTAAGCCCTAGAAGACAAATCGAGTCAAAGTGTAGGCATTCTCACAAGCAAAAATCCTAATATTTCGTCTGTAGATTGTTCCATGCATCAGGAACAAAACCCTCAAGTTTTATAATTTTCCATCGAGCCAATATTTTCTTCTTGAATTTAGAAGTTCTGCAACTTACATGACCCCGAACCCTCTTCTTAACTCTTGATCTCCTGGTGTACTCAACCCCATGCCATGAGATTTTTACTGTAGGGACTGATGTATGTTAGGCATCTTTTGCCCCTAAAATCCCTAAATTTCATCGAGCATGTTGATCAAATTTAACCGATCTTTCTCTCTGTGTCATGTTCTGAATAACTTGTTCTTGCTCATGTTCAAACCCTGTATGAACCATGCTCTCTCTCTAATTCCGATTTACTGGAAGTACCCTTACATGTCTAGTTTAATTTGCAACTGGTTTCATGATTTTTCATCGTGTATACATTTAGTTATGATTTCCTGAATGACCCTGTATCAAAATTTGAATGTTCTGGTCCGCAATCCAATGTCTGGTCTGACTCCTGTCAAAGTCAGGCGCAGACAACCAGAAGGCGACACCTCGATATGTCACTTTCTGGGCTTCGATTGCGACAGCCTACCTGTCGCGATCAAGAAGGCGACAGGTGAGCCGTCGCGTTCTCAGAACCCGATCTGCAAGCCATGTCGCGACCCTTACATGCTCATGTCGCGTTCTGCCTGGCACCTGTCGCAATCCTCACAACCCTATGTCGCCTTCATAGAATTTTGGTGAAAAACCCATAAAAATATTTCTGTCACTTTCTCAAATATTCTTACGCCTTTTTAACAGTCATACACGCAGTAAAAACACCTGTTTTACATGGAGCTATATTGAATGCTTTAAAATACATATTCACGACATCTTTTCTATCTACAATTTCATGACACATGCACACACTTGGAACCATCCAAATATGGCTTAATTGGCATGAACATGTGACATAATATATCGGGTAATTTATGCAATTAAATTGCCTTACTTGTAAATGAACTTGTCCTCGATTTTCATGTTGTTTTGAAGCACCGATCTCGACGCTCCACTGTTCTAGAATTCCTATAGAACGTCGAGCACCTGTTTTATATACACACTTTACTTGGCTTGTGGTGAACTCTCCGTCGGATATTCCTTTCGCCGGACTAGTGAACTCTTGCACAAGACGTCCGTAAGTCTCCTCTGATCATGGATTCCCACATGGTCGACGAGCCGGTTGTACCCTAATACCTATGATACCCTTTAGGGATCTATATGATCCAAACGGCTATTAGAGATTCACTCTCATCTTAAATCACGCCGGACCTCTGGGCCTGTGCATAACAAGGCCAGAGGTAGGGTCGTGAGTTCCACCTGACTGCCAACACCAAGTGCGCGTGTTGTGCAACTGTTACTATCGCTCGTTACTCGACGTTTCATGTGCAATGATCATAGGATCTCATCTATACTGTACTCGCTTGTCTATTCACGTTCACTCTACTATCTCGTCTCTCTCGTCTATTCACGTTCACTCTACTATCTCATCCCTCTCGTCTATTCGTCTAGTACTCTCTTGAGACTCGTTGAGCTGTTGTGGCTCCTATCGTTTGTACCATTTCATGACTGTCTAGCGCTATAATGCATACTGTGCAGGGCACAGAGAGTGTCTGAGGGGCTCCAATCTAGTCCTGGGGGCAGAGAACCACCCGAAAATACCTGCAGGGGCTATTGACGGTGTTCTGCATTGCACCGGTTCTGACTATACTATCTTGGCTAGACATCTGACTACTATCCTTTTAGTCTGATGAGTTCAGACGTGCTGTGATATTACTGTGCTATCACAAACTGTTATACATTAGTCTGAGGAGTTCAGACGTAATGTACTATCGTGAAACAACTATTGTCCCAAAGTGACTATTGTCGTACTCTACCAGTGCACCATTGTGCAACCATACACGCTATCTTGTTACACGCTATCTCGTTACACGCTATCTCATCATACGCTCTACTTGCTCTACTTGATACTCGCTACCTTGCGTTACTGTGTGCTATCGCGACTTGATCACATACAAAGTGTAATTTACACTTTACATGACCATCTACTATCATCTCTTCTTGCTATACATGCCTCTTGCTATTCTGGACAATATCGTTACTTGCTATTGTTGTTATCGTTTTCTATCGTGACATGACTTTAGTCATCGTGCTATGCTTGATTCATCTGCTATTTGAACCATGTTGCTTGTGCTATTACTTTCTCGACTTTACATGACTCTCTCTATCATTAGTTACTCTGCCATTTAAAACATTAATCATTTAAAGCCTGCTTGACTATTGAGATTTAAGCCCTACTGGGCGTTATCTCTCACCCTTCTTTATTTGTTATTGTGTCTCAGGTAAGTCGGACAATGACGTTATACGTACCAATGGGACAAGACCAGAGTGATGAGTGACCTGGAGTCAAATGACGAAGTTACCCTAGTACAATTGGAGTCTAGTAGTTATTGCTTTAGATTTCTTTCAATGTAATGATGTCATTGAGCCTTATGTATTGGCTCTGAATTAGTGGTTGTAATAGTCTTAGTGATTTTATAATGAAACGAAGAGTTATTTCAATTATTGTTCATTAGATGCTCTGATGTTTTCGAAAGTATGTGCAATTTTCGTTACCATATTCGTTGTTCGCGTCTCCCTCCTATTTATTCCGCTGCTAAATTGGAGGGGCGTGACAGAGTTGTTGAGGTGTGAGCTGATCAATGGCATGCAGGACATGCTGGACAGTGGAATTATGGTGGGGGATAGGCTCTTGTCGGGTTTGAATTGAAGGTAAATATGAGGAGACGTCAGATTGGTTAGTGCACGGTGTGCGCACATAATCATAGGAAGTGGAAGTTTGTCCCTCACGGTGGTGAGATGGACCAACATGGGACTGGAAAGATGGTGAACTGACATAATCCTCATAGTCCTCATAATAAAAATCGGCATGATAATATGGGTCCATTTTTAACACAGCAATTAGCAAACAAGGTTTGAACAAATATTAACCAATCAATATGCGGTTCAAACAAGTTGTAATGCTTAGCGTCTGTTTTAGGAGTTTCACAATTAATTAAATGGATTTATGCATGATTGTGTCACTCCAAGTGAGATCCTAGTTGGGTAGAAGATGAGTACTTCGGGGTTCAACTAGAATCACCTCTCACCACACAATGGATATCTAACCCGGGTCAACGGAAGGGTACCGCCAGCTCGGTCCGCCGTGAGGGAATCCACGGGGTACGGAGTCTTACGGGGCTCTTGGCAAAGGTTCACTAGCCCAATAGGGCGGAATGCCCAATGGAGAGTTTGCCTTCACCAGGAGAGGTATGTGGAGACTAGGATATGAGGGAAGGAGGTCCCCCGACCGATGCAAAATGCCCTGTATGCAGCAGTTTATAGCAAAAATAGCAGAAGGGTGCGTTTCTGTCAGCACTATAAATCACGTCCGGCACGGTGGCCGCGAATCACGAATAGCGTCCAATCACCTCGACGCAGAACTAGGAGCCCCAGAAGGCTGTCAATGCCGTGCCTTGTCCCTGTGGACTACTGGCAGAAACGCGTCCGCCTCAGCCGCCGCGATACAAAACAGTGACGCGTCGGCTATAGCCGCTGCGACACAAAGACAGATGCATCCGGTTAACCGGTCGCATTCTCAGCACAGAATCGCGTCCGCTGTGTTGGACGCGATTCCAAAGACAACCCTAGAACAAACAAAAAACAGTGGGAAAGAAAGCAGGAAAGATGTATATGAAAAAGAATGAAAACACACAAGCCTGCAATACAATATAAAGCAGTAAGAAAGAAAGTGCCACGTGGGGCACGGAGGAGCAGGGTAATCAATAAGGAAATGCAAAAAGAGGTCCCACCGTGATCGCCAATTTGTAGATACCGTTTTCCGCTCCCTTTTTTAGGGGGACGAAGAACAGTCCACAAAGAGGGTGAGAATAAGATTAAAGAAAAGGTGGGGTGGTAAATGTGTGGATATGGAAGTGGAAAAGCGGGAAATGACGGAAAATAAAAAGATCGTGATCGTCAGGCACACAAGGGTGCCGAATGGAGATGCACGGCGAGGGGTGTGGGTGGAAGAAGTGATCGCGAGCGTACCTTTTTAGCGGGGAGATTGCGCGGGGGATGATGTGGGTTCTTTCTTCCTCTACGAGCACGGCCAGCCGTGGTAGAGGACGTTTCCTTGTTGATTACCCTGAAAGGAAAGTCAAATAAAAGAGATGGATTAGACGGATGTGCAGTATACAAATCCTAAAAATGAATAAAATGACATAAATGAAAGGGGAAGAACACACCTTTTGTGGTGGCTTTTAAACCCCTAAAAATGTGGTGCGTGTGTATGCATGTGTGTGTGTGTATGGGGGCGTGTCGAGCCCGGAGGAGATGAAATATAAAGGACCACGTGGGGTCTGGAGGAGGTGAAATATAAAGGACCTCGTGGGGTCCGGAGGAGGGAAAAAGCGAATAGAGGAGGGGGTGCTTCCCCGGATGCCGGACGGCGTGACGGCGTTGTCGGTTGGGCGACGGAGGATGGAGAGGAGGAAGGAGGGGCAGGTGCTCTGCTCCGATATGCGTGGGTGGCGAGGAAGAAGACGACGTCAAGCTCGCAAGGATGAGGATGGCGTCAGTTGGCGTGGGAATCCTCCTTGGGCCGGACGTCGAGGCAGGAGTCCGGCGGGGCTTTGCCGCTCCGAGATTCCCCCTCTCTCTCTCTCTTCTCCCTCCACTCTCTATTCTCTCAAAAAAAAGGCAGAGGAAGCCCCAAAATCCGAACCCCCGCCCCTGCCCCCGCGACTTCGTTTTTATAGGCACTGGAGCAAAATTGCGTCCACGACAGCAGCCGTGATTTTAAGGATTAATCGCGTTTAAGCGGCAGGCCGCAATTTAGAAGGTCGGCCGCGCATGGGGAATCGCTGCACCGTCTCTCTGAATCGCATCGGGGCATTCCGCCATGACTTGAATCGCAGTGGGACGCCTGAACGCGATTAAGACTAGGCAACTGACTCACGAATGCTCTGTCTGCTGACGCGACATTTCGGATTTGACCTCTCTGAATCGCGTCGTCTGACAAGGAAGCGATTCAGAGATTTTATCATGATTACAGGCCTGCGCGGATGACCTTTCGGGCCGCTGTCAGACTCTGAATCGCGTCAGGGATCCAGGACGCGATTTGAAAGGCGGTTTGATGAAAAGCGCCCACCATAGCGAACGCGAATTGAATTTTGCTTTTGGGGACCTGACCGCGCAGGTCAAACTGTGACCAGACCCCCTGGGGAAGCACCGAGAAAGAATGGACGATATCCAGAAATATTGGGAAAACACTCTTGCGAGGCAAAAGAAGGCCATTTTTAGGCGTTACGGCGCAACTTGAAAATTTACCTGTGGTGGAGCCAAATTCGCGTGTCTACAGTTCCTTCTTCATCTTAGATGCAAGAAAACAGTCTTCTGTTACCGGTCATGTGCCTTGAGCACCCGCTGTCCAGGTACCACTTTGATGCTCTAAGGCTTCCCTGCAATTAAAACACTAAGATTTAGGTACCCAAATTCTTTTGGGTCCTTGCTGGTTAGTTTCCTCATTTTGTCTTTTAGGAATCCACTTCAAGTGTTTTGTTGTACAGGTTCTTTTAATGTGTCCTAACTTGTTACAATGACTACAGCATGATATATTATTTACTGCTTTAGCTGGTCTGAATTTAATGTTTGATTTATATTAAGTGTTTTGTTCAGCTACAAATTTGGCGTTGGATAGATTTTACGATGTATGATAGTTTCTTCATTATCTGGTGGAATATATCATAACCCATGCTTTTTCTTACCCGATCTTCTAGCTCCTTTTAGTATTAAAGATGATTTACCATTTGTGAATTTTTCAATTGTATTAGATAGATATTCATTGTCTTTTGTTAGTGTGTCAACTTCCTTTTTAAGTTTGATTATGGTTTTCTAGTTTTTCAGGTTAGTTATCTGTTCATTTTTAACTTTTAGATCTTCACATAATAATTCATGTCTTCTTTTAAGTTCAGAGATTTGTTTTTCTAGTTGTTCAGTTTCAGATTTTAGATCTGAATTGGTGTTTTCCAAGAATGCATGATTTTTCTTGGTGATTTTTAATAGCTTACATACATCTTTATATTTACTGTATAATTCATTGAATGTGTCTTCTAGACTGTCAGAATCAGATTCATTGCATGAAGTAAAAGATGAATCAGATGTTACCTTATCTTCGACATTTGCCATGAAAGCCAGATTGGCTTTTTCTTCTTCCCCATCGCTGGAGCTTGACTCACTGTCTGAGTCACTTTCGTTGCTCCATGCAGCTGCCATGGCCTTCTTTTTATACCTTCTGAACTTCTTTGAATTGTCCTTTTTGAACTCCGTCTTCTTCAGCTTTGGACACTCTACCTTGATATGTCCAGGCTTCTTGCATTCATAGCATAGGGGTTCTGACTTCTTAGCATCCTTGACTTCAGGTTTCTTGAAATCTTTTCCTTTCTTGAAGTACCTTCTTCCTGATTAGTACTTCTTCTTAGCAAGTATTCTTTGCAATCTTCTAGAGAGAAAGGCCTCTTCATCTTTGCTGCTTCCATTGCTTTTATCATTGTCTGATTCATCACTATATGTATCTTCTGTAGCTTTGAGAGTGTTGTTATGCTTCTTTTTGTTGGAGGATTCTCCAAGCCTTTCCATGTTTATCTCATAGGCCATTAGTGACCCAATGAGCTTCTCAAGTGACATTTTTCTTAGATCATTGGCTTCTTCTATGGCTGTCACCTTTGTTGTTCAAGAGGCTGGTAGGGATCTCAATATCTTTCTTACCATATCTCCCAAGACATAAGTCTTTCCAAGTCTAGCCAAACCATTGATGATATCTGTTAATCTGCTGTACATTTATGTGATGGATTCTTCTGATTGCATTTGGAATCTTTCATACTGAGCTACCAAGATATCTATTCTTGTTTCTCTTACCTTGTCAGTTCCTTCATGAGTAATCCTGAGTTTTTCCCATATTTCTATTGCTGATTTGCACGCTGAGATCCTATTGAACTCTTTCGTGCTCAGCGCACAACACAGTATACTCTTTGCTTTGCTGTTTAGAGATATCTTCTTTTTGTCATCTTCTGTCCAATTCTCTCTACTGTTGAGAACTACCAGGTCTCCTTCTTCTATGATTGACCAAAGTTGGAAATCGAGACCTTGAAGAAAGAATTCCATTCTAGTCTTCCAGTGGTTGTAGTCTTCACCATCAAATAGAGGAGGTCTGTTGACGGACTGACCTTCTGCATACCCTTGAGCTGCAATTTATCTTTGCTCTTCAGACCGTGAGATCTTCTTTCTTGAAGAGACTTGGCTCTGATACCACTTGTTGCCCAGATAGCAAGCCCAGAGGGGGGTGGATGGATTGCTAAACGCCCTTTTTAAATTAAAATCTATCAATAAAATCACTTCAAATAAAAACACTAAGATTGACAGTTAGTGTTAGTGAGAGTAAAGACAAACAATCAAACACACAACACAGGAGAATTTTATCCTGGTTCATATCTACTATTCCAAGGAGTCCTACATCCAGTCCCCAAGCAGCAACTTGGGATTTCACTAACCAAGGGTACTGTCCCCCTTAAGGACCCTTACACATCCAGCCACAGTTGGCCTTCTCTTCTAACCCCAAAGAGGTACAAACCACCACCTGATACACAAGTCTTCCTTCCTCAAAGAAGGGAATAACAACCACATGTTTCCAACAGGTCTTCTCTTCACAACCGAAGAGGAACACATAGAGAATTGTGTAAAAAGGCGAAAGCCCCCTAGACCAACTTATAAGTGTTTGCTTGATCTGAGGAAATGTCTGAGAGAGACAAATTTTCAATAAAGAAAATCTCTTAGAACAACAGATTGCTCTCAAAGGACTAAGGAAGAAAAACTGAGAGCTAAGAGCTAAAGGAATGGTGGAGTGAAGCGAATGAGATCTTCTGTTTGATGCTTGCAAGATGCTTTTCAGTTGTATGTGAAGCTCTATCTTTCAAAAAAAATATACTCCATGGAGTCGTCAGTCTTCTATATATCTTCTGCAACATATTTTGACCGTTGAAGTAGCCGTTCAGATGCCCGTTATCTCACAGCTTGATGTTCGTTAGAGAGACTGGTCGTAGGCATGCAGAGATGAGCTGGCAGCTACAAATGCTTGGATTGGTCTTTGCATCTTCAGGAAATATTTTCTGAATCTTTTATCCTTTGACGGATCCATACTTTACGTGCCTTACTATAAAAGGCCTGCATGCATTACACACAGATACCTAGACAAACTTTTTGTCTATGTTGTCAGTCAACCGTGGTAGTCATGCAGTAATGATATGCTTAAACTGGAAAGGACATCCTGTCATCACACAAATCAAGACCCTATGCGATATATCAAATAAGCAAGAGGATTACGTGTGAAATAATCAAAATCTTAGTATGCGCGTGAAGACTTTAACTCCATAGAGTTTTAAATATATTTGAATAGTATGGACATTATCCGGAATATCTGAGAAGATAATAATAATGAAATCATTGTCCAAGCAAATCATTGTTTAACTAAGGCAAATCGTTGTTCAAATAAGAGCAAATCGTTGTAAGAGCAAATTGTTCTTCAAGTGAGAGCAAATCGTTGATCAAGTAAGAGCAAATCGTTGTTTGAGCAAATCGTTGTTCAAGTGCGAGCAAATCGTTGCTCAAGTGAGAGCAAATCGTTGTTTGAGCAAATCGTTGTTCAATTGAGAGCAAATCGTTGTTTGAGAAAATCGTTGTTTGACTTATCGAATCATTGTAGTGACCAAATTGTTGTTTCACTTATCAAATCGTTACAGTGACCAAATCGTTGTTTTACTTATCGAATCGTTACCGCGATCAAATCGTTGTTTCACTTATCGAATCGTTGCAGCAACCAAATCATTGTTTCACTTATCAAATCGTTACAACGACCAAATCGTTGTTTTACTTATCGAATCGTTACCGCGATCAAATTGTTGTTTTACTTATCGAATCATTATTTAAGTAACTTATGAAATCGATGTGAGACAAAAATCGTTATGTCACTTATGAAGCCTATGTGAGATGAAATCGTTATTTTTCTTAAGAAACCGATGTTCTATCAAGGAAATCGATGTGTACATAGAATAAATACATGCTTTACACTTTAAATAACAGTGTATGAGAGTTACTTACAGATTTTGCTTGACTAAATTTCTTGTGGAGGAACTTCATAAAGGATTGTTAGAAAATCTTTGTTAAGGTTTTGTTAATCACCAAAAGAATGCATATAATAAATAAATTATATGGGATGGACTGATCATCAGGTTACATTTAGTGAATTCCCTAAGATGACCTTTACGGGATGTAGACACAAGAGGCACATGTCTCTCGTCTCTGCTATTAAGGCACAGAACATGATGAGAAAGGGTTGTGTGGCATTTCTTGCCGCCATAGTGGTTGAAAAGAAAGCATCCAAGATATCTAACATACATATAGTGCAAGAGTACCCTGATGTGTTCCCCGATGAGCTGCCAGGCATTCCACCTAAACGAGATGTAAATTTCTCAATCGATCTAACTCCTGGAGCGGCCCCGGTGTCACGTCAGTCATATAGAATGTCTTCTGCTGAATTGAAGGAATTGAAGGAGCAATTGATGGAATTGCTAGAAAAGGGCTTTATCAGACCAAGTACTTCTCCTTGGGGAGCACCTGTTCTATTTGTCAAGAAGAATGACGCATCCATGAGATTATGCATCGACTACAGGCAGTTGAATCACCTCACTATCAAGAACAAATACCCTCTGCCTCGTGTCGATGAGTTGTTTGATCAAATATCTGGATCTAAATACTTCTCTAAGATCGACCTTAGATCGGGATATCATCAGATGAGAATTAAGGATGCAGATATTTATAAGACAACATTCAGGAGCAGGTACGGTCATTATGAATTTGTAGTCATGCCTTTTGGACTAACCAATGCTCCTGCAGCTTTTATGCAACTGATGAACAGCATCTATCGGCCCTACCTTGACAAATTCGTCGTGGTTTTTATTGATGATATTCTCATATACTCAAAGACCAAGGAAGAGCATGAGGAGCATCTAAGGATCGCTCTGCCGAATTTGTGCGACAACAAACTCTACGCCAAATTGAGCAAGTGTGAATTCTGGCTCGAGGAGGTGTCATTTCTAGGCCATGTCATATCAAAGGAAGGTATAGCTGTGGATCCTTCCAAGGTCGAAGTTGTCCAAAACTGGGAGAGACCCACCAATGTCACCGAGATTAGAAGCTTTCTTGGACTGGCTGGCTACTACAGACGGTTCATAAAAGACTTCTCTAAGATAGCTGTACCTCTGACTCGCCTTACACGAAAAGAGAACCCTTATGTCTGGAGTAAGGATTGTGAGAAGAGCTTTCAGACGCTGAAGCAATGTTTGACATCTTCACCTGTCCTCGCATTGCCAGTCGAGGGAGAAGGATTCTCAGTCTACACTGATGCATCAGAAATTGGTCTAGGCTGTGTGTTAATGCAGAATGAAAAGGTGATAGCTTATTCGTCAAGACAGTTGAAGCCATATGAGGTCAATTATCCTGTCCATGACTTAGAACTAGCTGCTGTGGTATTTGCCCTCAAGATTTGGAGGCATTATCTCTATAGAGAACAGTTCATTGTCTATTCTGATCTTAAGAGCCTGAAGTACTTATTTTCCCAGAAGGAGCTCAATATGCGACAAAGGAGATAGCTGGAATATTTGAAGGATTTTGATTTCAATATCCAGTATCACTCAGGCAAAGGTAATGCAGTAGCAGATGCACTTAGTAGGAAGCTAGTAGCGTCCTTATCTTTTTTAGTCATGGGTGAGATGCAACTATTAGAGCAATTTGCCAGTCTGGATTTAAATATTAAGCAGAGAAGTGATCTACTATTAGTGGCCAACCTTAGAGCTCAACCCAACATCTTTGTCGAGATCAGGGAACAACAAGCTAATGATCCATTTCTAATTAGAGTTAAGGAAACCCTAGCGAATAGACCTGATTTCTCCATCACTGAGTGTAGCAACCTTGATTTTTAAATCTAAATAAAATAGAAATTTTAATTAATAAATGAGTTAAATATATTTAATTGAAATAAAAAGAGAAATAAGTGAAATAAAAGGGAATTAAATCAAGCCCAATAAGTTAAAAACCCTAATGGGTTGTGTATATGGCTCAAGTACAAAATAATGGGCCTAATTGTGAGGAGTCCATCATGGGATGGGAAATAATTATCCCAATTTCGGATATAATTAATTAATAAATAGTAAAGGGTTAAGATAAATACTAAATAACCCATAATTATCCAAGATAAGAGCCCATATCCCATCCTAACTCTTGGGCCACGAATTTAGGCCTTTTCTCTATTCTTTTAAGTGGATAATTGAAAGGGAAATAGGAGATAATTATCAATTTTCGGAGTTGGAACAGAAAGGAGGAGTTTGGGGTATTTCGGGTTTAGGACTCTATTATCAAACCAAAGACCACAAACCTGACCCTATCAACCCTTATTTACGTATTGAGACCTTGGGAGACGAAGGAGGACTGCTGAGGAACGAGGAATCTCGGAGGAGGAAGCTTGGACAAGAAGATTTTCCCCTTGTTCTTCACCAAAAACCCTAGCTTTTCTTGTCAATGCCAGAAGGTAGGCAATCTCTCAAGCTAAATTTGAGTAAAAATTACCCTAGGTAGATTTCATGATCCCTTGCAAAAGCCCTCTAGGTTTACTCTATTTTTATCTCCCATGAGGGAGAATTAATTCCTTGAAACCTTGTCATATCCATGTACTCGAACCTTCAAGTTTGCTTTCAAACCCCGTGCATACTTGATCCCATGCCATGAGAAAAATTTCAAAAATACTTTATCATGTTAGCTTTCAAACGCCCCCATTTTGCCTAATTTTTATCATGTATGCATCGCTAATTAATTCATTAAACCTTGACTACACATGTTTAGGTCACCGAAATGTAACCTAATCAAAGCATGTCTAAACTCTGTCTATTTTCAAATTAATCATACTTGTGGATAGATCTATGTGTCTATTTTCATTTAAAACTAGTTTCATGATTTTTGGATCATCGTGCGATTTTAGATTGAATTTAGAAGTGCCCTGTATCAAATAGGATCAACCCTGGAAAAAGGGTAAAAGGGCCGGACCCTTTCTGATATCGTGATGGCGCGACCCGCCGCGATATCAGCAGGGTCGCGGCTGGCAAGTGTGTCGCGTTAAGAAACACGGTGACCTATGCCGCCGTGATTTCCAGCGCGAACCGGACCAGGCCGGCCGGTTCGGCTGTTGCACCCGAGCCGCCCGCCGCGACATGAATCGCGGCCGGGACCCCCGCCGTGTCATGACTGATGTCGTGCCGATGTACCCCGTCGTGACTTGATCGCGACGGGAAACCACGTCGCCTTTTCCACCATGTAATAATTATTTCGACCTGGTAAATTAATAATGGGCAATAATTATATAAATTTAATTATTTAAAAGTCATTTGCACAATTTATCATACTCTTATGATTTCATTACACTTGCACACACATAACATTAATATTTACCATTGACTTTAATTCAATAATGTATCTGGTAAATTAGCAAAATAAATGACTAAATTTCCTATTTAATTAATTACATTTGTCTTCATTTTATACGCGCGTTTTGAACTCCGTTACCGTTTTCCCTCGGGCTTCGAACACTCAAGGCACGACGGACTAGTTTTTACACACTTTCTCTTGACTTGGACCACCTCTCCATCGGGAATACTCTCGACTGGGCCAGGGACTCCTCTTCAAGGCCTCCGTAAGTCTTCTTGGCTTTGGCGCACGTCCTTAGCCGACGAGCTGGTTGTACCTTAATACCTGTTACACTTTAGGGATCAGTACGATCCATGGCCTTAGTGTGATCTCTCCTTATCTTGTGATCACACCGGACCATCTAGCCTGTGTTCATAGCACGACTAGTGGGCGGTGGTGATATCTACCAGACTGCCGGTCCACAAGGGTGTGCCGTGCAACTGTGAATGTCGTTGTTTATCGTGTTTTACGATATTGTCCCTATCTCGTCTACTATCTATATCCTCTCATCTGTTCACGTTCTCTCTACTCTCTCGTCTAGTTCGTCTACTACTCTCATCTATTTCTTGGTACTCTATTGGCCATTCGTGTGATTGTCTAAGATAAAGAAATGACTAATACCAGTGCAATGGGGCCCGATCTGGTCGTGGGAGGAGCGCCCGAAAAGTGCTAGTGCCCATGTGAGTTAAAATGATCAAGGATGTGTACGGCATGCATCCAGCGCCATTATACTATCAAGATTAATCTATGATAATCAAAGTGCTATCTATACCAGTGAAATCGTTATCGTTACTAGTGCACCGTTGTGCAATTTACATGCTATAACGTTACATGGCCATTCTATTATCGTTCTTGTTGTGCTATTTTCCCTCTATCAGATGCTATTGTTCTCTCGTTATCGTTACTTGATCTACATGACTATCCTTTCTAGTTAACCTACCTTAAGACATTAATTATTTAAACCATGCTTTTTCTCATGAGATATTTAGTCCTACTGGGCGTTATTCGCTCATCCTGCATATTTATTTAATGTGTTTCAAGTGAGTCAGATAGTTACCACACTCACGAGGATGGGACTGAGGAGGATGCTCAGGAGTGACCGTTTACAACAAACCGTGCTTTAGTAGTTAGCTAGTATAGAATGAGTCAGATAGTTATGATGTATTAGTTTGGTTTTCAATAAAGTACTTGGGGCCCTCGTTCTGGCTCTGATACGTTGATGTAATAGTTAGTCCATGAAGTTGATGAGATGTAAGTGATGTAATGAAGTTTGGTGGATTATTAATGAAATTTGAGTTTATTTGGTATTATTCCATTTGTGTAATGGTTTGTTATTTATTTCTTGCTCTGTATTATTTAATAACTGTAATTTCGCTCCGATATTCTGCGTTGGGGCGTTACACTAAGGATGGGAGACTGTTATTTCAGGGCAGGACATGTGTGCCTGATAATGAGGAATTGAAGAGGAAGTTGATGGATGAAGCCCTTAAGACCAAGTATACAATTCACCCAGGCGCAACCAAGATGTACCAAGACATGAAAATGTCATTTTGGTGGCCCAACATGAAGCGCGAGGTGGCTGAGCATGCCGCGCACTGCCTCACATGTCAGCAGGTAAAAGCAGAACATCGGCGTCCTGCGGGTGTGCTTAGACCCCTGGACATACCGGAATGGAAGTGGGAGAGCATCGGAATGGATTTCATCATGGATTTACCCAGAACTCATGGTGGACTGGATGCTATTTGGGTCATTGTGGACCGATTAACTAAGTCCGCACATTTCTTAGCAATTAAAACTACTTGGAGTGTGGATGTGCTAGCTGCATTGTATGTAAAGGAGATAGTGAGATTACATGGAGTTCCTATGTCCATCGTCTCAGAATGTGACCCCAGATTCAGCTCTAGATTCTGGAAGGGACTTCAGAACACACTAGGTACAAAAATCAATTTTAGCACAGCATTCCACCCACAAAAAGATGGGAAGACAGAAAGAACAAACCAGATAGTGGAAGATATGCTACGTGCATGCACTATAGATTTTGAAGGGTATTGAATGAACAATTGTCACTGATAGAATTTGCCTACAACAACAGCTACCAGGCTAGCATCAAGATGGCACCGTTCGAAGCCTTGTACGGTAGAAGCTGTAGATCGCCAGTCTACTGGAATGAAGTAGGTGAGCAGCAATGGCTGGAACCGGATATGGTACAGAACACCAGCAGAGATATACAAGTCATCAGGGATAGGATTAAAATAGCTCAGTCCAAACAGAAAAGCTACGCTGACAAAAGGAGAAGGGATCTGGAGTTTCAAACCGGAGATGATGTACTACTCAAGGTATCCCCGACCCGAGGATTTCAAATGTTTGGGATGAAAGGTAAGTTAAGACTGAGATTCATAGGTCCATTTGAGGTACTGGAAAGAGTTGGCGAAGTGGCGTATCGTCTAGCATTACCACCCAAGTTTTCTCCGTACACAATGTCTTTCATATATCAATGCTAATGAAGTATGTGTACGATCCATCACATGTAATCAGCTATGACGATATAATTTTAAACAAAGATATGACCTATGAAGAGAAGCTGGTGAGAATCTTGGACAAGAAGATACAACAGCTCCGGAACCGACCCATATCGGTGGTAAATGTGCTATGGAGAAACCACGAAGTCGAAAAAAGCTACGTGGGAACCCGAAGCAACAATGCGATGGAATTACCCAGATCTATTCAATAATCATTCTTCCTCTACGATCATATGAATTTGGGGACCAATTCTTTTTAAGAGGGGGAGGATGTAGCAACTCTAACTTTTTAAATATCAATAAATGTTATTAAATTAAGTATTTAATTGAATAAATATGATAATAGATTTAAATTAGAATAAAGAGGGAATAATTGAATAAAAGTGAATTAAATTAAAACCCATTAAGCTAATTAGTAAATGGGTTATATCAATGGTCCACACAAGAGGTAATGGGCCAAAAAGCCAAGAGCCATCTTGGATGGGAGGTAATTAAGCTAATTCGCACTTGAAATAATAATAATTAGTAAAGGGTTAAGATAATTAATTAATTAACCCATATATATCCTAAAAAGGAGCCCTAGACTTACCCAAACTCCTTACCCACAAAATTAAGCCTCTCCTTAATCCTATTAGGCAGATAAGGAGAGAAATAGGGAGATAAATATAGAAATTTGGAGTTTTATGGAAAGGAGGAGTTTTTAGAAGTTATGACTTTATAGCTAGTCAGTAGACCACCAATTCGTCCCTAACCACCCCTAGAACGTTGCTGGAGCTCTGGAGGACGAGGAGAGTGTAGACACGCCAATTTTACCCAAATTGGACAAAATCTCGAGTTGAACTGTAACGCCTCAATGTGATTATCTTTGATTACCTTTTTAAGTGATTTCCCCGAATTTCCTGTTTTACTTTGAGACTTTTCAGAATTTTCCTATCTTTTAAAGCTTTTTAGGACCTTTTAGATAAGTTTACAAAAGAGTCTAGAAAAACCCAAAAAGAATCAGCACTGTTTTAAATCGCGACCAGACCGGCGGCCGCATATTAAATGCCATAAGCGCGACGCCCTGAGGCGACGCAATTTAGCTACCGCCTTACAAGACGCAACGCTTAACCGACGTTAAAGGGCGTCCATGATGGCCACCGCGGTTAAAAAGTCAACAGTTTCAGGCTGTGCCAGAGCGTACACGTTCTGACACCTGTGGCAGGCTCTGAAACACGTCGTGGTCGTACGACGCGATTCTTAACCGCCCTGCACGCACCATGCCCCTGTCAGGCGTCAGAACGTTGTCAGTACGGTGTCAGACTCTGAATCGCGCCCAGACAGCACGCCGCGATTAAGAACCGCCAGTTACAACGTTACAAATGTTCAGGCGGTTGTTAATGGCGACCAGTTTGACGGACGCGTTTTATGGACGCAAATGAGGTCATGGTTGTCAAATCGATTTGACCTTACGAAATGCGACGACTATGGTCTATGCGATTCTTAAGATCGCTGCGCTCCGTAATCATCATATTTTGGCAAGTTGACGGGACATCTGGCCGACCTAATGAATCGCGACGTTTCCTGTGGCCTGCCGCAATTTTACTTGAAAAATGTCCGCTGGGTGGACACGATTTAAAACAGTGAGTCTATATATACAAGCCCCCTTGCGCAGCAGTGAGGAGAGAGAGACCTTACCCCCCCCCCCCCTAGAAGTGGCGAAGCCCTGTCCGTCCAACGCGTCGCCCACCTGCCGTTCCGTTCCACGTCCACCGTAGGTTCCAGTGGGACGATCCTGCTGTCCAGAAGCTGTCATTCCGGACCGAAGGACGATCCACACCGCCCGCTCAACGACGAGGCGTCACCATCCACCACGTTGTTTCCGGGCCCTCACAGCCTTTCTCTCCCCTGTCCGGGTCACCAGACAACACACACGCACACACGTGCATGTTTCCCTCTCTTCTAGTTAGGGGTTTTTCATTTTCGTAGTTAGAAGGTGCATCCGCACCATTTGTGTCTTGTCCACTGTCTTCCGTTGTCTTTTTATTTACTACACGTCCGCCTAATCCGTTTCCATTTCTGTCCTCTTCAGGTACCTCGGGCTAAATCTCCTTCGCCGGCCGGCCGGTGAGGAGGAAGGACCCACCGCACGCACATCCCGCTACTTTCCACGGGCCCAAAAGGTACACATCCCCTTTTAGACCCGTCCCTACTTTTGGTACTTTTAGTAAAAGTACCTGGCGATCGCGCTTTCCGTTTCTTTATTTCCGTGTGGAGACGATCGTTTTCTCGTCCTTTCCGGGACGGGGAAATAACCGCATCTACAACTTGGCGACCGCGATGGGACGTCTCTTCTTTTAGCCCAGTACCGCTTGTTTAGTCCCGTGTGGCACTATTTTCTAGTTAGTTTAGTCATTTCCTACTTGCTTGTTTAAGCTTCCTTTTAGTCCTCTCCATTAGCATGTTAAAATAGTTTAATAAGGTTTAGATAAAAATCAAAAAAATATTTTATATGATCCTTACCATCTTACCATCTTTACTATTTGAGAGTTTTGGTGTTTGGAACCCCATCCCCCTCAATCTAACCCCTAATTGCATGCTAATCCACCCCCTTGGGGTGAGATTTCGTTGGGAGGGTTTCTGAGTTGAATCGCGACTACCCCAGACGCCGCGATTCAGCCCAGTTGTTCATACTTAGAAAAATTTCGTGGGGAGGTTTTCTGTGTTGATACGCGTCGGGATGGACGACGCTTTCTGCCTGCTTAGTTATTTTTCACAGCTTTTTAGAAATATATTTGTTCTATGTTGTTGCGCGTCAAACCCAGACGACGCATTTTATGAACCTCTGTTGTGCGGCGGCCTGTCTGGACGCAATTCTGAACAGAGTCCTCAGGGAGTCGCCTCGGCTCTTACAGCTGTCATAAGCTGTTAGATCCGCGGCCGACTGAAAGGACGCGATTTAAATTAGCGCCCTCTGCGGTGGACGTGATTTAATCCTTTCCAGAAACTCCACTGCTTGCCTTGTGTTGTTTTCCCCCTTTTTTTTTAATAGCCGGGGGACTTCCTTCCCTCATTTCCTAGGATCCATACACACCTCTCGGTGGGAACTATCTCTCCATTGGCATTCCGTCCTTTGGACTAGAAAATTCTTGCCGGGACCTCCGTAAATCTCCGTACCCCGTGGATTCCCTCACAGCGGACCGAGTTGGTTGTACCAAATACCGGCGACCTAGATAGAGTGCTATTGTGGAGAGATTGCTTTAAAAGTGAACCCCGAAGTTATCATTTTACCCACATGTCAAGTTCACTTCTTCTCTTGAGTGACACATTGTTAAGCTAAAATCCACGTTAATCATTTCAAACATAATTAAGTGGACGTAATCGGTGCTAACTGTGTGCTTAAAAAAAGTCAATATCTTCTCCTCATTGGTTGAGTAGTTGTCCGGTACTGTTTTCCGAGCCGTCCTGCATGCAACTCCGATCTGGCCGTTCTCTTTCCATGGCTGATTATGAGACGCAGGCCAAGACGAGGCGTATGAGGAAATCTATGGGTCTAGCTCTTATCTTCCTGCCAATCCGTCCAATCCACATGTGAACGTGGTGGACGCGCAACCCCAGATCCCCCAGATTCCCCAGAGGCAAGACGATCCTCCCGCCTTTGTTAATCTTTCTCAGCTTATGGGCACCCTCCAGAATCTTCAAGCTTCTCAGGTACCAGATGCCCAGGCTGCCCTCAAGGGGAAATCTGTTATCAACCCGATCCCTCCGGTTACCAAACCAGGGACCCCAGATTGAGTCCGTCTGCGATCTGGGTGGGCAAATTTTGCCAGCCCCTTACGGGCCCATTCTGTTATCCATTCCCGTACCATAGTCCAGAAGACAGATATCGGGAACCCGCTGACATGGCACACCCTACTTATCAACCACGGGTTCCGACCCAGGGTCCTGCATATGTCAGCATTCCTCACCAATACCTTCTCGGGCAGACGCCCATTGTGCTGTCCCTTCCGCTACTCCCCAACAATCTGCAAATCAGCTTACCCAGGCCCTTCTAGCTAAGGTAAACAAATTGGAGCATGATTTGAAGAGGGCGTCTGCCCCTAAAGATTCCTTTGAACTGGCATTACCTTCCATGCCAGTCTTTCATTTACCTCCGTCAGAAATGCCGGTCTATCGCCGCTACAATGGCACCGGAAGCCCTTTCGTACATATCAAGGAATCATGTACGAATCTTCTTTCTGGCAGGATGACAATCATGCCCTTGCCTTCTTTTTCGTCGGTCCTTGGACGGGCCTGCCCTCGATTGGTTCTATTCCTTGGACCCAGCGGATGCAGAGAACTTCGAGGCAGTCCAGAGGAAGTTTCTGAGAAGATACAGAGACCGAGTGGGCCCTGTGCTATCTATTACTGATCTGGTGGCCGAAAAGATGAAGGCTGATGAAGAGTTCGTCTCCTTTGCTGATAGGTGGAGGCTCATGGCCGAGAAACTGAGAGATCCATTGTCTGAATCTGAGCAGGTGAAGATGATCACCACCAATAACGCTACCCACCCCCCCCCCCCCCCCCCCCCCCCCCCCCCCCCCCGTTTAGTAGGCATATCTTGGCTATGAATAAGCTGACAACAATGGAGGAGCTATATGAGAGAGCCAGATACATCCAAACACAACCGAGAGACTCTCCCATAGTGGCTCTATTTGAACCCAAGGCCCGGTGGTATGAAGACAATGGGTGCCTCCACCAGTGGTCCCACCACTGAGGGGGTTATTCATAATGAACAAGTGAGTGCCATGGGCAATCCAGCCCCCCCACTTACCGTGCACCCAATAACCCCAGGGCTCAACAACCCCAATTCCCAGCCTTTAAGCCAAACAACCAGTCTAATTACAGGGCCCAGCAGCCGCCTCCTCAGCAGCCCTACTATGACCAGCAACCCCAGCGGCCACAATTCCAGCAGCCCAGTTCCAACAGCCACCACAGCAGCCACAATACCGGCCTTCATCCCACCCCAACAGCAACCCCCTCACCCACACCAGCAGCTTAACCAGGTTCCTCCTCCAGGCAATTATGGGCCACCTCCACCAGATTCCCAACCGGCCCTAGAACAACACCCTACCCTCTGCTGCCAGAAACCCTACCCGACATTTTAATGCCCTCATGGCAGCCGGAGCACTGACATTGCCGAAGGAGAAACTCCAATGGCCTCCTCACCTCGATACCTCCCGGTATTGTGAATTCCACCGGGGACCGGCCATACTTGGACCGATGCTTCCACTTCAAAGATTATATTCATAACCTAAATGAAGGTGGAGGCATTGATTGGGTCGAAATGAGAAAGTTTGTCACTGAGATGAAGGCAAGAAGGCCTCCTCAGCAGCAGTAGCAGCAGCTTCAGCTTCCACAGCAGCCGCAGCAGCAGCAGCACAGCAGCAGCAGCCTGACTTGGGTATCGTACAGAATCCGTTGCCAGAGCACCAGCACCAAATTGTCAGGTGAATGCTTTCACGAACGCCGCCGTCTGTGGAAGCACCCTCCACACCCACAACTACCCCTGCCACCCAGGCACCCTTTATTTTACCACCCTTCATCCGTACACCCACCGCGGACAACCCGTTACCCTCCTTCTTACGCATTCCCACCAACTACACCCGTCCGTCCACCTACCAAACTCCTGCACCTGTACATTCACCCTCTGTAAATACACCTACCCCGTTTTCGCATACCCCTACACCACCACCACCTGACTCGCTGCCTGTACAGACACCCACCGCTTTCCCCTTTATAAACCCTAACCATAGGGCCCCCTTCCTACGCATCCCCACCACCTCCACTGCGCAAATCACTGCCACCACATGCCAGATTGTGGTAGGCATCCACTGCCGCACCAAATTCTTACAAATCCACCCTCTACCTTACAGCCATCCGCTTCCGCAAATCAGGTTGTTGCATCTACTTCAGGCAGTTCCCCTGAACCTGCCATGGTGCTCCGCAGCGGGCGTATGTTAATCGGGTTTCCCCCAGCAAGATCAGTACTGCCAACCCAGGAAGAGGAAGATGTACAAGACGGATCAGTGACAGGCACCCAGTATGATTTGTTGAAGCACCTGGACCGGACTCCAGCCAGGATCACCATCCTGGAATTGATTAAGAGGTCGCCCACTCACCAGGAAGCACTCATGCAGTATCTGCAGAAGGTGATGGTTAACGAGGATCTGCCGGTTAACCAGATTAGTGCAGTCTTGACACCGACAGGCCCACATCCAGCTATCATGTTCCGTGAGAGTGAGCTCGCACCAGTTGATTCACAGCGATACGCCCTGTGTCTTACAGTAAACATCAACGCATTCGCGTGGATCGATGTTCGGTGGATTCTGGGGCCTCCGTCAATGTCGTGTCCCCTGACACGCTAACTCTATGTGGAGTGCCGGTCCAATCATTCGCCCCCATCATCATCACTGTCACGGCCTATGACAATTCCACTAGGTCGCCAAGAGGGGTTGTTACTTTGACAATCAGGCTGGGCCCAACTTCTACGGAGATGGATTTCCACATCCTTGACTTGGATCCATGATACCATATTATCCTTGGTCGACCTTATGTGCAGTCCCTTCGTGCTGTTATGTCAACAGTCCACCAATGTTTGAAATTCCATATAAGGGACGCGTAATTATGGTCGCCAACAAGCCTAGTCTGCAGAAGTTGAGGCCATTATGACAAGCAACTCGGTTCCAGCAGTTTGGCCCGCTAATCCACCCCTCACAACGATACAGTACCGACCGAGCACGTCCGGCACATACCCCGGGCCGGGTCCTTCAGTAGTCAGCCCTTCTGATTCAAGCAGAATAATCACCAAGAAAGGGTTGCATATCATGAAACTAATGGGTTATCGGCCCGGCAAAGGCCTCGGTGCACAACTACAGAGCAGGACAACTGTCGTTAAAGCATGCAAGAGAAAGGTCAAGGTCGGCTTAGGATATCAGCTTGTCAAAACCCAGTTGCGGCCAGATCAACCCCTCGCATGGGCTTTGCACAATCATTTTACAAGGGGTACTATAGCCTGGGGATCCCCAGCCATTGCCCGTTGAAACACAACCAATCTACTCCCTGACTCGGGATACCTTTTGGGCACCAGATAACTCTGCACCAGCCAAGCGACCCAAGATCGACGATTATGAAACTAAATGGAACAAGTGATTTGACATGGGCAGTCTTACCGCCTGTTTAAACCACATGTTCGGGTCGCTTGAGGCACATTGGTTTTCTGAATTGCAGGCTATAGTGCAAGGGATACAGGGCACCGACCCCATACCGGTAGAAGTACAGGGCACCGACCCCATACCGACAGAAGTACAGGGCACCCGACCCCCATATACGGCAGAAGTTCAGGGCACTGACCCCTTCCTGTCAGAACTCTTGGTCACTGACCCCTTCCTGTCAGAACTTTTGGGCACCGACCCCTTTCTGTCGGAACGTTGGGCGCCGACCCTACACCGGCTTCAGTTTCGGGCCCTGAGCCCGCCCCAGTTGTTATCTCGAGCCATGTGCTCGCTTCGGTTACTCTGGGCATTAAGCCCGTTCCTTTTGCTTCGGACATCACGCCCGATCCCTTTTCCATACCAGGCATCGTGCCTGTTTCTTCGGCTTCGGGCATCGCGCCCGCTTTCCCTTCAGCACCAGGCATCATACCTGTTCCTTTCGCACCGGGCATCATGCCCATACCGCTTTTATTCCGGGCATTACGCCCGTCCGTCTTTAGCTTTCCATTAGGCCCCGCGCCTATCTTTCATTTTGTACCAAGCATTTTGCCCTCTTTTAATTTCGCTTTGGGTTCCACACCCACTTTTATTCGCCCTGCTTTTAATTCTCGTACTGCTACGCACATTTCCCTTCAGTTCTGGGAATTCCTAGGGGCAACCCTCCTCCTTCCCGTCCATTATACATACCTTTTCCGTTCCATCCACTATGGTCCCGTTTTTGTACAGACCATGGCAGGATCGTTTTTTACTTCTCCTGGGGCCCGAATGCCTGTCCGTCCATCCTCTGTACACATTTTCTCTAGGAACCACCTGATCCGTCAGAATCCTTAGAAACTGTTCTTCCGGATCGGGTCTCACGACTGACAATTGCCTTCGAGCCACCTTGAAGGGTCTGATTGTCTAGCGTCGTTCCTTTTCCACCAAGCATGTGTCCCCCTCTGGCCTCATGGGCCTTCCGCCCACCCTGACTTTGAATTGTGTTCCTCCTTCCACCATCCTCGAATTGCCCTTGTTTCCCGCTTTGCTGCTCTCACTTCCCGCTTCCCGTTTAAGTGCTTGTTGGTTGCTTCCCTTTCCTTCTCCACCACGTGAGAAGAAGGGGGTTTTGGGGTTGGTTTGTGATGGAAGACCCCGCTATCTTTGTTGAGGAAACTTCTTTCCTCGCCTCCGACTGCGTTCCGTCGGTGGTTTTCCGTACCCGGGCCTTCAGGCCAGGTTTTCAGTGCTCCCTTCCACGAAAGGGACTTTTACTGCTTTCCCTAATCCATCCATCCCTCAAGGGGATGTTGCTGTAAATACCACTTTGTCTGCTCCCTCCGGGGATCTTTTCTTTACTGCTTTCCCGAATACCCATGGGCGGGACCTTGCTTTCAATAATTTTCCTTCCGCTTCGTCTCTTCCTTCTAGTAGCTTAGACAAGGGTAGTAGACTAAGGGTAGATCCAGGAAGGAAATCCAAGGGTAGAAGGATCCCTCATCGTTATCTGGCTAGGCTCGCTCATAAATGCAAGGCATGCCTGGCAATTCCCGAGTTCATTGAGTGCCCTTTGCAATTGCCAGAAATAGAATATGAGCAGTCAGCCCCCTTTGTTGATGATGGGTTCAGCGTCTATGAAATATTGGACGACGATGACCCGATTGATGATGGCGATGAGGAGTTTGAGGGAGAGGCTGACGCTTTCGCCAATGGGCATAAGAGATTTGATGAACCATCACCAGTTGTGTAGGAAATCACCAAAGAAGTCAACCTGGGAACCGAAGAAGATCCCAAGATTGTCCTCGTAAGCACTAACTTGACACCGGATGAAGAGGAGGCAATTGTGGAGGTTCTTAGGCAATATAAGGACATTTTCGCATGGAGCTACGAAGATATGCCCGGCTTAGACTCTTCCTTAGTCGAGCATTATCTCACCCTCAAGCCAGGCTTCGTTGCAATTAAGCAACGTTTAAGGCGTTTCCACCCCCAGATCGCTTTGAAAATGAAGGATGAAGTTGACAGGCTTCACAAAGCCAAGTTCATCTAAGTCATACTTTATCCTAATTGGGTGGCAAACATCGTCCCGGTTATCAAGAAGGACGGGAAGGTCAAGATTTGCATTGACTTCCGGGACCTTAATCGTGCTTGTCCTAAAGATGATTTCCCTCTACCTCACTTGGATGTGCTGGTAGATAACACAGCTGGGTACGAAACCCTATCATTTATGGATGGTTTTTCTGGGTATAATCAGATCAAGCTGGCAGAAGGAGACCAAGACAAAACTTCATTTACTACACCCTGGGGTACTTATTGCTTTGTGGTCATGCCATTTGGGCTTAAAAATGCCGGAGCCACATACCAAAGGGCCATGACGGCCATCTTTCATGACATGATCCACATTCTTGTTGAGGTGTATGTAGATGACTTGGTAGTTAAGTCAAGATCAGCAATTGAGCATGCTGGGGTTCTCACTAAGGTTCTGCAAGGACCCGAGAATTCATTTGAGGATGAACCCCAAGAAATGCGTGTTTTGTGTGTCAGCTGGAAGGTTGCTAGGGTTTATTGTGAGCAAAAGAGGCATAGAGATTGATCCAGATAAGGTAAAGGCGATAAAGGAATTGCTCCCTCCCAAGAATTTGAAAGAAGTTCGAGGACTAATTGGGAGGTTGCAGTACATTCGCCGATTCATCTCTCAGCATTCTCAACGGTGTAGGCCTTTCTATAACCTCACCAAGCCGGGAGTTGAATTTTGCTGGGATAAGAAGTGTCAGGCAGCGTTCGATGAGCTTAAGGACTATCTTTCCAATCCGCCTGTCCTAAGGCCGCCTACGCCAGGCGTGCCTCTCATCCTCTATATCTCTATTTTAGAAGACTTCGTAGGAGCTGTTCTTGCCCAAGTCGACGAAGAAGGCAAAGAAAGAGCGGCCTACTACCTGTCCAAGCTTCTTAATCCTTGTGAGCAGAGATATAATTCCATGGAGAAAACCTGTGCCGCACTTGTATGGGTAGTGCAGAAATTGAAGCACTATTTCCTCGCCCATACAGTGCACCTTATTGCTCACATGAACCCCATCAAATTCCTGCTCCACAAACCTGTCCTAACTGACAGATTAGCACGTTGGCAAAGTTTCCTTTCCCAATTTGAGATCACCTACATCCAACAGAAGGCAATCAAAGGCTATGCCATAGCCGAGCATCTCGCTCATCACCCATTGCCTCGAACTGATCCAGTCTGTTCAGACCTCCTGGATGAAGAATTGATGTCCATCGACCATGACGATCATATGTACACATTGTATTTCAACGGGGCCCTGAATTCTTATGGAGCAGGTATCAGGAGGCCCTGTTGTCTCCAGAGGGTGTCACCATATCACGAGTTCATAAGCTAAACTTCCCTGCTACCAATAATATCGTCGAATATGAGGCTTTATTAGCTGGTCTGGAACTCGCGCACTATTATGATGTGACACACCTCCAGATTGTAGGTGATAGCCAATTGATCCTCCGCCAAGTGCTCACCAAATACCGCACTACTGATCCCAAGCTCAAGCCATACCAAGAACACGCTTCGGCCTACACCAAGCTATTCACCAAGCTTGTCTTTGTTCATGTTCCTCATCACCAAAACCTCCTGGCTGACGCCCTCGCCACCGTAGGCGCAACCATGCACATGGTCTATCCCGGTGATTTTTCCGGCATTCAAATCGAACGCCGGCAAATTCCCTTCTACTTGGATCCAATGTTCCTATGGGTTAAGGATAAGGAGCTGGTAAATACCGAGAGGAAGAGCAAAGAAGAAATCATGTTAGTGGAGCTGGAAGAAGAATTGGAAGATGAAGAAAAACCGTGGTATTTTGAGATATCTGAATATTGCAAGGATCAATCCTACCCTGTGGAAGCCACCCTTGAAGAGAGGAAAACCATCAGGAGGATGTCTCAGAAGTACACGGTGATTGGTAATACGCTCTACCGAAGGCGTTTCTCCGGCATTTTACTCCGCTGTTTAGATGAAGTTGAGGCTCCGAGGGTTGTTAAGGAGGCCCATTCAGGTGTTTGTGGAGGTCATGTAAGTAGCCAAATGCTTGCTAAAAAGATCCTTAGGCAAGGCTTTTACTGGCCTACTCTAGAGGAGGATTGTTCTTTCTTTGTCCGCCGGTGTGTCAAATGCCAATTGCACGCCGACAAAATTCATGTTCCATCCTCTTCACTCCACCCTGTATCTTCACCCTGGCCTTTCACTATGTGGGCTTTCGATAACATCGGACCCCTTGGTGATCCTAATTCCCAGAACAAAACAAAATCTTTTATTCTTACAGCGACAAAATACTTCACCAAGTGGGCGGAAGCCGAAGCATACGCGGAAATCAGGCAACAACCGTCTGCCGCTTCATCATGAGAAACATCATCACCAGGTTTGGTATACCAGAGGCGATGATCACTGACAAAAGTCTTCAGTTCATCTCTCAAGAGCTCCGTGACCTCTGCAACAGGTATAAAATTGCATTACATCATTCTTCACCTTATTACCTGCAAGGCAATGGCCAGGCAGAGGCCACAAATAAAACTCTCATCAAAATTATCAAGAAGACATGTGAGGTTAATAAGTTCTCGAATTGGCTAGAGAAACTCGTAGAAGCTTTATGGGCTTACCGCACTACAATCCGTACTCCTACAGGGCAGACACCGTTTGCTCTTACTTACGGAATGGAGGCAGTAGTACCATATGAGATTCTAATCCCTTCACTAAGAGTTCAACTTGACAAGGATTTGCCAATTGATCAACGACATGAGTCGCTCCTTGAACAATTGGAACTCTTATATGAAAAGCGTTTAGTGGCCGCCGAGCATACAAGAGCATATCAAAATAAACTCACACGTTTTTACCAGAAGAGAGTTATTGAGAGAAAATTCAAAATCGGCGAGATGGTCGTCAAAAGAATTTTGTAAAACCTGGTGGTCCTAGATCCAAGCTCCAACCCAACTGGGAAGGACCCTTTATTATAAGCCAAGCTTATTCAGGCAATGCCTATAAGCTAATTAATGCAGAGGGGGAGGAACTCTCCCACTCTTGGAATGGCTTACATCTAAAAAAATACTACCCTTAATTCACTACCTGAAAAGGAAATTTGGCATGGTATTTTGAACCTTTAAAATCTATTTACTAATTTCTTTAAGATGTGTTAAGCCAAGGAAGGCGACTCACACACACTTACACGCCTTCCTGAGAAAACCAGAGGTGCAAAATCTAAAGAAGGTCAATGTCGAGCCTATAACCCGAGGCAGTATCCGCCTTTCTCTTCTATTCGGTCTGCCGGTAGGAAAGAAGACCAGTGGGATCGACCTCTCAAAGTATGTTTAAAAACTCGAGAAGGTAATCAATCAAGGCAAAAGGGGAAGAAAGAGGATCAATGGAAAAATCCAAATCCTCACGAAAAAGCCAAAAGGCCAAATCCAATTGAAAGCATGTCAAGAGCGGCAAAGTCCCGCGGAGATCCAAAGGACCTAGTCGTATGCATGCTCAAACCCCGAAAAAAATTGCCAAGTAAAACTCGAACCTTTCTCTGAGTATAAAAACAATCAGTTGAGTGTCTCCCGGTTGTCTAGACTACTGACAGACTTCCTAATGAATCCTCCTTCCCCCTCAGGATATTGCCTTGGCACCTAGGCAAGGCAGCGACCAACTAAGGAGGATGTTGCCAAAAGTCGCCTCAGGTCAAGGCACCCATTACGCACATCCAATCCATGCCTTAACACATCTAAGAATAGTCAATACACTTAAGAATGACATCCAAAGAACTAAAAAGTTCAAATGCCATGCTCACAATTTTTTTTTTTTACATCTCATCCAAAATCCAAAAAAGTTGAATATCTCAAAAAACAAAAAAAAAATCAGCATATTTCCAAAATCCAAAAAAGTTGAATATCTCAAAAAAATAAAAAAATCAGCATATTTTCAAAATAAAAAAATGAATATTTCAAAAAACAAAAAAAATCAGCATATTTCCAAAATCCAGAAAAAGTTGAATATCTCAAAATCCAAAAAAATCAACATATTTTCAAATCCAAAAAAGTTGAATATCTCAAAATCCAAAAAAATCAGCATATTTTCAAAATCCAAAAATTGAATATCTCCAAAATCCAAAAAAAATCAGATATCCTTTTCAAAATCTAAAAAAAAAAAAGGTTTTAATTATTCTATATCCTCAAAATTGCACATTTTGTACACATTCACGCATCTTCGTCTTTATCTTTACTTTGTGCACATGTCCTTAAATTTGTTTACTATTTTACCGCCTTTTGATTAGGGCTCAGCCCCTTGACAAGCCACGAAGTCAAGTAAGTACCCACAAGCAAGGGGCTGAGCCGGAGCATATATTTGACATGTTTGTTCTATCCATTTCAGGCGTACAAATTCAAAAGACCAAAAGAGTATCTATATATATATATATATATTATATATATATATATATGCGGCCAAAAGGGAGCCGAACCCGTGTACAGTATCATAATGGTGCCACACTAGGCACGGTACAGGTAAAAAAGAAAAGAAAGTACAAGTTTCAAGGCGAGGCGGTCTGACTCTCGTCGCCTCCCTCTGTAGGTCCTCTACGGTGACTGCTCTCAGCCTCGCCCTGGTCTACAACAGTGGGCAAGGCAAGAGGCCCCATGGGCGCTCGTGATCCGGTCGACCTCTGGGCAGCTGCTCCATCCTGAACATTCCTCTCGTGCTGAGAGGAAGTCGCCAGGATGCTCTCCGAGTAGGCACTGGACCGCCCCTGCTCCCTCGCGCGCTCCCGTCTGCGCCGATATCGGTCCTCGGACGCCTTCAGCAGGCGCTCCGCAACTCCCTGACACGTACGAGCCTCCACCGACTGCTGAGTCAGTCGCTCGCGCTCTAGCTCCCAGCGGCTCCGCTCCAGCTCCCACCGAGCCTGCTGACGCTCCAGGTTCCGGTGCTCCACCGCTAGCAGGGCACGTAGCTCCGCCACGTCACGACGAAGCTCCGCCTCTGGCTGGGTCACCTGCGACTGAAGCTCCGTCAACCGACGTGACTGCTCAGTCAACTCACTCATGAACCCAGCCTCACGAGCAAGAGCGCCCTTCAGCTCCTCTGTCTGCACAACACAGAAACAAATGCAGGTAAGTATACAAAAGCAGTTAAATTAAGTTTACTAACTGAAATGCTTACCCGTGTCAGGAGATCGCGTTCTGCTCGCTCGGTGCGCTCCACTGCTGCAGCCAGCTGCTCTTGAGGGAGCTCACTCCCGCCGCCACTACCAGGCACCTGCTCGAAGAGGCACCTCCCGCCTCGGCCTGGACGGCCGCGCCCTGGGCCGCGCGCTGCTAGCCAACAAAGAGGAAACTATGTCAGTACAATGGTAAGTAAAGAAGCACAGGTATGCATTTAAATTCAACACTTACCAGTGTCTCCAAGGCCGCCCGTGCCTCGGCTAGCTGCGCCATCGTGGCCGCCAACTGTCCCTCCAGCTGGCCAATGAGCGTATCGCACCCATCCTGCACATACATGTATATTCGTAAGTTTATATTTATTAATTGTGCAAACAAATCAAATAAGTTTAAATGCTTACCCTCTCGGGCCTCATGAAGTCGCGAAGGCCGTACTCCTCCTGGTACCGCTGAAGGTAGGCGGTGCTGTCCGTGGCATCGCTTGTCACCACTTGGCCCCACAGTGCCAGTCTGAGAACTGCTCTGGAAAGCGGGTCCGCCAATCCACCGTCTTGGCCTTCCCGCGAGTATTTCTGCCAATCCCCCTTGGCTCTGCCTCATCTATCCAGCACTGATGCAGCCCTAAAGTGCGTGCCACCAGCCTCAGGCGAAGTGGCTCGATCTCGTTCAGGCAGTGGACCCAGATGTCACGCCTGAACAAGCCCCGGCCACTCACTACCCACAGCTGACCGGCATCACTGTAGTCTGCATACGGCTCCCAAACAACCTGCACAGAAAAGGCATTCGTTAAAACACTTCCTAAACTTTGTAAAATTGCTAAAATACAAGGAAAAATGAGAAGGAAGAGAAGCGCGCCAGGAGCACTGGGAAGTCGCGGACGTGCCGACGAAGCACGTCCAACTGGAATGCGTAAGTCGCCGTGCTAACTAGGGGTAGCCACCTCTTGGCCAACGGCACCGCTGTGGGGTCCACCTCTGTGGCCCTGCCTAGTGGGAGATAGTAATAGCTCCAAACTGTAAAACAATCAATCACAACAACTTAAATTTGCAGGACAAGTCAAAGTCAAATCAAATTTGGGGTTAGATCTGTACCTGAAGGAAGGGCGCGAATCCACCTACTGTAGTCTCCCGGCCTGTACCGGTAGACAGGTCTGCGAAGGTGTGCGCCAGGAGGACAGCACCCCAAGCATACCTGCCGACTCGCGACAGGTCATCTAGTAACTCCAAGAAATGGCAGTGGATGTCGTCACCCTTAGTGGTGAACAGCATCTTGCCGAAGAAGAATACTAGAAAACCGGCGCAAATCCCAGTCTGTCCGCACGGTGTCCTCGGCGTCCTGACCATATGTCGACCGTGCTAAACCTGCGGCCCGCTCCACAAAGGCAGGAAGAAGCTCATTTGCCTTCTGCCGCACGCCTGCCAGCCCCAGCGATCGCAGCAATGCAACTCGTCCGACCATCCTCCGCTCGTGGTCGTCCTGCCCAAATGGCTCCAGTCCCAGCAGCTGCTGTGTCAGGTCGGTGTAGTCTGCGTATGTGACGCCGGTCACCGCCTCTCCGTCAACCCGTAGCCCCGTGATACGGGCTACATCCTCTAGGCTGGGCACCATGTGGCCCTAGGGGAAGAGAAAGGAGCGGCTCACTCGGTCCCACCTATCCCGGATAACCTGGATAAGTGGGGGCTCAACAAAAAATGGCTCGATCTCCAAGATCAAGCCAAAACCCATCTCCCGAACCCTCTCTCTCTGGAAGGCCGGAAGACCCCGGTAAGCCGCTACAACTAATGGCCACATGGTGCGCGGCCTCATCACACCGTGCACATAATTGTAAATTATGTTATGTTAATCTTGTGTTTGTAAAGTTGTTTTTCAAAAGTCAAGTTATGTAAGTCTTTTAAAGACCATATTGATATTAAGTTTGTTGTTGTTGTTGTTGCTAATGTGTAAAAACCTAGGCTTGTTCACATCATGAGTTGTGTTGAATTACAGTATGTTGATATTTAAAATCATGTTAGTATTTTAAGTTTTGTTGTTAATGTATTAACCCTAGACTTGTTTGTATCTTAAGTAGTTTTAATAAAAGTGGTGTATGTACACTAAGGTCACATTTTTTGATATAATTAAAACATGCAATAACACACATTTAAAATAAGCATGGTATAATGCATGGTTAAGCTAAACAAAGCATGCTTAAAAATTTGAAGATGCTGGTTCTGGTTTGAAACGCGACCAGTACAGAGGTCGCATTTCTAACCCTGAAAGGCGTCCACTTATGTGGGCGCGTTTCAGTTTTTAATCGCGACGGCCGATGCCGACGCGATTCGGAGGCGAGAAACACGCCATCTGGTATGGACGCGTTTCTCACCTCCTTCACCGAGCTCAAAGCTCGCCCCCCCCCCCCCCCCCCCTTGCCCCGATTTGAAGAGAGAGGGATCGAGAGAGACTTACCGTCTCCGTGCGGGTGGGGAGATCTCTCCCCTGCCGTCCTCGACGGCGCCGCGCCGTCGCCTCCTCTTCCTCCGCTGCCGCATCGTCGCCTCCGCTGCCGCCGCTCGTTGCCGGAGGATCCTCCATCGCCGCCGCGCCTCCGCCCCGTCCCATGGCCGTTGTCACCGGCACGAGCGCGAGCTCGTCGCCGGCGACGCTAGTCGAGCCCTCGCCGCTTCCCTCCGCCGAGTCCGCCGGAGAAGCTGCCGCCATCCTCTCCACCTCCCTTGGCCGCTTGGCCTGCTGTTTACCCCCACCCGCCATTGTGAGAGATGAGGGGCCGAGAGAGAGAGTTGAGAGAGAAAGAAATGGGAGAGGTGAGGGAGTGAAAGAGAGAAGAGGAATGGGAGGAGAAGTGCTGGAAAGATCACCCGGGGTGGCTTATAAGCGCTGGCGACATTTCGTAATACGCGTCCAAACCAGCGGCCGCAAATTATGTACCGTCACTCCAAATCGCGCCCCGCGCCCTCGACGCAATTCAGGCCCATTAATTGCAATTCCTGGCTCCGAGGCAAGCATTATTTGAAATGTCTGAACCGCGCCCAGTCTGGTCGACGCGGATAATGAACCGTTATTTGAATTAGCGTCGAGTTCCTACGCCATGATTAAGAGGTCATGATGACCCCTGACAGATCTGTCAGGGGCGCGAAAATTCAAAAAAAAACCTGAGCCGCGACCGCCCTTCTCGCCGCCATTCAGAGGCGATCAGGACAATTGTACGAGTTTCGCGCGTTTGGAATTCAAACGGTTTGAATATCCGCGGCAGCTTCAGCCATCGTCTTTTTAATTCCTACCCACGGCGCGCGTCTTGGACGCGTTTCTGTCAATTGATCAGCGACGACTGGGTTGGACGCTTCTTATGCCAGAATTCCTCCCAGCCCATTCTTCAGGCAACCTTGTAAGGGGTATACACCCATTTCATGTTAATTGGAAGTTGTTCAAATCAAACCACTTCAAGCAATCATCTTTGGCACACAAAACCAGACTTGATTTTATTTATTCACAATGATCTTCCAATATTTACAAACGACCCTTGAGATTGAAGTCATATCAAGATCGGACCCTCTTCAAGCCCCTTACATAGTTGGCTTTCTCACTTTCAACCTCCCTCTCACTTGGAACCGGCCTTCGAAAATTGCAAACTTTCCATATGGCCTTAATCGTGTTGGCTTCCTCTCCGTCATTATTGGTGCCGAGTTCCCGATGTTTGATGGGTATGGTGTGAGACGGCCCCTCAAACACGCGCCTTGCAAGCCCAAATTGAGGTAGACATCGGTGTGCATTATAAAGCACGAATTCTGACGCACAGATTAGGCGAAGATCCACACCGGATGCCAGCCTGCTCCTCAAGTCACGATTTGGGAACGGAACCGGGTTGAAGTTAAACATATCTTCGGGCATGTCGCGCAGGTATTCGCGCCAATCTGCCCGAGTCTTCAGTTGCGGCGCCTGATTTGCAACTCTTCCATCCAGCCCGATGATGCTATCCAGGTGCTTAAGTGGACTCTTTGCAAAGAGGCGGGACGAGGTTGGCACCTCGTTCCTCAAACATAACTTCAAGTGCAGATCAGTCCAACAAGTGAGTAAAAGCATAAATCCATATAGGGGCCTACCTAAGCTTGCCGCCGTCAGCCCTCTATAGAGAAAGGCCAAGACCGCCGGTCCCAACCGCTTGCCTTCCCAGATTGCGCAGACCGCGCTTACTGATCGGACTCCAGAACAGAGTCGATTGAAGGGAAAAGCAACGCTCCAGCCACGCAGATGGCAAAGCCTTTCATCGCTCTCTCCAACTCTTCGGCGTTTCCAGCTTTGCCAACCTCCTCATCGTCCAAAGAGCCACTTTTGTAGGTGGATGCCTTTGTCCGTTCGCACTTTATACGCTTCTCGGGCATCTATGAAGCTTTCAAGAACCGCTTTGCTGGTGTAGCTTCTCAGTGCAACCATCATGTTATCTTCATTACCTTGTTTTCATGCGGCGGAGGCCTAAGAGTACCTCCACCTCTTCCAGAAGGATTGTCGCTTTCAAAATCCTAGAACAGGAAGGTGTGAGTTTGGGGATGCCATACCTCGACCAGTGCACCCATGGCTGCCCAATCCAATGGACTTCGTGATACCTCTTTGCATGCACCACCAGGTTGTTAATGCCCCATCTTTTCTGTAACGACCCTCTCATATCGGTACGGTTCCACCAACCCACGTCGATATAAAAGGTATCACTACAGTGGGACATTTACCCAACACTAGTACGATAGGCTGAAACATACACAAATATATTATATCTCATGACAGCGGAATTTTGAGAACTGAAAAGAAATTTTATTCCATCATCCACATTCTATCCACAGTCCGTATAGAAGGAAAGAGAGCTAACTATTCATAACTGAAATACAACAAATACATTGTCCACATGAGACTACGCAGAGTCTTTATTACATACTATGAATTAATGGAAAAGTACAATGCTAACTCCACAACACTCTCTCCTACTCTCGCTCCGAGTCGCTCCTAACGATCTCCTCGGAAGAAGTAGAAACGTCTGCACCTGTACGCCGAAGCAAGAATGAGTTCAAAAGAACTCAACAAGTAACACCAGCACACTAAACATACATGCATCGAGTAATATCCATACTCTTAAGCTACATCATTTACACATAATGCATGGAAGTGACAATTTCTCAAATAAAAGTCTATTCATGATTTCTACACATTTTTCACAGAGGATTTGGTTTTTATATACAATAAGCAAATCCTATCACATGATTTCTACACTTTTCACTATGCTAAACTGATTTCATTCATAAGCCACATGTTGGTCATTTTACACAATATTTACACATTTCATAACAATTAATTTAACATGAATTCTAAGGCAATTGTACACATAGATAACATATTCATATTAGTGAAAAGCTCGCTGTTTTACTACTATCATGTCACATTCATAAGAAACTTATCATTTTGCATGCTTTCATAAAAATTTTATGAACACATATTCACTTACACAGGTTCACAATTTACACATTTTCACTTTCACTTAAACACAATTTCACTTTCACTTAATGCCGTGACACATAGCCCAAACCACTTTAGAAGGACACACACTGATCACATCACATATCAATCACCTAGGCATTCCAGTGATCAATCTTAGTTACTGCGCAGAACCGGGAGAAGCACTCTCCACCCTAACCAGCGATACTTGTTCGCCTCCAGGATTTAATCCCAATGCCCATGGGACATCACACACTTTGAACTTTCCCGTGGGGACTTTACCACAGTACAGTTCCTCAGCCCTCTAAGGTAGCAGTGTCACACATTGGCACATTAATACATTTTCTCAATTTTAACACATTCTAAACACAACATAATCACACATTCATCTCATGTTCACACATTTACATTCTTCAGTATTACCTAGCATGGTACTACTGTTTTCAGTATTAATCAGATTTTTACAACAATCCTAATCATGCTGAAATTTTTGCATAATTAAACATTTATCATATTAGCATGTATTAACCATTAATACTTAACATAAAACAAGTTTATATAGCTACTGTCATCTGTTCAGTACAGAAATTTAACCAGAAATTCATCATAGTTTAACTATCATGCATACCAAATTTTGCATTTTTCTGAGTTACACATATTTTCTGAAAATTCTAACAGTGATGATATCAATAGTAAAAATAGTCAAACTGATACCATTTTTCATTATTCGGATTCACAATTTATTTCATACATGAATACTGACAGTACAAATTCTATCACAAAATTCAGGGATTTAACTAGTTTCGCAAAATTCTTAGCTTTTATGCATTGAATAGACATGTTAACTATTTTTCAGTCCAGAAAATTTAATAAACTGTACAGATATTATAAATTGCTCAAATTTTTATATCATGCATCAGATCTTATGAACAATGTACAGAAAATTTATGACACTAAATTTCTACACATAATTCATAAACGACATTTTCCAAGAATTTACATTCTATTGGTAACACATTCCAAAAATTCTAATAATTAGTGAACATTACAAAAATGCACAAAAACTCACAGTACACCCAAACATATATTTACATATCATATAAAATTTTTACCGTATATCCTCATGCGGAAAAACTCGAAAATTAGTTCATATAAGGACAGACTTGCTCACTGTTGCAGTCTGAAGAACTCGACGGCAAGGGGTGGCCGTCTATAGGTTAACGGCATTAGATGATGCCGTCAACACATGATATTAGCGGCAAGGGATCTTGCCGTTAATATCTTATCTGCAGAACACAGACTGAAAGCCAATAAATCACTTGAACAGGGGGTTCCAGGACACGAGAAAAATCTGAGAAAATCCTGGGACATACTAGACACATGTAGGGTTAATGTGTATGGGGTACTTGCCTTCTGTAAAATCTACCGACGATGATTTAAGCCGGAGAAGCCCTCCTCGGCCTGTGCCAAAGAGTCTCCAAATCTCTCCTTCTTCGGATCTTCTGATGATCTTCACAGCACACCAGCGTGGGGAGTCGTTCCCGGATGTTCAAGGTCGACACCAGTTGATGCAGATCGCCAGACGAAGCCTCCCGAAGCCGGATCTTTCAGATTCAAGTTAGGGTTTTTGCACAGAAAAGAGAGGTTTTTGACTCAAGAGCCAAAGGGATGGATCTGGCCGAAATCTGAATATTATAAAGGGTTGGGGTCGGATAGGTTACTGGGGCAAGTCTCAGAGCCGTTGGGAAGGGTTTCCTAATCAAGAGGCTCAATTTCCGGAGGCGTTTCCGGATCTGAAAACGTAACAGATCTGGGATATTGGCGTCCATATCCATGGTCGCCTATCCAGAAATGGGCGTCCATCGATGTTGCCGCCTACCCCTTGTCAGCGTCAGCCCATGTGGACGCCGACTGGCCGACAAAACTTACTTTAATTCTGCAGAATTTATAATACTACACACTATATATATATATATATATATACTTAAATACACTAAGTACATTTCAACAATACTCATCCATACAATTTATATCAATAAATACTTATACCTAATAATCATACATCAATAGTATACACTTATACGCACATACATATACTTAACAAACAAGGTGAATTTCAAGGGCCTTACACCCTCTCCCCCTTAAAGAAACTTCGTCCTCGAAGTTAGACTGACACTACTCAAACAACTGAGGATATTTCTTTTTCATTGCATCCTCAAGCTCCCAAGTAGCCTCCTCTCGCGAGAAGTTACGCCATAAGACTTTTACTGACGCAATGCTCTTGTTTCGGAGATGTTGAACCTTCCGATCAAGAATAGCTACTGGTTGCTCTACATAAGAAAGATCTGGCTGGATCTCCACTGGCTCATGGCTAATAACATGAGACGGATCTCTGACATACTTCCTGAGCATAGATACGTGGAAAACAGGATGAACGCTAGCCAAAGCTGGAGGTAAAGCTAGCTCATATGCCACGTTGCCCAATCGTCGGAGAATCTCATACGGGCCAATGAACCTAGGGCTCAACTTACTATGCCTGCCAAATCTAACTACACCTCGCGTAGGCGAAATCTTCAAAAAGACATGCTCACCTACTTCGAACTCTAGATCCTTCCTCCTGTTGTCGGCATAACTCTTTTGCCTATCCTGTGCCGCAACAAGTCTCTTCCTAATGAGCTGGACCTTATCCGAAGTCTCCTGAACTAACTCCGGACCGATCAACTGCCTATCACCGGTCTCCTCCCAACATAAAGGAGATCTGCAAGGCCTACCATATAAAGCCTCAAATGGAGCCATGCCAATGCTCGCATGAAAACTGTTGTTATATGCAAACTCCACTAGAGGTAAATGGCGCTCCCAATCATCCTTCCAATCCAGCACACAAGCCCTCAACATATCCTCAAGCGTCTGGATAGTCCTCTCGGACTGTCCATCTGTCTGGGGATGAAATGCTGAACTGAGCTTCAGCTCCGAACCTAACGCATCCTGAAGACCCTTCCACAGCCTCGAAGTAAATCTCGGATCTCGATCCGAAATAATAGACTTCGGTACTCCATGCAATCTAATAATACTACTAACATACAGTCTAGCTAAACTCTCTACTGACTGCTTCTTCTTCATAGGCAAGAAATGCGCAGTCTTCGAGAAACGATCTATCACTACCCAAATCGAGTCATTTCCTCGTCTAGACCGAGGCAAACCCGTAACAAAATCCATAGTGACAGCTTCCCACTTCCAAACTGGGATCTCCATCTTCTGCATAAGACCAGATGGTCGCTGCCGCTCGGCCTTCACTTGCTGGCATACTAGACATCTAGACACAAACTCGGCTACATCTTTCTTCATGCCAGACCACCAAAATGATCTCTTTAAATCCTGGTACATCTTAGTGTTACCCGGATGAATAGAGAATCTAGATCTATGAGCTTCTGATAAAACATGCTCACGAACATCTACAACATCTGGAACACAGACACGATGATGGAATCTAATCACACCATCCTCATCACGAGCAATACCCGCTTTGCCCACTAGCTCTTGGAGTCTAGGGTCGGCCTTCTGATACTCTATCACTTCATCTAACACCGATGACCTAATGGACAGCTGAGCCACAAAAGCTCGGCATAGAGATGGCTCCAACTCGGTCATCGAGCACGCTGCATCCTCCAACATCTTCCAGTCCTGCTGGAGAGACGACCTCTTTCTACTAAGGGCATCTGCTACGACATTCGCCTTTCCAGGATGATACTGGAGATCGAAGTCATAGTCCTTCAGGAATTCAATCCATCTTCTCTGTCTAAGGTTTAATTCTTTTTGAGAGAAAAGATACTTTAGGCTCTTGTGATCAGTGAACACCTCAAATCTGACACCATAAAGATAGTGCCTCCAGATCTTCAGTGCATGAACCACTGCCGCAAGCTCAAGATCATGAGTTGGATAGTTTCGCTCATGCTCCTTCAATTGTCTCGAAGCATATGCTACTACCCTCCTTGCTGCATCAACACACAGCCAAGACCAATCCGAGATGCATCCGTGTAGATAGCAAAATCCTCTACACCACTCGGTAGAACTAACACAGGGGCCGATGTGAGTTTAGTCTTCAATAATTGAAAACTACTCTCACACTCCTCGGACCAGACAAACTTCACTCCCTTCCTGGTCAGCTGAGTCAATGGGGCGGCGATGGATGAAAATCCCTCAATAAAGCGCCGATAATAACCCGCCAAACCAAGAAAACTCCGAATCTCTGAAGGAGTCTTGGGACTCTCCCAATCCATAACAGCCTGGACTTTCGCTGGGTCCACTGCTACACCAGCACCAGAGATAACATGCCCAAGGAAATGAACCTCGTGCATCCAAAAATCGCACTTGCTGAATTTTGCATACAGCTTGTGCTCACGGAGAACTTCTAACACTATCCTCAAATGCTGACGATGTGTGGCCTCATCCGGAGAGTAAACCAACACGTCATCAATGAAGACTACAACAAAACTATCTAGATAGGGTCTAAACACCCTGTTCATGAGATCCATGAACGCTGCAGGTGCGTTGGTTAGACCAAACGGAAGGACCAAAAACTCATAATGTCCATAACGGGTTCTAAATGCCGTCTTGGACACATCCTCACTCCTAATCCTCAACTGATGATAGCCAGAACGCAAATCAATCTTAGAAAAGACCGATGCATTCTGTAGTTGATCAAACAAATCATCAATCCGAGGTAAGGGATACCTGTTCTTTACCGTCACCTGGTTTAGCTTCCTATAATCAATGCATAACCGAAGTGACCCATCCTTCTTCTTGACGAACAAGACAGGTGCGCCCCAAGGGGAAACGCTAGGGCGAATAAATCCCTTATCTAACAAATCCTGCAACTGCTTCCTTAATTCAGCTAATTCCGCAGGTGCCATCCGATAAGGTGCCTTCGAGATAGGAGAGATGCCTGGAAGCAACTCTAGAGTGAACTCTATCTCTCTAGCTGGTGGCAATCCAGATAAATCGTCAGGAAAGACATCTGGATACTCCCGCACTACATCTATCTCGGCAAGAGTAAGTGACTCATCAGCCTTGGGTATTAAAACCACACTGGCAAGAAATGCGTCACAACCCTTGTTCACCATTCTCATTGCCCTCATGGCCGAGATGACAAACTTTCCCGCTAGGTTCCTCGGCAAAGGATGAGAAAATTCATCCTCGCCAGGAATGCGGAAAACAATCTTCTTCCCACGACAATCTACCAATGCATAGTGCTCCTCTAGCCAATCCAGACCAAGAATAGCATCATAGTCCTTCATCTTAAGCAAGAAGAAACACCCTTCTAGGACTCTATCCTCAATGCACACCGGTAAAGACGGAATACACTTCCTAGTCGATACCGTACCCGCAGGTGTATGCACAGACAAAGGGACTTCTAAATCCTCAGACTCTAACCCTGACTCTAAAGCTAGCTGCCTAGCAAAACGCTCGGAAATGAACGAGTGAGTAGCACCCGTATCGAACAAAACCCGAGCATGCACACCTAAGAACAAAACCGTACCTTCGGTGACATGATCCGCCTGCTCGGCGTCCTCACGAGCTAACGCAAACACTCGAGCTGGGGCTCGAGGTCTCCCTGGTCGTCCTGTCGCTGGCGCTGCTGCTGCTGCTACTGGGGCTGGCCCCCGCTGGGCTCCCTGTTGAAGCCTCGGACAATCCTTAATCTTATGATCACTGCTCCCGCACTTTAAGCACTTTCCTGCTATCAGCCAACATTCCGTACCGCCATGTGCCCTCCCGCAATGAGGACACTCCTTCTTACCACTAGGGGAACGTTGAGAGGATACCTGACCACTGCCTGATGCCACAGGACGCTGCGGTGACTGGAAAGTCGCCTTCTTCCTCTCCTGCCTCTGGAAAGGAACAGCTGGCCTCTTCTGAGAAGCCTTCTTCTCCTCCAGATACTGCTCCATCTCCCCCTCCTGCCGACACGCCGCGCTGAGCGCCTGCTCGAGAGTACGATGGTCGAAAGCTACCAATCTCGTCCTCAGTGATGGTTTCAGACCCATCACGAATTTCTTCGCCTTCCTGCGCTCATCAGCTACAATATGAGGGGCGTACTTTGATAGCTCGGCAAACCTGGCCTCGTACTCCAACACCGTCATGGAGCCCTGAGTCAACGAGAGGAACTCTTGCTCCATCTTGTCCTGGATGTGCTCCGGAACAAACTTGGCTCGGAAAAACCTCACGAACTCATCCCATCCGACTTCCATGGCACCATCCTCGAACCGAGTACGTAACAACGAGGACCACCATACATCGGCTCTCTCCTGCCAAAACCATCCATGAGAACTAACCAACCTAATTTATACTTAAAGTAATAATCAATAGCTTAGATTACACATACCTGTAGCATATAGGTGGCTAAGGTAACCTTGTCATCCTCAGCACACCTAATGGCCCGGAAGATCTTCTCAATCTCCCTCATCCAGTTCTCAGCCAATAATGGATCGCTCTCCCCCTTAAAAGAAGGTGGCGACATCCTCTTGAACCTTTCCATGATGGAGGGTCCACCATGGTCAGCCTGGGGAACTGGTACCTGAGCCTGCTACAACAAGCAACAAAATTAACATATATAACATAACAATCATGCATTTAAAATACAGACTACTTTATCTTATTATTCTAACCTGAGCCTCCAACTGGGCCTGGAGTGCAGCCTGAGTGTGGGCCTGCGTTTGCATGGCCTGCACCAAACCCTGCATGAAAACTCCATAGTCTACTGGTGGCGGTGGAGGAAGTACAGGACCCTGGGGTGCCGGGGCCTGCTGCTCACCCTGATCCTCACGCCGAGGCTCATCTCTCCTCTGCTCGCCATCACGAGCAGGAACACCACGCCTACCACGCGAAGCCATATCCTGTAAAAACAGATTAATCACCATTTAGAACTAAACCATCTAAATTCTAACTAATTACTTATCTATGTGGACAATCTACACTGACTTAGTATACAATGAAGATGATGGTATATGCATATTTATGTAAAATTTCAGCCTGATGCTCTGATACCAATCTCTGTAACGACCCTCTCATATCGGTACGGTTCCACCAACCCACGTCGATATAAAAGGTATCACTACAGTGGGACATTTACCCAACACTAGTACGATAGGCTGAAACATACACAAATATATATTATATCTCATGACAGCGGAATTTAAAGAACTGAAAAGAAATTTTATTCCATCATCCACATTCTATCCACAGTCCGTATAGAAGGAAAGAGAGCTAACTATTCATAACTGAAATACAACAAATACATTGTCCACATGAGACTACGCAGAGTCTTTATTACATACTATGAATTAATGGAAAAGTACAATGCTAACTCCACAACACTCTCTCCTACTCTCGCTCCGAGTCGCTCCTAACGATCTCCTCGGAAGAAGTAGAAACGTCTGCACCTGTACGCCGAAGCAAGAATGAGTTCAAAAGAACTCAACAAGTAACACCAGCACACTAAACATACATGCATCGAGTAATATCCATACTCTTAAGCTACATCATTTACACATAATGCATGGAAGTGACAATTTCTCAAATAAAAGTCTATTCATGATTTCTACACATTTTTCACAGAGGATTTGGTTTTTATATACAATAAGCAAATCCTATCACATGATTTCTACACTTTTCACTATGCTAAACTGATTTCATTCATAAGCCACATGTTGGTCATTTTACACAATATTTACACATTTCATAACAATTAATTTAACATGAATTCTAAGGCAATTGTACACATAGATAACATATTCATATTAGTGAAAAGCTCGCTGTTTTACTACTATCATGTCACATTCATAAGAAACTTATCATTTTGCATGCTTTCATAAAAATTTTATGAACACATATTCACTTACACAGGTTCACAATTTACACATTTTCACTTTCACTTAAACACAATTTCACTTTCACTTAATGCCGTGACACATAGCCCAAACCACTTTAGAAGGACACACACTGATCACATCACATATCAATCACCTAGGCATTCCAGTGATCAATCTTAGTTACTGCGCAGAACCGGGAGAAGCACTCTCCACCCTAACCAGCGATACTTGTTCGCCTCCAGGATTTAATCCCAATGCCCATGGGACATCACACACTTTGAACTTTCCCGTGGGGACTTTACCACAGTACAGTTCCTCAGCCCTCTAAGGTAGCAGTGTCACACATTGGCACATTAATACATTTTCTCAATTTTAACACATTCTAAACACAACATAATCACACATTCATCTCATGTTCACACATTTACATTCTTCAGTATTACCTAGCATGGTACTACTGTTTTCAGTATTAATCAGATTTTTACAACAATCCTAATCATGCTGAAATTTTTGCATAATTAAACATTTATCATATTAGCATGTATTAACCATTAATACTTAACATAAAACAAGTTTATATAGCTACTGTCATCTGTTCAGTACAGAAATTTAACCAGAAATTCATCATAGTTTAACTATCATGCATACCAAATTTTGCATTTTTCTGAGTTACACATATTTTCTGAAAATTCTAACAGTGATGATATCAATAGTAAAAATAGTCAAACTGATACCATTTTTCATTATTCGGATTCACAATTTATTTCATACATGAATACTGACAGTACAAATTCTATCACAAAATTCAGGGATTTAACTAGTTTCGCAAAAATTCTTAGCTTTTATGCATTGAATAGACATGTTAACTATTTTTCAGTCCAGAAAATTTAATAAACTGTACAGATATTATAAATTGCTCAAATTTTTATATCATGCATCAGATCTTATGAACAATGTACAGAAAATTTATGACACTAAATTTCTACACATAATTCATAAACGACATTTTCCAAGAATTTACATTCTATTGGTAACACATTCCAAAAATTCTAATAATTAGTGAACATTACAAAAATGCACAAAAACTCACAGTACACCCAAACATATATTTACATATCATATAAAATTTTACCGTATATCCTCATGCGGAAAAACTCGAAAATTAGTTCATATAAGGACAGACTTGCTCACTGTTGCAGTCTGAAGAACTCGACGGCAAGGGGTGGCCGTCTATAGGTTAACGGCATTAGATGATGCCGTCAACACATGATATTAGCGGCAAGGGATCTTGCCGTTAATATCTTATCTGCAGAACACAGACTGAAAGCCAATAAATCACTTGAACAGGGGGTTCCAGGACACGAGAAAAATCTGAGAAAATCCTGGGACATACTAGACACATGTAGGGTTAATGTGTATGGGGTACTTGCCTTCTGTAAAATCTACCGACGATGATTTAAGCCGGAGAAGCCCTCCTCGGCCTGTGCCAAAGAGTCTCCAAATCTCTCCTTCTTCGGATCTTCTGATGATCTTCACAGCACACCAGCGTGGGGAGTCGTTCCCGGATGTTCAAGGTCGACACCAGTTGATGCAGATCGCCAGACGAAGCCTCCCGAAGCCGGATCTTTCAGATTCAAGTTAGGGTTTTTGCACAGAAAAGAGAGGTTTTTGACTCAAGAGCCAAAGGGATGGATCTGGCCGAAATCTGAATATTATAAAGGGTTGGGGTCGGATAGGTTACTGGGGCAAGTCTCAGAGCCGTTGGGAAGGGTTTCCTAATCAAGAGGCTCAATTTCCGGAGGCGTTTCCGGATCTGAAAACGTAACAGATCTGGGATATTGGCGTCCATATCCATGGTCGCCTATCCAGAAATGGGCGTCCATCGATGTTGCCGCCTACCCCTTGTCAGCGTCAGCCCATGTGGACGCCGACTGGCCGACAAAACTTACTTTAATTCTGCAGAATTTATAATACTACACACTATATATATATATATATATATACTTAAATACACTAAGTACATTTCAACAATACTCATCCATACAATTTATATCAATAAATACTTATACCTAATAATCATACATCAATAGTATACACTTATACGCACATACATATACTTAACAAACAAGGTGAATTTCAAGGGCCCTTACATCCAAAGAGATATTCGACTTAAGTTTGTTGCGCCATGGCAAACGCACGATCTTTCGGGCTCCCCGGAAAGAGTGGTAATCCTGCAAATTTATGAAGTTGAGTTGATAAAAAATTGCAAAAACATGTTAACCAAGCTTTAAAAACCTCATTTTGAAACATCTTAATCCAGCCAAGCAAGCATGATCAACCTACATTCCGGCTGGACAAGCTTGCTAACATGACCACTAACTTGGCTCAACTTATTGAAAACCTCTCTCCTGCTCCCCTTGAGGATGAACCTTGCTCATCACCAACCTTCTCTCTTCAAGCATTCTCTTAGAACACTCTTTGCAAGGATGGGAAAAATGAGAGTAAGATAAGGTTGGAGTGAAAGGTTGAAATGGGAGTGGATAAAAGTTGGAATGGTAATTGATGGGTATTGTAACAAGTGGATGAGGATTTTGGGACCTCACCCCGAGGGTGACTCACCCCACATCTAGAACCATCTTCCCATTGCCACCCAATAAGTGACTAAAAGTAGAATTTTTAAATTTTGGCTTGCGTCTTAAAACGCGTCGACAACAGCAGTCTCGATTTGATGCTAAAAGGCGTCCATGATATCGGACACGATTTTGATCAGTACCCCTTTGTTGCTAATGTGTTTTGAGCTGTTTTGTTTCGTGCAGGTTCATGATATATTGCAGGATACACGAACATCCCCGACAGCCTCCACATTAGTAACATAATACATTTACTATACGCTATACTTATTAGAGTCTGTCAAGGACCTTGAGGCTTTAATGAATCTGGAGTTTGAGTTCCCCTTCACTGCCGAAAAACGAGGATAATTTCCAGAGGATTCTTGCTTCTAAGGATAGGCCGTTGCCGAAGATGGGGGATGACGGTTCCCATGGTACCTGGGGACGATAGTTCCCAATTTTGGATAAAAGGATGAACGACAGTTCCTGCAAGGAGGGGCGACAGTTCCCATGGGTATCCTGACCCTTTCCGAAACAACAATATTATCCTTGATTATCTTATATTTTGTTTTGTTTATGAGTCTTTTCTTTTAGCCCAGCATGCATTCCGTAGGTAACAGGAAGATTGTTGGAAAACCTTAGATGCAAATAGGAATTTCAGAGAAAATCATTTGAAAAGCTTAATTAAAGATAATCACTTGGTCCATCAATGCCAAAGCAACCCGATAATTCCACTATGAGTCCAGTACTCAGTTTATTATAAAGTTGTTTGCAGATGTTCTTTTCGGAGAGAAACTCATCCATCCTGGCTCTTTTCCTTTACTTTCGATCCACCTACGCCATGGCAGCCCCATACGCAGGTGAAACCTAATGGATACGTCCTTAGGTACTTCCCGCGACGGAAGTTATCTCGCATTTGTCTGTACTTTGTAGTTTAGTTATCTACGATGGTACAGTTTCCTCTCCAGAAGAGTTTTCGAAGAACAGCGTTATTTAAATTGACAAACAGCTCCAGTCTGTGCCTTAAAAGGGCGTGTCTCATTACACATTGGCGCTACTTTTCAGTTGTTTTGCTTTCTCTTTACTCCTTACAAAGCAAACGCCAAGGCGAGGCATCTGTAGACACGCCAATTTTACCCAAATTGGACAAAATCTCGAGTTGCACTGTAACGCCCTCAATGTGATTATCTTTGATTACCTTTTAAGTGATTTATCTGAATTTCCTGTTTTACTTTGAGACTTTTCAGAATTTTCCTGTCTTTTAAAGCTTTTTAGGACCTTTTTAAGATCAGTTTACAAAAGAGTCTAGAAAAACCCAAAAAAAATCAGCACTGTTTTAAAATCGCGACCAACCGGTGGGCCGCATATTAAATGCCATAAGCGCGATGCTCTGAGGTGACGCAATTAGCTACCGCTTACAGACGCAATGCTGAACCACGTTAAAGGGCGTCCATGACGGCCGCCGCGGTTAAAAAGTCAACAATTTCAAGCTGTGGCAAGCGTACACGTTCTGACACCTGTCAGGCTCTAAAACACGTCGTGGTCGTACGACGCGATTCTTAACCGCCCTGCACGCACCATGCCCCTGTCAGGCGTCAGAACGTTGTCAGTACGGTGTCAGACTCTGAATCGCGCCCAGACAGCACGCCGCGATTAAGAACCCCCAGTTACAACGTTACAATGTTCAGGCGGTTGTTAATGCGACCGTTTGATGTGCGCATTTTATGGACGCAAATGAGGTCATGGTTGTCAAATCAATTTGACCTTACGAAATGCGACGACTATGGTCGACGCGATTCTTAAGATCGCTGCGCGCCGATAATCATCATTTTTGGCAAGTTGATGGGACATCTTGGCCCGCCTAATGAATCGCGAGCGTTTCCTGTGGCCGCAATTTTACTTGAAAAACGTCCGCTGCGTTGGACGCGATTTAAAACAATGAGTCTATATAAACAAGCCCCCGTGCAGCAGTGAGGAAAGAGAGACCTTACCCCCCCCCCCCCCCCCCCCCAGCGGCGAAGCCCTATCCGTCCAACGCTCGCCACCTGCCGTTCCGTTCTACGTCTACCGGAGGTCCAAGTGGGACGATCCTGCTGTCCAGAAGCTGCCGTTCTGACTCGGAGGACGATCCACACCGCCCGCTCCACGACGAGGCGTCGCCATCCACCACGTTGTTTCCGGGCCCTCACAGCCTTTCTCTCCCCCCTGTCCGGGTCACCAGACAACACACACGCACACACGTGCATGTTTCCCTCCCTGTCTGTGTTAGGGGTTTTCATTTTCGTAATTAGAAGGTGCGTCCGCACCGTTTTGTGTTCTGTCCGCTCTCCCCGTTGTCTTTTTTTTAATTTACTACACGTGCCGCCTAATCCATTTCCATTTCTGTCCTCTTCAGGTACCTCGAGCTAAATCTCCTTCGCCGGCCGCCGTGGAAGGAGGAGGAGAGGACCCCACCGCACGCACATCCCGCTACTTTCCACGGGCCCAAAAAGGTACACATCCCCTTTTAGACCCGTCCCTACTTTTGTACTTTTAGTAAAAGTACTAGCGATCGCGCTTTCCGTTTCTTTATTTCCGTGTGGAGACGATCGTTTTCTCGTCCTTTCCGGGACGGGGAAAAAATAACCGCATCTATAGAGAGAGGCTGAGAATGAGGAGCAAGGAGAGGACAGGCTTGGAGCAAGAGGTTTCTTCCTCTCTTCGTCGTCTTAAACCCTAGCTTTTCTTTTTAGCACGAAAGGTAGGCAATCTCTCAAGCACAAATCACATAACTTCAGCCATAGGTAGCCCAATATATCTATTTTTGAAAGCCCCATGATTTTCCCAATTTTTGTTTTCCATGAGAGAGAATTAAATGCTCAAATCTTTGTTATCATCATGTACCCGAACCTTCATGTTTGCTTTCAATCCATGAAGATACTTGATCCTATGCCACAAAACTTTTATCCTAGATACTACATGATGTTAGGGTTCTAATGATCTATTTTTCCCCAATTTCCATCGTGCATCCTTTGCTAATTAAATTGAAAACCTTGACTGTGTATGTTTTAGGTCACCAAAAGTAACCTAATTAAAGCATGCCTAATACTGTTTATTTCTAATTACTCACCTAGTGTTAGATCTATATGTCTAATTTCATTCAAAACTGTTTTCATGATTTATGGATGATCCTACGATTTTATATGGAATTTATATGACCCTATACCATGCATGGAAGGATGGACCCAACATGAAAAGGATGATCCCCTTTTCTGGGTAGGACTGCCCTTCTAAAACGCGACGGCCCGCGCCATCGCGGTTCCCTCCCGGTTCGCGCCAGCTCAACCGGTTAAACAGAATGCGGGCGAACCGCCCGTCACGACATGAGACGCAACGGGGACCCCCGTCCGATTTTCGCAAATGTCGCCAGAAACCCTTATTTACTCATATACCCCTACTATTTATGCCATTTGTCCCTTATTTAAACTCAATTAAGCACTGTTATGCATAGTTTTGATCTCAACATTAATATTTTTATAATTACATAAATTCAATTAAATAAACGCCATGTGCACAATTTTTCATGCTCTCATGATTTATTTACACTTGCACACACTAAACATAAAATGTTGCCAATAGACCTTATTAATTACATCAATAATGTTATCTGGTAATTAGTATAATTATTCACTTAATTTCCCAATTATTTAAATGATACTTGTCTTCATTTTATTCGCATGAATTGTACACCGATATCACGTCCCTCTGCCTTCGAGCACTCGAGGCAAGACGGACAACGTTTCGTTACACACTTTTTCTTAGCATGGACCACCTCTCTGTTGGATACTCCTGACCGGACTAGGGACTCCTTGTCAAGGCCTCTGTAAGTCTTCTTGGCTTTGGCGTACGTCCATTGCCGACGAGTTGGTTGTACCCTTAAAACCCTTTACACTTAGGGGTCAGTACGATCCAAACGGCCTTAGTGTGTTTCCTCTTACCTTGGGATCACCCCAGACCATCTAGCCTATGTACATAGCACGGCTAATGGGCGGTTGTGACTTCTACCGGACTGCCGGCACTTGACCTAGTGCTGTGTAACTGTTACTATCGACTGTTTAACGTTGTTTTTACGAATACGTCCCTATTCTTATCTACTATCTTTGTCCTCTCATCTGTTCAATTTCTCTACTCTCTCGTCTATTCGTCTACAATTCTATCTATTCTTGGTACTCTATTTGGCCATCTATATGATTGTCTAAGATAAGAGACTGACTATGCCAGTGCAATAGGCCCAATCTGGTCCGGGGAGAGCGCCCAAAAGTGCCATTGCCCATGGGAGTTAAAATGATCAAGATGTTGGCACATCCAGTGCCATTATACTATCAGATTTAAATCTATGACAATCAATCAGCGTTATATAAAAGTGTCATCGCTACTAGTGCACTGTTGTGCAACTCTAAGCAACTCACGTGCTATATCATTATATGGCCAATCCATTTCCATACTTGTTGTGCTATTTTCCTTATGCAAGTGCTATTATTCTCTTGTTATCGTTACTTTTCCTGCATGACTATTCTCTCTAGTTACCCTACTTTTTAAGACATTAATCATTTAAAACATGCTGTTCATAAGAGATATTAAGTCCTACTGGGCGATTATCGCTCATCCTGCGCTATTATTTCATGTGTTTCAGGTGAGTCTGATGGGGATTACCACACTCACGAAGAAGGGAATGAGGATGATGCTCAGGAGTGACCAGTTTCGACAACCACTACTTTTAGTTAGTTAGTTAGTCGTCAGTTAGTCAGTTTGTAATAAGTACTCTGGGCCCTAGATTTGGCTCTGATTAGTGAATGTAATAGTGGTTTAATGAATTATTATGATGTTAGATTTTATTTGGCGTTATCCAATGGTGCAATGGTTTGATGTTTATTTTACCGCTCTGTACTATTTAATTAACTGTAATTCTATTCCGATTTCCGCGTCGGGACGTTACAATGAGAGGGTAAGATCCACATGTAATGGAAGGAGCAAGAGAGAGGAGAAGAGAAAGACACCGATCCCCATGTGTTCTCCCTTCTCATCTCTTTCTTTATGTATTCTTCTCTTCTTTCTTCTACAGGTGTTTATTATATGTATTTTTCTCCATGAGACCTTAGAAACCGTGCATTGTTCTTTTGTCTTTTTCCCTTTCTTTGATTTATTTGAGCCTTTTGTTAATATACCTTTATGTAGCATCCGATGGTACTATGAAAGGGGGGAAGAACCTCAGGTTTCTCCTTGTCTCCCATCCATTCTTTGCCTTATTTTAATGCTCATTTCATTCTTCTTCCCTCTGGGTAATAGGCTGCCCCCTCCTTCTCATGTACCTTTATGCTCAGCACCCAATGGTACAAGGGAGGAGCCATGGCAAATCACCTTTTTGTGCTCCTCATATTTCTGCTAGCATTTTGATGTTCCGTTGCTTTGTTCATGTGTGAAAACATGATGAAGCCTTCTACCCAATGGTTTGAGGCAACACATGCCCATTCCAAGGTGAGAGGGAACCACACACTTATGGGTAATGGGCTTTTCCCCTTCTGTTCGATCCAGTGGATCTAAGGGGAACCCTGTCCATCCAACAGTAGCCCCCTCGTTGTCCAGAAGTTCTAACCGAATCCTTCACCTTCCCCCCCCTGTGAGGAGCATTAGTTGTCCAATGGGACAAATTATTTAACCTTTCTTAATACCATGAAAGCACTGTTTTATTCTCTAAATAAATGTTTTCATAAGAAGCCATATTACAGGGGAGAAAACCCTCATATTTCTGGGCATTTTCCTCCCTTTTTAAGCACCATTTCTGCTTGAATCCGGTGGCCCTACGCAGTGCTTTGCGTATGCCACTGTATCACTACATAAATAGCCCAACGTGTAGTACCCCGGAAATCACTAATTTAAAAATATAGATAAATTAAAATTTTATCAATTAATAAA
>CM024763.1:32738506-32908153 GCA_014218235.1 Colocasia esculenta | reverse complement strand
TGAAACCTGGAGGTTTGACCCCTATATCAACCACAGGAGGCAGCTTAGTTTGAGTTATGTTCTGAGCATAAGAAAGCCGACCTTCCCCCAGGCCTTGAACAACTTCACCACCAACAGGATTCACCATCGCAAACCAACACCGCCGGCACAAGGCCGACGGCCTACCACCCGCAGCCTCCTAGCCGGCGAACCAAAAAACCCCAGACCTTCTCTCTCTAAAAACTAAAGAGAGAAACTCAGTGTAACCAAAATAAACTAACTATAATTAGTCTATCTATAAAATAAACTAACTATAGATAGACTCATAATTGGAACGCTCATCACTCGGACGCATTCCCATCCTCGACTTGCTCTTCCTCTTGAACTTCATAGTCACCTAGATTGGGTAAAAGTAGGGGATGAGCAACCTAGCCCAGTAGGACTTATATCTCAATGTGCGGGCAATGATATAAGTGATTAACAATTTAGAACTAGATAAGCACGATGAATGATATGCAAGTACGAATAAAACTCGTTAAAACATGATACATGAAACAAGCTAGAGAGAGTGATTATGATAGAACAAGATTTGTGAACAAGATGACAAGGTAGAACTAGTAATAGATCACTTTGTACAAGCACGCAAGATTTCAATTGATGTCAAGAACGCAAGATATCACTAATTGCATTAGATGCAGGATGGCCATAACACGCAAGCAAGCAAGCACGCACGAGCACGATCATGTAACACTAATCAGACACATAGTCACTAATGTACACCAAGAAAAGATCCATCAAGAATGTACATCAGGACACGTGTATGTGGTTATTGTATCTATCATTCAACAAGCAAGCAAGACTCCCAGCATAGATGCAACGCCAGTAATCATTATACCCTATGGTTAACAGTATATTTATGACTCTCCGTCATTGGGACTAGACTGGAGCCCTTGGACACTCGTCGTGCCCGGTCAGCATCTCATGTAAAGTTTTAAATGTAGATACCCACAGTCATTAATAATGGCCAGTGAGAATTTCAAAATGTAGCATGTGTAACGTCATGTTCATGATGATGATGGGAACAAGTAATAAGTAATTGAACATGATTTCATGATAACAATGGTCAAGAGATAAATTCGGCAGCATAACGGAACGATTTATACTTTAGTTTAATCTTTACATTAATGGCTTTAGTCTAGATTGTAAATCACACTCACGAGAACAAGATGAGAAAGGAAGTGCACTCTATCTCCAGGGAACTTCAATGGTACAACCAACTCGTCGGCCATGTGGAATCCATGGTCAGAGGAGATTTATGGAGGCCTTGGAGAAAAAGGTCACTAGTCTACCAATTCGGAATGACCGGTAGAGAGCTTCCAAATTCCCAAGAAAGGGCTGCCTAATAGTGCAAGTGTGTAGTGATGTACGCATCTCAATCCAAAACCATCGGTTTTAAACTGGTGGAAAACACTTAACATGACGGCACGAATGAACAATGCATTTAACTACATATGGGTTTGCAAGATTTTAAGAATAATAATTATCATTTAAAACATGGTAGAATAATGGAAAGATTTAATCACAAGTTGCATGAAAGGATCATAACATTTTAAGAGCAATTAGAATAACCTTCATGTAATTATAACTTTTAAATGGGTTAACCACTTTTAAGCCATTAAATAACCATCATGCAATGATCAGACCTAAGACATGTGAATTACATGCTAAAAATCATATTTAAACAGACCTTAGGTATAGCAGTAAGATTTGCAAGAAAACATGTGGTTTTATGTAAAAATCTTGAGATCGCGACGGACACATGTAAAGGTCGCGACAGGGTCAGATCAAAACGCGTCAGTGCCTTGTAAGGATCGCGACAAGCTTGTCTGATCAGGCATGCAGTTCACGACGGGTTCATATGAAGAAGGCGACATGGCTGTCAGAACAGGCAGAGAGATAGCGACGACACGCTCGTCGCATTCAGAACGCGACGAGGGTGCTGTCGCGACAAGACCTCAGAACGCGGCCTATCGGGCCGTCGCGTTCACAGGGTCTGCGCCTGAATCCGACAGAGAAAGGACATGTTCTTGGATTGCGGTCCAGAACTGCCTTATATTGACACAGGGTGCTTCAAAAATAGAGAACAAATTGTACAGTGCATGAAAAATAACGAAACCAGTTTTAAACTAACCTAGACGAGCAAGGGTGCTTCCAGTAAATCATAATTAGAAAACAATGATGGTTTCAACAGGCTTTAATCAAGTCAAAGACAAATGTAAAGCCAAGTGCAACCCGAAAACGTAGTATCATGCAACGACCCTCTTACCATGCTTATAACTCTCTAACTAATGACATTTAGACAAAACGTTCAACATAAGACATGACGAGGACAACTAGTAGAAAAACTGTCATGTTTTGGGTTTGCTCTAATTCGGTCTCAAATCGCATGCAACATATAAGGAACAGAAACATCCCTAACAGTGCGTGACTTGGGGAAAACGCTTATAACTCAAAATCAACTCATTTGAATTCGATGCAACCAGTGGGAAATGAAAGTTAACATGATGCTCTACACATTGGTATAATATATGTTAAGGTTTGGCCCGAGAAAACCTACCTTCCGGTTGAAGAAGTCCCATTTTTCAAGAAAACCCGTGTTCAGACCACTTGGAGGAAAACGCTTAATACTCCGTGTATACTGTATGGGATTGGGCTTTCCACTTGGTTAGAACGTAGACTAGACCCTCTTTCCAGGGGTATAAGACTTCAAGGTTTGGTTTAGGTTTGACCTACCTTTGATCGGCTTCAAGTGGACGGTTTGTGCAAGTCGCAGCAGACGAGCGGGGGAAGAAGATGTCCTTCTTGTGGTCGATCCACAGCTCCCCAGCCCCAGGAGCTCCTCCACACGACCCCAGCAAGTTGTAAACTCGTCCCTAGGGTTTGGGTGAAGAGTATTTAAGCAACCAAGGTATTTAGGAGTCCTATTGTAACTAGGAAAGAAGGGTTGCGGGATTGGCTTGTGTCTTTCCAACATTTGAAGATCTCTCCTCCATTAGAGAGTCTTGGCCATCAAGAAACCTCCATGGGTAGGTAGGCACGAATTTGGGTTGCCAAGAGTGCAATATCTCTTCCCAATTCAACTCTAATTGCCTCTTTTTAATTTCAGCTAATTTAAGCTACAAATTTCCATGCATTTTCTAGCTTCGTTTGATTTTTGGGTCATATGTGGTCCATTGGCCAATTAAGATATTGGGTCTTTAATATATAATGTTGGAAGTCTCTCCAACACTTTTATTAATTTTTTTGGTTGCGTCGTATTTCCGTGTAACGGTTTTCCGAGTGGTTTCCTTATATGGATAATCGGTCACAATAATTCTTAAACCTGGCCAAATGATTTTATTGATCCAACTTTATTTATGGACCATTATAAGATATTATTTGAAGTCCATATATGATTTTTATTTAATTTTCTAACTCATTCAAGTACATGTGGTAATGATTTTTCGACTTAGTTATGAATTACGATAATAAGTCGAAAAACACTTTAAACTTGGCTAATCCGATTTTTTGTTGCACAAATTTATTTGTGGAACATTTAGGAATAGCGTGTGGGGTTGATTTATAATTTTTACGGATTTTTCCGATGTGTTTTAGCACATACGATAATGATTCGTATGTTTTAAATACTTTGATATTATGGAAATTATTTATTTCCATTTATTCAAATTTTTATATAGTTAAAATTTCCGGGGTGCTACACCCTCCCCCACTTAAGAGAATTTGGTCCCCAAATTCATGTATAAAAAGTTATTGTACCAGTGAGGTGTACTTGTGAATAGCTCCGGGTATTTTTTACGCATTGCTTCCTCGGTTTCCCACGTGTCGTCTTCATCTATGCGTTGATTCTATCTAACCCTTACCAGTGGGATGATCTTATTCCTTAATTGGCGCAGTTCTCGGTCCATGATCTTAATTGGCTTCTCTTAATATGTTCCGTCTTTGTTAAATTCCAAGAGCTCATATTCTATGACATGCCACGGATCCGATACGTACTTTTTCAACATGGATATGTGGAACACATTGTGTATTCCATCCATTTGTGGTGGTAAAGTGAGACGATATGCCACCTCACTGATTCTTTAAAGGATTTCGAAAGGCCCGACAAACCTTGGTGACAACTTGCCTTTAATGCCAAAACGCCTGATCCCACGGCCTGGAGACACTTTTAAGAATACTGTTCCCCAACCTGAAACTCGGTCTCTTCTTCTATATCTGCATATGCCTTTTGTCTTTGCTGCGCCACTGCCATTCTTTCTTTAATAAGCTTTACATTCTCTGTGGTTTCCCTTATCATCTCTGGCCCTAGCATTTGTTTTTCGCCAACTTCATACTAGCATATTGGAGATCGGCCACTCCTGCCATAGAGTGCTTCAAATGGTGCCATTTGAATGCTAGCTTGATAGCTATTATTTTAGGCGAACTCCACGAGAGGTAAGTGTTCGTGCCAGCTACCTCCAAAATCTAGGACACATGCTCTAAGCATATCTTCAATCACCTGGTTGGTTCTCTCCGTCTGACCATCTGTCTGTGGATGGAAAGCAATGCTAAAGTTTAGTTTAGATCCCAAGGAGTAGTGCAGTCCTTTCCAAAAGTGGGATGTAAACCTAGGGTCTCTATTAGACACGATAGACACCGGTACTCTATGAAATCTGACTATTTCCTTCACATACAATGCAGCCACAACATCTACTGACCACTTATTCTTCACTGGCAAGAAGTGAGCCGACTTAGTTAAGCAGTCGACAATAACCCATATACCATCGAATCCACCTCTAGATCTGGGTAGTCCGAAAATAAAGTCCATCCCTATCCCATCCCATTTCCATGCCGGGATTTCTAGGGGTTTGAGTTTACCTACGGGTCGTAAGTGTTCTGCCTTGACCTTTTGACATGTTAAGCATCGGGCGACATATTCCACCACCTCTCTCTTCATATTAGGCCACCAAAAGCTTCTTTTCAAATCTTGATACATTTTGGTAGTTCCAAGATGAATGGTATGTCTGGTCTTGTGAGCGTCATCCATAATCATTTTCTTTGTCTCTGCATGGTCGGGTACACAGACTCGATCCGGAACAATAGTCTTCCATCTCAGTTAATGAGAATCCGGCCTCTGGTCTAGATTAGCCTTAATCTCCACAAGTATGGGGTCATTGTCTTGGAGTGTTGTGATGTCCTCCAATAGTGTAGGTTGTGCTCTAACACTAGCAACAAGGCATCCCTTCTCTTTGATGTCAGCATCAATATTTAACTTGGCGAAGTCCTCTAATAACTTCCATTCGTCACCATTAAACTTGACAATGTGATCATTGGCTTTCTACTTAGAGCATCCGCCACAAAATTGCTTTCCTGGATGGTATTGGATCGTGAAGTCGAAGTCTTTGAGATACTCCAACCACCTCCGTTGTCTCATATTCAAGTCCTGCTAAGAAAACAGATACTTCAAGCTTTTATGGTCAGAAAACACAATGAATTTCTCACCGTATAGATAATGACGCCATATCTTCAAGGCGAAGACTACAGCAGCTAGCTCCAGATCATGCCAGGATAATTATCCTCGTGCTTCTTCAATTGTCTGGACGCGTAGCATATAACTTTCCCATTTTGCATCAGCACATAGCCTAGGCCGATCCCAGATGCATCGGTGTATACTTCAAAACTACCCCCAGCAACTGCAGTGTTAGTACGGGTGCCGAGGTAAGGTCCCCTTTCAATGCCTTGAAACTTTCTTCATAATCATAAGTCCATGCAAATGGATTCTCCTTCTTGGTAAGCCTAATGGTACAACTATCTTTGAGAAATCTTTAATGAAGCGACGATAATAATCGACTAAACGAGAAAGCTCCTAATCTCCGACACAGTTGTCGGCCTTTCCCAGTTCTTTACCGCCTCCACCTTAGATGGATCCACAGAGATTCCCTCCTTGGATATGATGTGACCAAGGAAGACACTTCCTCCATCCAGAATTCACACTTACTAAGTTTAGCATAGAGTTGATTATCTCTGAGCACTTGCAGAGCAACCTTCAAGTGTTCCTCATGTTCTTCTTTGGATTTGGAGTAAATAAGGATGTCATCAATGAACACCACTATAACTGGTCCAAGTATGGCCTATAAATATTGTTCATAAGTTGCATGAAAGCCGCTGGAGCATTTGTTAAACCAAACGGCATGACCACGAACTCATAGTGAGCATATCTACTCCGGAATGCAGACTTGTGAATATCCTCCTCCTTTATTCTTAGTTGATGGTAGCCTGATCTTAGATCTATCATGGAGAAATATTGTGCACCGGAGATCTAGTCAAACAGCTCATCGATGCGGGGCAGTGGATACTTATTCTTTATTGTCAAGTGGCTTAACTGACGGTAATCAATGCATGGCCTCATTGTCCCGTCCTTCTTTCTGACAAATAGCACTGGCGCTCCCTACGGGGATGTGCTAGGCCTGATAAAACCCTGGTCTAGCAATTCTTGGATCTGTCTTTTCAACTCCTGCAATTCAACAGGGGACATGCGATATGGAGCCATTGAAACGGGGGCTACCCCAGGGAGTAACTCAATGGTGAAGTTTACCTCCCGCTCAGGTGGTATACCAGGTAATTCCTCTGGAAATACATCAGGATAGTCCCTGGCTATTGGAATGTCTTCTAGGGTTGGTTTCTTCTTTTCAGTTGCCAAGACGGAAACTAGGAAAGCATCACAACCCTGGTTGATCAACTTAGAGGCCTTTAGGGAGGATATCAAGATAGGGTGTTCGTGATAACGGGTGCCAAGTAGTGATAGCGTTGGAAGGTTTGGTCTTTTAAAAGTGACCCTCCTATGGCGACAGTTTACATTGGCATCATATTCAATTAGCCAATCGACACCCAAAATGGCATCATAACCCTTCATGTCTAAACAGACAAGGTCGATAGGGAGATTGTGTCCTCCAATTATAGTTTCACATTTCGGAAAGTAGTGAGTGAGTTCAGATTCTGAGCCTAGTGGAGAGGCTATAGTGATCTTGGATTTCAAGGGTACAAGTTTGACAGGTAGAGTTGCAGCAAATGTGGTGGAAATAAATGAATATGCAGCTCCAGTATCAATAAGCACAAATGCAGGTTATGAGTGTATGAAAATGGTACCTTCCACCATACCCCCTTCCTCGGGTAGGTCAGCTTCTAGGACAGCATTAAGGCATCCTTGACGTTGTGGTACATTCGGGGTTTTGCCTGGTTGGTCCTTCATCATTGGACAGTCAGGAATACGGTGGTCACGACCACCACATCTCAAGCATGCCCCGAGCTTCTTCCAGCATTCTTCAGCTGGTGCCCTGGTTTATCACAGAATTTGCAGTTTTCAACCAACTACCTACCTTCCACTTTGACTCTCTTGTCTTCAGTAACATCTCTTCCAACATTCGGACTTGTTGTTGTTGTTGGTACGAAAAGTTGGAGCAATATTAGGTGCTCCCTTCTTGACGAAGACCGGCTTGGAGTTGTCCTTGCCCCTCATGCCCTCTACTTTGGCCATGGTGCCTTCTACCAGATGAGCTCTTTGGACCATCAGTGTAAGTTTGAATGTTCTGTGGTCCGAGCCTTTCAATGAACATGGCCTGAGCCCATCCATGAACCGATTTGCCTTAAGTGTTTCAGTTCCCACCAAGTGTGGGGCATACACAGCAAGACGCGCGAACTGAGCCTCATACTCAGACACGGACATCCTTTTGTTTTAGTGTGGCAAACTCCGCTGCCTTCTTCTCCTTGACTCTCTCATAGAAATACTTTCCCCGGAATATCTCCAGGAATCTCGCCTACTCCAGTTCGCCAACATTAGGCAGGTGGGCCGATGTGGCCTTCCACCATGCTCGGGCATCCTTAGTGAATTGGAAAGTGGCAAGTACCACCTTTTCCCTATTAGTGCATTGCATGACTTGGAAGATCCTTTCTATCTCCTTCCAGTTCTCTGCTTCGTCCGGATCAGGGGATCTAGAGAAACAAGGAGGGTTCAAACTCCTAAAATTGCGGTGCAGATCACCGGCTCCATTTCTAACTGCAGCAGCCTGATTTCCAGCCTGAACCACATTTTGCAGGGCCTGAGTCAATCCAGCTACTGTTTCTTGCATAGCTTGCCATTGGTTGCGAGCCATTGCAGTTGAGTGTAAGAGTTATGAGGGTTCCTGAGAAAAGGATGGAAACCAATTAATGTCTCTAGATACATTATCAGAGTCAATGGGTAGGAGTGTTTAATTATTGCAAACATATTCCCAGTCTATACCCATTCTCACCAGGTACTGTATTTAATTTCCATGACCTAGGTTCCATAGGTATCTCCTATTCCTAAGACATATATCCTATTTGGTATTCCTAGGCTCTGATACCACTAAACTGTCACGTCCTGAGAATTACGCAGCAGATATTAATAATAATTTCAGAAATAATTTGAGATGATACTCGAGACGTGAACAGTCGGCAAATAAGCCTCTAGCTAGCACGCACTAAATGTATAACAACATACATAATCATAGGGCCCAAATATTGAACTCAACTAATCTTTTATTCAAATCTCAACTCATTGCATTCCAAATGGAAACTATTACAGGACTAAGACTCAATAAAAGCAAAAGTACATAATACCTCACTTCCTACTACATTGTTCTAACACTCAAAATAAACTAATTATAGATAGACTCATAATTGGAACGCTCATCACTCGGACGCATTCCCATCCTCGACTTGCTCTTCCTCTTGAACTTCATAGTCATCTAGATTGGATAAAGGTAGGGGATGAGCAACTAGCCCAGTAGGATTTATATCTCAATGTGCGGGCAATGATATAAGTGATTAACAATTTAGAACTAGGTAAGCACGATGAATGATATGCAAGTACGAATAAAACTCGTTAAAACATGATACATGAAACAAGCTAGAGAGAATGATTATGATAGAACAAGATTTGTGAACAAGATGACAAGGTAGAACTAGTAATAGATCACTTTGTACAAGCACGCAAGATTTCAAATAATGTCAAGAACGCAATATATCACTAATTGCATTAGATGCAAGATGACCATAACACGCAAGCAAGCAAGCACGCACGAGCACGATCATGTAACACTAATCAGGCACGTAGACACTAATGTACACCAAGAAAAGATCCATCAAGAATGTACATCAGGACACGTGTATGTGGTTATTGTATCTATCATTCAACAAGCAAGCATGACTCCCTGCGCAGATGCAACGCCAGTAATCATTATACCCCATGGTTAACAGTATATTTATGACTCTCCGTCATTGGGGCTAGACTGGAGCCCTTGGACCCTCGCCGTGCCCGGCCAGCATCTCATGTAAAGTTTTAAATGTAGATATCCACAGTCATTAATAATGGCCAGTGAGAGTTTCAAAATGTAGCATGTGTAACGTCATGTTCATGATGATGATGGGAACAAGTAATAAGTAATTGAACATGATTTCATGATAACAATGGTCAAGAGATAAATTCGGCAGCATAATAGAATGATTTATAATTTAGTTTAATCTTTACATTAATGGCTTTAGTCTAGATTGTAAATCACACTTACGAGAACAAGATGAGAAAGGAAGTGCACTCTATCTCCAGGGAACTTCAATGGTACAACCAACTCGTCGGCCATGTGGGAATCCATGGTCAGAGGAGATTTATGGAGCCTTGGAGAAAAAGGTCACTAGTCTACCAATTCGGAATGACCGGTAGAGAGCTTCCAAATTCCCAAGAAAGGGCTGCCTAACAGTGCAAGTGTGTAGTGATGTACGCATCTCAATCCACAAACCATCGGTTTTAAACTTGTGGAAAACACTTAACATGATGGCACGAATTGAACAATGCATTTAACTACACATGGGTTTGCAAGATTTTAAGAATAATAATTATCATTTAAAACATGGTAGAATAATGGATTGATTGAATCACAAGTTGCATGAATGGATCATAACATTTAAAGAGCAATTAGAATAACCTTCATGTAACTATAACTTTTAAATAGGTTAACCATTTTTAAGCCATTAAATAACCATCATGCAATGATCAGAACTAAGACATGTGAATTACATACTAAAAATCATATTTAAACAGACCTCAGGTATAGCGGTAAGATTTGCAAGAAAACATGTGGTTTTATGTAAAAATCCTGGGATCGCGACAGACACTTGTAAAGGTCACGACAGGGTCAGATCAAAATGCGACAGTGCCTTGTAAGGATCGCGGCAAGCTTGTCTGATCAGGCAGGCAGTTCGCAACGGGTTCATATGAAGAAGGCGACATGGCTGTCAGAACAGGCAGAAAGATAGCGACAACGCGCTCGTCGCATTCAGAATGCGACGGGGGTGCTATCGCGACAAGACCTCAGATCGCGGCCTATCGGGCCGTCGCGTTCACAGGGTCTGCGCCTGAATCTGACAGAGAAAGGACAGTTCTTGGATTACGGTCCAAAACTGTCTTATATTGACATAGGGTGCTTCAAAAATAGAGAACAAATTGTATAGTGCATGAAAAATAACGAAACCATTTTTTAACAAACCTAGACGAGCAAGAGTGCTTCTAGTAAATCGGAATTAGAAAACAATGATGGTTTCAAGAGGCTTGAATCAAGAGCCAAGTGCAACCCGAAAACGTAGTATCATGCAGCGACCCTCTTACCACGCTTATAACTCTCTAACTAATGACATTTAGACAAAACGTTCAACATAAGACATGACGACGACAACTAGTAGAAAAAGTTCATGTTTTGGGTTTGCTCTAATTCGGTCTCAAATCGCATGCAATATATAAAGAACAGAAAAAGCCCTAACAGTGCGCGACTTGGGGAAAACGCTTATAACTTAAAATCTACTCATTGGAATTCGATGAAACCAGTGGGAAATGAAAGTTAACTTGATGCTCTACACATTGGTATTGGATATGTTATGGTTTGGCCCAAGAAAACCTACCTTCTAGGTTGAAGAAGTCCCATTTTTCCATAAAACCCATGTTCAGACCACTTGGAGGAAAACGCTTATACTCCGTGTATACTGTATGGAATTTGGGCATTCTACTTCGGTTAGAACGTAGACTTGACCCTCTTTCCAGGGGTATAGACCTTGTAAGTTTTGGCTTTAGGTTTGGCCTACCTTTGATCGGCTTTAAGTGGACGGTTTGTGTAGGTCGCAGCAGACGAACGGGGGAAGAAGATGTCCTTCTTGTGGTCGATCCACAGCTCCCCAGCCCCCAAGAGCTCCTCCACACGACCCCAGCAAGTTGTAAACTCGTCCCTAGGGTTTGGGTGAAGAGTATTTAAGCAACCAAGGTATTAGGAGTCCTATTGTAACTAGGAAAGAAGGGTTGCGGGATTGGCTTGCGTCTTTCCAACATTAGAAGATCTCTCCCTCTATTAGAGAGTCTTGGCCATCAAGCAACCTCCATGGGTGGTAGGCACGAATTTGGGTTGCCAAGAGTGCAAGATCTCTTCCCAATTCAACTCTAATTACCTCTTTTTAATTCCACCTAATTTAAGCTACGAATTCCCATGCATTTTCTAGCTTCGTTTGATTTTTGGGTCATATGTGGTCCATTGGCCCAATTAAGATATTGGGTCTTTAATATATAATGTTGGAAGTCTCTCCAACACTTTTATTTAATTTTTTTGGTTGCGTCGTATTTCCGTGTTAACGGTTTTCCGAGTGGTTTCCTTATTTGGATAATCGGTCACAATAATTCTTAAACCTAGCACAAATGATTTTTATTGACCCAACTTTATTGATGGGTCATTATAAGATATTATTTGAAGTCCATATATGATTTTTATTTAATTTTCTAACTCATTCAAGTACATGTGGTAATGATTTTTTGACTTAGTTATGAATTCCGACAATAAGTCGCAAAACACTTTAAACTTGGCTAATCCAATTTTTCGTTGCACAAATTATTTGTGGAACATTTAGGAATAGCGTGTGGGGTTGATTTATAATTTTTATGGATTTTTCCGATGTGTTTTAGCGCATACAATAATGATTCGTATGTTTTAAATACTTTGATATTATGGAAATTATTTATTTCCATTTATTCGATTTTTATATAGTTAAAATTTTCGGGGTGCTACATTTGTGGACCCATGGGCTATAAATACTCCTTATCCACTTGGCTTTTAGAGAATCATCTATCGAGACACACATCTGCTCTTCCAGAACTCCAGAGTATTCCAGCCGACTTCTGAAGAAGGCTTCATCCCAGCAAATTGCTCCCAGATCTGAAGCAATTGAAGTCTTAAGCACCTTGGATGATCCATTTAAAGAAAAAATTTGAGCCATCAGAGTCTTCTTCCTGGAGCTGAAGCATAAGAACTGATTTCTACTTTTGAAGCAGAAGTAGGGACCTTCGAACCAGTTTTCTTCAACTTTGGGTTTCAATTGATCTGACTAGTTCTTCATCTCAAACTTACTCTATTGAAGTGTGTGTTGTGAAATTGGTGCAATCCTTGTGCCCAATCTCGTGTGTGTGGTTGAATCTGAGATTTCTGAATCTCAGAGTGTGTGTGTTGTTGTGTGACTTTTCTGAACTGGCAAGATAAGCCACATTTGTGTGTGTGTGTGGATGGTGGATGTAGGATACACTATTGTGTAATCTAAACCACCCTAAATCTCTCTGTCATTGTGGTTTGATTATCTCTTACGTTAGATGCTTGATAGGCTCGTTAGCATCTCACCATCTAACTGGTCTAATTTGTTTAGAAGTGTCATTGATCTTTAGATTTCATACTAAATTCAATTTCTCTAAAATCCTAATCGAAGTGAATTTTTAAAATTCTAAGAAATTTATTCAACCCCCCTTCTAGATTTCTTCATAGCAGTTTTCCGCAACATTTCATTATCGAATCATTATGATGATCGATCGTTATAGTGATCAAATCGATGTGACACTTATGAAATTCTTGTGTAGACCGAAATCGATGATTTTAATTAACAAATCGTTGTGAGACCAAATCGTTGTTCTCACTTAACAAATCGTTGTGAGAGCAAATCATTGTTCTCACTTAACAAATCGTTGTGGGACTGAAAACGATGTGACACTTTGTGAATAGAAATCGATGTATATTGAATAGACATCAATCTATCGTTTTAGTGCAAATCACACAGCGATAGTACAATAATTTATATTTATTAGGAAAACATGATATTAAATATATATATTTCATAATATTTAATTAATCATAAATTTTGTTATCACCAAAATATAAGGGTAAAATATAGAGAGGTTCAACAGTTGTCGATAGATGCAAGGGTGCTGTCGACATCTACTGCTTGAAGTCATCCATCCATAACTTTTTTTGCTTTAGGTTTCTTCAGGTTGTGCACTTCCTTTTTCATGTAATCTTCTACAAGAAAGAATCTTCAATTTAGATATCATGTAGGCATTGAGTAAGTCATTTTGTCATTTGTCATCATCAGAAATATACAAGCATATGAATGTTCATGCAATCACAACTCAACATGTTTCGCCTCGACAATTTGGATAGTGGAGAACTTGCTTCCCCTTCAATGGCTTCCAGTATCTGGATATGCCTCTTCCTTTGGCCCGCAACATCAGCAGAAGAGTAGTTGGTGAGGAATGCTTCAGTATCAGCAGCAACATTGTTCAGCCGATCGAAGGTTCTGATATCGATGTCGCTCATTCTATTTAGAATCTCCTTTTGCAAGTTATTCTTGCATATATTGATAGCATCTTCTTCACATAGTGGTTGCTTACATTTCCTGCAGAAGTTCATCCGCCGCCGGATATAGTCTTGGGCTGGTTCCCCACCTCTCTGGGAAATGGCATGTAATTTAGTTTTTGATATTACTTCCTAGGCCATATAGGGGCCTCCTTCAGATATTCCTTGTCTACTTAGTCGGTCTGCCATGGGCTTGACAAGGAGATTTGAATATGTGCATCTGCTTAATAAGGACTTACAAGCTGTCGGCCCATGGGTCACATTTCTCATTGCCTTTGTATGGTGCATATCATGAACCCCAGGACATGGGGTTGGATGATCATGGAGTGTAGCAATAATGCTACAACTCATCCCTGTTAGCTTTATCAAGCTACTCATCAATGTTGGATCTGCCAAGCTTGGGCGGACATGGGCCGGTTGCATGGACACCCTCTCTACTTATGGCTTTAGGGTAAACTCCTGGCCTATTATTGAATAGATCTTCGGCTGTGCCGGAGTCATTTGATATGGATGTTTGAGCAAGATGCCCCCAGTGTGGACTGTCATTGGCTGCGACACCGTTGGCAGAATTTGGGATGGATTGATGTCGCTTTGCAATGCTTCGACCAAGCCTCCCATTTCTTTTGATGCCAAGATATATGCCTCTTTTTCTTGAATCTACTTTCTCAGCATTTCAATCTCCAATTGATATTTTTGTGACAGAGCTACCGTGGCAGGATTATTGATTGGATTGCTTGGATCAGGGTCAAACCTTTCTCGTACCATTTGAGGTGCGTGGGATGACTCAGACTGCTCCCTTAATGCTAAAAACTAAACAAAAGATGATATTTTGCCCCCAACTTTTTGATTCTCGTACACTTTCGGTAGAGGTGGATCCTGCACACCTTGGATCTCTAGCTCCGAGATCTTATAAGATGCTTCTCCCGTGAGAATAATGGTGTGATTCATCAAAGGTAGTTTTCCCCACCTTCTTCTAGACCTTGTTATAGACTTAGGGTTTGACACTCTAGTTTGATTCACCCCATTGGAATTAAAGTTGATCTCTTCCCCCTCACCATGTTTGGTCATATCTGGCAGGGATGATATAATGTTGCAGGAGAGAGTAGTAACTATTTTATCTTTCTTCCTCTTAGATCTCCCCTTCTTCCTTTCATGCTCTGTTGGTAGTTGCCCCCATAACAGTTCTTCTTGGGGTGAGATATTTTTGTTAGCTGCTTCTTTTAACTTTACATTTCCAACTCCTCCCATGGTATATATTCTTGTAGCTAGACAGGATGCCTTTCAGGTTGCTCATATTTATCTGACTCATCTATTAATGCTTGCAGCTGTTCGAGTGATGGGCTGCCCCTCTGTACAATGGTAGAGGTGTTTGTCGCCTTCTGTTACTAGTATTTCTAATGGAGATTACTCGGGGCTTCACCAGATGCCATACTGGAGTGACAGTTGGCGGAGCAGCATTCCTCGAACATGCACCAATGGAGTAGGCTGTTTGGATGGCTTCCTCCTTCCCTTCTAAGGCACCTTCTACCAACTCTCTTGATTCCTTGCAGGGGCCAGAATGTAATGTTCATAAGTCATCAGCGTACCAGTTTCAGATATTTCTTCTGGAAGTTGTTGGTACAGTAATACCATATTAGCTTTTAGTTGTCGGACAGGGGCTTCATATGGTTGAGGTAGATTCACCTTATATTCCATCGTTCTTGATCAAAGACTCCATGATGTCTTTGAACACATAACAATCCTCTATGTTCTGTCTCAAGACTTGATGATATGGGCAAAATAGAGGATCATCTTCCTTTCCCACTTCCTCAGGTCTCTTGGGTGTTAGAAATGTAATCTTAGAGTAATGAGTGGCCCATTCGAACAATATTTTTGTATTCTCCTTGGCAAAAGAGTATGGCTTCTTAACTTTGTCTTGGAAAAGCATATTCCTCCTTGGAGTATTAGGCTTAGTGTCGGAAGACCCAACACCCCTTTGCTGTTCAAAGTTCTTTAAATCGACAGTATTGACCTCTTTTCCGATGGGCTTTTTATTGGTTGGCTTGTCCTTTTGTTCCATGGATGTATTGTTGGGATTTCTTGCCATGAATGCTTCAATTTCTGCTACCACATTGTTCAGCCTGTTCAATGACCGAATTTACATTCCAATAACTCTCTCTTTAGGTTCTATTTGCAAATTTGCACTACATCTTATTGGTGAGGAGGGCGCTTGCATCTCATACTAAGGTTCCTCCACCGTTGGATATAATCCAGGGCTGATTCATTGTGTAGCAACCTTGATTTTAAAATCCAAAATAAAATAAAAATTTAATTAAATAAATATGATAAATTGAATTAATTAGAATAAAGAGAAAATAATTGGATAAAAGGAATTAAATCAAAATTCATTAAGCTAAATTAGGAATGGTTGTACTAGTGGTCCAATCAAAATAGAATGGGCCCAAATGTGAAGAGCCCATCATGGGATGGGAGCTAATTAAGTGAAATTCATACTAAAAATAGTAATAATTAGTAAAAGGGTTAAGATAAATAGTAAATGACCCATATATATCCTACAAGGGAGTCCTAGACTTACCCTAACCCTTTACCCATGAAATTAACTCTCTCCCCAATCTTATTAGATAGATAAAAGAGAGAAATAGGGAGATAAATAGGGAAATTTGGAGTTTTAAAGGAAAGGAGAGTTTTAGAAAGTAAGGACTCTTAAACCACCCTATACACCTCTAATTTGTCCTTACCAAGTCTCATTTTCGTTGCTGGGGATTTGGAGGACGAGGAGAGGAGCTGTGGACGTGAGGAGCAAGAAGGAGAAGCTTGGAAAGGAGAGATTTCTTCTTCTTATCTTCGTCATCAACCCTAGGTTTTCATTACAACAAGAAAAGGTATGCAATCTCTCAGCACAAATCACCTAAGTTCGGCCATAGGTAGTCCACACATCCATCTTTGAAAGCCCTAAGATTTGCCTAATTTTTGTGGCTCCATGAAGGAGTATTAAATGCTCTAAACTCTATCCTTACCATACACCCGAACCTTCATTATTGCTTTCAATCCACGAGTGTACTTAATCCTATGCCATGCAAATATTCTCATAAATACTACATGATGTTAGCTTTCAAACGCACCTAGTTTCCCCAATTTTCATCATGTGTCCCTTGCGAATTAAATCATTTTTCCGACTGTGCATGTTTTAGGTCACCAAAATGTAACATGATAAAAGCATGCCTAATCCTTGTCTATTTTCTAATTGCTCATGCCTAATGATAGATCTACATGTCTATTATCGTTTAAAACTAATTTCAAGTAGCTCAGTATCATGTATGAAGGGAGGAACCGCACTTGGAAAAGGGCTGAATTCCCCTTTCTGGGCTCGGCCACCTTCTGAAGTCACGACGGCCCGACCCGTCGTGATCTCAGAAGGGGTCGCGACAGGGAGAACCGTCGCGTTTTGCACGCAACGAGTCGACTCATCGCGACTTCCCCTGGTTCAACCCCGACGGCACGGTTCAGCAGAATGCAACCGGACCACCGGTCGCTTTTTCAGTAATGCAGCCAGAACCTAAAATTGCTCTTATACCCCTGCTATTTACACCATTTGAACCATTATTAAACTTAACTAAACACTGTTATGCACAGTAATGATCTGAACATTAATATTTTGTAATAATTACATAAATTTAATTAATTAAAAGCCATGTGCACAATCTTTCATACTTACATGATTTCTTTACACTTGCACACACTAAACATTATTATTTGCATTGAGACCCTATTAAAATATTCAATAATATATCTGGTAATTATTAAGTTAAATTATTTCACTTAATCTCCCAATTAATTAATGACATTTGTCTTCATTTTATTCGTGTGCTTTGTACACCGACATCGCGTCCCTCTGCCATCGAGCACTCGAGGCAAGACAGACAATGTTTCATTACACACTTTTTTTGGTATGGACCACCTCTCCTTTGGGAATACTCCTAACAGAACCAGGGACTCCCTGTCAAGGCCTCTGTAAGTCTTCTTGGCTTTAGCACACGTCCATTGCCGACGAGCTGGTTGTACCCTTAAAACCCGTTACACCTTTAGGGATCAATACGATCCAGCGGCCTTAGTGTATTTTCCTTCTTACCTTGGGATCATGCCGGACCATCTCACCTGTGTTCATAGCACGGCAACTTGGTGGTTGTGACTTCTAACAGACTGTCGGCACTTGACCTGGTGCTGTGCAACTATTACTATCGTGTGTTTAACATTGTTTTACGAATATGTCCCTATTCGTATCTACAATCTCTAAACTCTCATCTTTACACTCTCGTATATTCGTCTACTATTCTCATCTATTCTTGGTATGATTGTCTAAGATAAGAAATATAACTTACGCCAGTGCAATAGGGCTCGATCTGGTCCTGAGAGGAGCGCCCGAAAAATGTCATTTGCCCATGGGAGTTAAAATGATCAGGATGTTGGCATACATCCAGTGCCATTATACTATCAAGATTTAATCTATGACAATCAATCAGTGTAATCTATACAAGTGCTATCTGTACAAGTGCTATCATTACTAGTGCACTGTTGTGCAACTTTACGTGTTATATCGTTACATGGCCAATACATTATCGTACTTGATGTGCTATTATCCATGAACAAGTGCTATCTTTCTCTTGCTATCGTTACTTGCTCTACATGACTATTCTCCCTAGTTATCCTGCCTTTTAAGATATTAAACATTTAAAGCATGCTTATTCCTGAGATATTAAGTCCTACTGGGCGTTATTCGCTCATCCTGCATTATTATTTCATGTGTTTCAGGTGAGTCTGATGCGGATTATCACACTCACGAGGAAGGGAATGAGGATGATACTAAGGAGTAACCAGTTTCGACAACCATTTCTTATTAGTTATTTAGTTAGTCGTCAGTTAGTCAATATGTAATAGTTTGGATTTGAATAAAGTATTTTGGGCCCTAGTTTTGGCTCTGATTAGTGGATGTAATAGATAGTTGATGAATTATTAATGAAGTTGGATTACATTTGGCTTTATTCCAATTGTGCAATGGTTTGATGTTTATGATGATCAGTCCATCCCTATATAATTTCATTTATGCCTATTTTGGTGATTAACAAAACCATAATAAGTATTGTCTAACAAGTTTCCTTGAAGCTAAGTCACAGGAAATAAATCGGGAAAAATCAAGCAAAAATCTGTAAGTATTCTTATACTGTATCATTTAGAGTTCACAACATGTAATTCTTCTAAGTACACATCGACTTCCTAAATGATATAACAATTTCATTAGAATCATAACGATTTGTTAAAGTACTCATCGATTTGCTTTACGACTTCCTTATAGCTTAACGATTTCATCTCACAACGATTTGGTTCTCACAACGATTTGTTAAGTGAAAACAATGATTTGGCTCTCACAAAGATTTTTTAAGTAAGAAACAACGATTTGGTTCTCACAACGATTTGTTAAGTGAGAAACAACGATTTGGTTCTCACAACGATTTGATATGTTACATAACGACTTGGTCGCCGTAACGATTCGATAAGTTACATAACGACTTGGTCACCGTAATGATTCGATATGTTACATAACGACTTGGTCACCGTAACGATTCGATAAGTTACATAACGACTTGGTCGTCATAACGATTCGATAAGTTACCTAACGACTTGGTCGCTGTAACGGTTCAATAAGTTACATAACGACTTGGTCGTCGTAATGATTCAATAAAGCAAACAACGATTTGGTACTGCATCGATTTGTTTGTTTGAACAACGATTTCGGCTTCACAATGATTCGATAAGTTACATTACGATTTGATCGCTGCAACGATTCCATAAGTCATACAACGATTTGGTTGTCGTAACGATTTGCTTTCACTTAAAGAACAATTTGATCATTGTATCGATTCGATAAGTGAAACAACGATTTGCTTATGTTTGAACAACGATTTGCTCAAACAATGATTTGTTTATGTTTGAACAATAATTTGCTCAAATAACTATTTGCTTATATTTGTATAACGATTTGTATACACAACGATTTCATAAGTTGTACAACTATTTCTCTGTCATAACGACTTCATGGATTACATCGAAATTCACACATGATATTCAAATGTATTTTCAAGTATTGTGAAAGTCAAAGTATTCAACGTTGACTGACAAGCATGGAGACAGTCTAGCTATCTATGCTTTAGCATTCAATGTGTGCAGGTCTCTGCCAGTACCATGTCATACGAGGTTGGACAAAATAGAAGCTGAAGGATATCAAGATGGATCTTCTCCTTGCGTGCATGGATTGTAAAGCATTAAATGATTGTAAGCACACCTATCGTACTCGACGAACTATGCAGTCTAACGAGCATCCAACCTAGAGACAATGGACAATTCAACGGATATATTTTTGAAAGAGAACGATATATAGATGTAGCAACCTAGATTTTTCGAAAAATAAAAATTTAATAATAATAGAAATAAGAGCAATTAGAAAATCAAATAAAAGAGAATTAAATAAAACTCATTAATGAAAAGAAGTAACGGGCTTTGTTAAATAGACCCATTAGAAATTAGTGGGCCAAAATAGTGATTTTTTAAAAGAGAAATAATATACCCTAATTCGTAACTAAATTATTACTTAAATAGAAAAGGGGTATTAATGCATTAAATAGCTAATTTGAGTTAGATTTGGATTCCTAAACCTGCCCTAATAGGTTGGCCACGAATTTGGGTCCCAACCTAACCCAAATTGGAATTGGTATGCTTGGAAAGAGGAGAGAAATAGGAAATCTCGGAATTAAATAGTAATTAGAGTCCTATTAGGAAATAGAAACCTAAGAGGCATAAATACTCTCTTAAACCCCCATGGCCGGCCCTAGCTTGTACCCAAGGCTTGTTGGACCAGGAGGAGAGGCCAAGGAGGAGGAGATTTCGTGGGAAGAAGCACTTCTCAAGCAGTCTCTCTCTCGTTCTTCAAGTTCTAGCCCTAGAAGAGGAAATCGACTAAAGGTAGGCATTCTCATGAGCAAAACTAAATCATTTCATCTGTAGGTTGATCTAAACCTCAGGAATCAAAGCCCTTATGTCTCATATTTTTCCATCGAGCAAATCTTTTGTTCTTAATTTTTGAAGTTCTGTAAACTCCATGACCCCGAACCCTCTTCTTAAATTCATATCTTCATGCATTCTCGTCCTCATGCCATGAGATTTTTACTAAAAGAACTGATGGATGTTAGACATCTTTTTCCCCTAAAAGCCCTAATTTTTATCCACCCTACATTGAGAATTAATTCTTTTACCCTAACTGTGTACTGTCCCATGTTCTTCGTGAAGTATCGTGATTAAACCATGCTGAAAGCATGTCTGTTTTCAAATTCCTATTTATTGTAAGTACCCATGCATGTCTAAATCAATTCGCAACTAGTTTCATGATTTTTCATTGCTAGTACAAATAGATATGATTTTTTGAATCACCCTGTGTCAAAATAGGGTAAGTTAGGTCCGCAATCTAATGCACTGTACTCTCCCTGTCAGACTCGGGCGCAGACCCTATGAACGCGACGGCCCAATAGGCTGCGTTCACTAGGCCATCGCGACAGAGCCTTCCATCGCGATCTGATCGCGACGGGGCCTGTCGTCGTGATCTGTTGTCCGATCTGACGAGCCGTCGTGACAGAGCCTTCCGTTGCGATCTGATCGCAACATGGCCTATCGTCGTGATCTGTCTGCCTGAATCGATGAGGCCATCGCAACCTGTACAAGAGCCTATCATGCTCTGCCTGAACCCCGTCGCGACCCTTATAAGGTGCGTCGCGTTCTAGCTTTTTGCATAAAAACCCCCAAATTTCGATGCTCTAACTCTATACAATGCTTGTACACTTTGTTAACAGTCATATACACAGAAAATTACACTTGTCATAAATCAAATAATTATGTGTGATAAAATACATGCACATGATCTTTCTCCATCTATAATTTCTCTTAACACATGTACACACTTGAATTATCCAATATGGCTTAATTTGGCATGAAAATATTTCATAATGTATCTGGTTATTTATGTAATTAATTGCCATATTTTAAATAGACTTGTCTACGTTTTCTCGCGATACCGATATCGACGCTCCACTGTTCTAGAATTCCTCTAGAATGTCGAGCACTTGTTTCTATGTACACACTCTCTCTTGAGTTGGACGAACTCTCCGTCGGATACTCCTTCTGCCGGACTAGAGAATACTTGTTCAAGGCCTCTGTAAGTCTCCTCTGTCCATGGATTCTGACATGGTCGACGAGCTGGTTGTACCCTAACGCCTATGATACCCTTTAGGGATCAACATGATCCAAACGGCTATTAGAAGTTCGCTCTTATCTTGAATCACGCTGGACCTCTGGACCTGTGCTTAACATGGCCAGTGGTAGGGTCATGAGTTCCACCTGACTGCCAACACTGAACGCACATGTTGTGCAACTGTTACTATCGCTCGTTACTCGACGTTTCATGTGCAATGTCCACTAGTTCTCATCTATACTCTACTCGCTCGTCTATTCACATTCACTCTACTATCTCGTCTACTCATCTAGTGCTCTCATCTATTTCTTGGTACTCTTTATTAGCCATTGACTGATTGTCTAAAGATAAACAATATAACCAATGCTTGGCAATATATAAAGGGCCCGATCTGGTCCTGGGATGTGCGCCTGAAAGTGCTAATTCCCATGGTAGTTAAATGATCAAAGTGTTTGGCCTTACACTCGAGTGCTATCTATCTCGACTATCTAAATGACAATTAAAAAGTGCTATGTTCTCTCGTTGTCTTTTGACAAAAGTGCTATACTATACCCGTTGTGCTATTGCTATACTTTGTGCTATTTGTGCTATGGCCATCCTGCGATTTTGTGTTATACTCAACTCTTGTGCTATATTTGGAAAGTTGTGCTATTTCGTTCACGTGCTATCCTGCTATCTTTTACTTGACTCTCTCACTCTATCATTAGTTACTCTGCCTTTTAATACATTAATTATTTAAAGCCTGCTTGACTATTGAGATTTAAGTCCTACTGGGTGTTATCGCTCACCCTGCGTTATTTGTCGTTGTGTTCTCAGGTGAGACCGAGGATGAATTATACACTCAAGAGGATGGGAACGACCAGGAGTGACGTTATGAGCACCCTAGTGTCTTAGCATTATGTTAGAGTGTCAGTTTAGTCTTTTGCTTTTATTCAATGTAATTGGGCCCTATAGATTGGCTCTGATATTAGTGGTCGTAACTAGACATTGGAAACTTATTAATGAGAAGAATTTTCTTTAGTATTATTCATTGTGCAATAGTTTGATGTCTAGTACTTGCTCTGTACCAGTTTACTTGCAACTGCCTCGCGTTCCGATATTTTGCATCGGGGCGTGACAATCGAAGACTGATGACTCCGTAAAGAACAACTTTTGAGCTTTCATCTTACAACCTGCGAGCATCAGAAGGAAGAGCCCTGAGCTTCACTCCCTAGTTTACTGTTGCGGAATATCCCCCTGTCGGCAGCCCTCTCTCTCACACGACTCACACGTAGAGATCGGAGGAGAGATTGAAAGATGAGAGAAGAGAAACACAAGAACACCATATTTTTACGTGGTTCCGAGGCAACGCCTTCCTACGTCCACGGCCATAGCAGCGATTTAATGCTATATGTCAGGAACAACCACATACAAGGAGAATCCGCCCCACTTTATATACTGGGAGGTTAGGGCGCCATAATCGAGATTTACAAGGACAATAATGCCCTTCACTCAGAAACACACAGTCGCCTATCCTGGGGTGTGTGAAGTCGACTGCCTTGAGAACTTCGACTGCTGAAGTCGACTGCCGAAGTCGAATGCTAAATTCGACTGCTGAAGTCGAATGTTGACTTCGACTGCTGAAGTCGAATGCTGACTTCGACTTCTAAAGTCAAATGCTATGAAGACTTCGACTCATGCTCTTCTGTAAGCCAAATTTAGCTTCCGGGGGTGCTGCCCCCCCTTGACCCCCTGCAGGGGGCGCTGCTAGACCCCCTATATTGATCCGCGTCCCAGACCCCCTGTATTGATCCATATTGTTAAAGTTCTGACTCCACACTCTAACATTTACTGTAGCTCTTGCTCTCTGTTTTTCATTGTCTTTAGCCTTTGGAGAGCTATGTGTTCTAAGAGATTTTCTTATTGTAGATCTTTCTCTCTCAGTCACTGCCTCAGATCGAGCACTTGTTGTAAGCTTGGTCTAGGGGCATTTTGCCTTCTTTCACTTTAGTGTGAAATTCCTCTTCATGTTGTGAAGAGAAGACCTATTGTGAACAGGTGGATTGTATTCCCTTCGGTAAGGAAGGAAGACCTATGTATCAGGGTGTTTGTATTCCTCTTCGGGTTAGAAGAGAATGCCAACTGCGGCTGGATGTGTAAGGGTCCTTAAGGGGGACAGTACCCTTGGTAGTGAAAGCCCAAGTTGTTGCTTGGGGACTGGACGTAGGTCTCCTTGGTATAGGAGGGCCGAACCAGGATAAAAATCTCTTGTTGCATGTGTGATTGCTTTTGTGCGTTTGTTTGTCTTCATTCATCTAACACTAACTATTCTCTTTAGTGTTTTTCTGTTAAGCATTTTTGTTAACAAGTTTTAGTCGAAAAGAATTTTTAGAATCCCATTCATCCCCCCCCCCTCTGGGTTTGCTAGCTGGGCAACAAGTGGTTTCAGAGCCAAGTCTCTTCAACAAAGAATATCTCACGATTTGAAGAGCAAAGATAAATGGCAGTTTAAGGGTATGCAGAAGGCCAATCAGTCAACAGACCACCTTTGTTCGATGGTGAAGATTATAACTATTGAAGACCAGAATGGATTTCTTCCTTCAAGGTCTCAATTTTCAAATCTGGTCAATCATAAAAGAAGGATATTTAGTAGTTCTCAACAACAGAGAAAATTGGACAGAAGATGACAAGAATAAGATATCTTTAAACTGCAAAGCAAAGAGTATTTTGTGTTGTGCACTGAGCAAGAAAGAATTTAATAGGATCTCAGCATGCAAGTCTGCAATGGAAATGTGGGAGAACCTCATAATTACTTATGAAGGCACAAACAAAGTTAAAGAAACAAGGATAGATATCTTAGTAGCACAGTACGAGAGATTTTAAATGCAAACTGGAGAATCAATTACTCAGATGTACAGTAGGTTCACAGACATTACAGATGGTTTGGCTGATCTTGAAAAGCTTATGAAATGGGAGATATGGTGAGAAAAATCTTAAGATCCCTACCAGCCTCATGGACACCAAAAGTGACAGCTATAGAAGAGGCAAATGATTTGAGAAGAATGTCTTTAGAAAAGCTTGTTGGGTCACTAATGGCCCACGAAATAAATATGGAATGACTTGGAGAGTCCTCCAGTAGGAAGAAACATACCAAAGCTCTCAAGGCAGCAGAAGACACATCTGGTGATGAATTAAGTGGTGATAAAAGCATCGGGAGCAGTGAAGACGAGGAAGCATTTCTCTCCAGAAGGTGCAAAGAATCCTAGCCAAGAAGAAGTACCAATCTGGAAGGAGATATTTCAAGAAAGAAAATAACTTCAAGAAATCTGAAGTCAAAGATGTCAAGAGGTCAGAACCCACATGTTATGAATGCAAAAAGCCTGGACACATCAAGGCAGAATGTCCAAAATTGAGAAAGATGGAGTTCAAGAAAAAGGACAACACAAAGAAGTTTAGAAAGTATAAGAAGAATGCCTTGGCCGCAACATGGGACAATGAAAGTGACTCAGACAATGAGTCAAGCTCCAGTAATGCAAATGAAGAAAATGCCAACTTGCCTTTATGGCAAACACCGACGACAAGGTAACTTCTGACTCATCATTCACTTCATGTAATGAGTCTGATTCTGATAGTTTAGAAGACACTTTTAATGAGTTATATAGTAAATATAAAGATGTATGTAAATTATTAAAAATACTAAGAAAAATCAAGCATGTTTAGAAATTACCAACTCAATTTAAAGTCTGAAAATGAGCGGCTAGAAAAGCAAATTTCGAGCAAAAAAAGAGAAATGAATTGCTATATGAAGATCTAAAAATTAAAACAAATAGAAAATCTAGAAAGCCAAGAAAGTTTAAGTAAACTTAAACAGAAAATTAACACACTAACAAAAGAAAATGAATATTTATCCAGTACAATTGAAAAATTTACAAATGGTAAATCATCCTTAATATAAAAGGAGCTAGAAGATCAAGGAAAAAGAAACATGGTTTAGGATATACTCCACCTGATAATGAAGAAACTATAGTTCATCCTAAAGTGTATCTAACTCCAAATTTGTAGCTAAAAAAGATACTAAATATAAATCTAATTTTAAATATATTTTGAATGAAAAAATAAGTAAAACATCATGTTGTAGTCACTATAATAGACTAGGATATACTAAAATAATTTGTCCAACAAAAAATCTAAAATGGATAATTAAAAGAAAAAGTGATGAAACTAACCAGCAAGGACCCAAAAGAACTTGGGTACCTAAGTCTTAGTGTTTCTATTACAGGGAAGCCTTAGAGCATCAAATGGTACCTGGATAGCGGGTGCTCAAGGCATAAGACAGGTAACAAGAAGCTATTTTCGTTCATCAAGGATGAAGAAGGTACAGTGACATATGGCGACAACGGAAAAGGAACAGTGATAGGTTGTGGATCAGTTGGCAGTCAAGGCAGAACTCTCATAGAACATGTCCTGTGTGTGAAAGGACTCAAGCATAATCTAATCAGTATCAGTCAACTTTGTGACAAAGGGCATCAAATTAAGTTTGAAGAGACTAAGTGCAGTATCATGAACGATGGTGCAATAGTATTCGAAGCCTGCAGAGAAAGAAATCTTTATGTGCTTCATCTAGAAGAAGTGAAGGATTAGGATGTATGTCTTACAACAAACAAGGATCAAGCAGCTGAACTGTGGCATAGGAGATTGGGCCACTGTAGTCTGGATGGAATCAGAAAATTAGTTAAGAGAAATTTAGGAGAAGGTCTGCTCAAGATAAGTTCAAGGATAGAGGGTGTGTGCGAAGCTTGTGCAAAAGGGAAGCATAAAAAATCTTCCTTCAAGTCAAAAACAATTATAACCTCTTCAAAACCTTTAGAACTGTTACACATGGATCTATTTGGGCCGATGAGAACTACCAGTTTAGGAGGAAAAAACTTTGGATTTGTGATTGTAGATGATTACTCCAGATTTACTTGGGTATCATTTTTGGAACATAAGGATGATACCTTCGACATTTTTGTTAAGTTCAGTAAGAAAGTTCAAAAAGACAAAAAGTTCAGTATAATAAGCATTCGGTCAGATCATGGAGGAGAATTTTAAAATGAAAGATTTGCAGAATTCTGTGATGATCAAGGAATTGAACATAACTTCTCAACACCAAGGACACCCCAGCAAAATGGAGTAGCTGAGAGGAAAAATAAGACTTTGTTGGATATGGCAAGAACAATGCTGTCAGAATATAATCTTCCAAGATATTTCTGGACTGAAGCAATCAACACTGCATGTTATATAATTAATAGAGTGATGATCAGGCCAATCCTAAAGAAGACTGCATACGAGCTTTACAAGCAAAAGAAACCAAAGATCAGTCATTTCAGAACCTTCGGTTGTCCTTACTTCATCCACAATAATGGTAAGAGAGATATTGGTAAGCTAGACTCAAAGTCTGATGAAGGTATATTTATGGGGTATGCTTCTAAACCAAAGGCTATAGAGTATTTAATAAACAAAGTTTATTAATTAAGCAAACCGTACATGTTATCTTTGATTAATCTAACCCTTCCTTGAGAAAGGAAGTAGATAGTGATAATGATGATGCAGATAATTTGTCCAAGAAACTAAATGATACATCTATCAAGGACAATGAAAATCCACCCTTGGAAGAACTACAACAAAAAGATCTATCACATGATGATCTTTCAAAGGAATGGAGATACAAGAAGGATCACCCGTTGGGTAACATCATTGAAGATCCATCAGTTGGGGTAAGAACTAGAGGTAATGTAATTTCTTGTGATTATTTAGCCTTTGTATCTCAAATTGAGCCTAAGACAGTCAATGAAGCACTGTCTGATGAATCTTGGATACTAGCCATGCAAGATGAACTTAATCAGTTCAAGAGAAACCAAGTTTGGTCCCTTGTTCCGAGACCATCAGATCATCTTGTGATTTGCACCAAATGGGTGTTCAAAAACAAAATGGATGAAGCTGGTGTTATCACTAGAAACAAGGCTAGACTGGTTGCTCATGACTATTCCCAAGAGAAGGCATATATTTCGTTGAAACCTACGCACCAGTGGCTAGACTAGAGGCAATTCGGATTTTACTTGCATATGCATCTGCATTAGATTTAAAGTTTTTTCAAATGGATGTAAAATATGTATTTTTAAACGACTATATAAAGGAGGAAGTCTATGTCGAAGAACCTCCTGGTTTTGATGATGTAGATTTTCCAACTCATATGTTCAAATTGCATAAAGCATTATATGGTTTAAAGCAAGCACCTAGAGTATGGTATGAAAGGCTCAGTACATTTTTATTAAAATATGGTTTTATCAGAGGATAGGTAGATAGCACATTATTTATTAAATCAATAAGTCAAAAATATATTACTTGTACAAATATATGTAGATGATATAATTTTTGGATCTACTAATGAATCTCTTTGCAAGTATTTTGAAAAGCTTATGCAGGGAGAATTTGAAATGAGTATGATGGGGGAGTTAAATTATTTCCTTGGATTGCAAATCAAGCAAGGAAAAGAAGGCACACACATCTGCCAAGCTAAGTACACCAAGGAGTTATTGAAGAAATTTGGATTCGACAATGCAAAGCCACTGTCAACACCAATGAGCACATCTACAAGATTAGATAGTGATAAAGATGGTAAGAAAGTAGACCAAAAGCTCTACAGAATTATGATAGGTTCACTACTTTATTTAACTGCCAGTAGACCTGATATTCTATTTAGTGTATGCATGTGTGCAAGGTATCAGGCTGATCCTAAAGAATCTCACTTAATCTCTATCAAAAGGATCTTTAGATATTTAGCTAAGTCTCATGATCTAGGCTTATGGTATCCTAAATTATTCGAAGTAAATTTAGTAGGATATTCTGATGCTGACTGTGCTGGATGCAAGGTAGATAGAAAAAGCACCAGTGGTTGTTGTCAATTTCTTGCAGGGTGTCTGATCTTATGGTCCTCAAAGAAACAAAATTCAGTAGCTCTATCGACAGTTGAAGTTGAGTACGTGGCTGCTGGAAGCTGTTGCACACAACTCTATGGATAAAACAACAACTTGAGGACTATGGATTACACATCAAAACCATTCCACTGCTGTGTAATAATACGAGCGTAATAAATCTCACCAAGAATCTAGTTCAGCATTCGAGAACCAAGCACATAGAGGTTAGATATCATTTTATTAGAGATCATGCAGCAAATGACAATATAAATATTTCTTTTATAGATACTCAAAATCAGTTAGCAGATATCCTCACAAAGGCCTTACCTGAAGAGAGATTTACGTCTCTTAGAAGGGAATTAGGCATGTGTAATTTGTGATAGATTTATCTGTATATAACTGAAATAACAATTATTTCAGAATAACAATTATTCTCTCTCTTGAAATTAAGCAAAATCTTTAAATGCGTGCGTTATAAATTGCTTTGATGGTTCGCTATTTTATAAATCTTTATTCTTTACGAAATCATCTCCTAGTTTGTCGTTTTCTGCATTTATTGCTGCATCCTTTCAAAAGCAACTTTACCTTCTGCCTTGTATCCCGTAATCTATGCCATAACGATTCACCTCCCTCTCTCATCTCTTCGACTCGCCTGGAACGATAAGCCCCATCGATTCCGGCTCTCCTTCTTTGAGAGATTTCAAAGAATCCCTCTCCTCCCGCCAAAAATCTCTTGCGGTTTTTGTTCTACTCCTTCCTACGATCCACCACAACTTCCCCTCGTTCAATCCCATGGCGGTTTCTAGGGTTTCTGGCACCGTTGGGGGTTACAGCGCTGCTTTTCTTATGGCTGAGCAGCAGGAGCTGTTTACAGAAGTGAAGACGAAGCTGTGCGGCAAGAAAGTAGTGGATGTAGCATACTTGGAGAAGAATGGCATGCATAGCATAGTAGCAGCGATGCAGAGGATGAAGTGGTCGAAGATGACAACATTCTCTGAGGCAAGTTATCCGGATTTGGTAAAAGCATTCTATGTTTATTTGCGATCAGAGGCAGATGGGTCCTTGACCTCCACAGTCAAAGGAACCCAGATTCCTATCACCTATGATTTGTTGGAGTCCCTATTTGGAGTCTCTACCACCGGTCACAATAGGGTAGACTGTGTGGATGTTCAGGCCAAAGGTTTGGGGATTATCGGCATAGAATACAAGTTGGAAGATGGCAAAATTGACATCAATCAATTGAATGCCTTAAATAGAATTCTTTACTTTATAGTTTGCCAGATTTTGGTACCTAGAAGCGCAACTTTCTCCACCTGTACAAAAGCAGACTCAGATATGATGATCTGGGCCATCCAGAACCAAGGTATTAATATGGCAGAAGTGATCATTGAGCGGATGAAGTTTGCAACTGCAATGATTTGGATAAGAAGAGCAAGCTCAATGTGTCTCTACCTTATGCTCACTATTAACGAAGATCTTCCAGCATCATCACATCAGCTTGACTAGAGAAGTTCATAGAAGATGGGTCAGGCTATCAAAGGCAGAAATTTGAAGAAGAGCGATTTTTCTCTTGTCACTGGGGTTTGGACCAAGACCTCAGTCGCTGAAGGTGAAGCTATTATTACAGAAGCCCAGCTGCTCAGATTGCAGAGGCAGAAGAAGATGTAGCAGTAAGGGTTGAAGCTTTTGTAGCTGAAGCCCCTGCAGTTCCAGTGATTTCTGAAGTGCCAGCAGTTCCTGATGTCCAAGTTCAAATGGAAGAGATCAGGCACACAAATCCATCAGTCCAAGAATCAGCAGCAGATGTCAGAATTGAAATTTCTGTGCCCAGTCCAAGAAGGATTGAAGAGATACCTTCAGAGCATATTGAGCCCGTTGGGAAAGTATCAGAGGCAGATACCCCCACCTCAATTGTTGCCTTTGTGCTTAGAGATGTGCTGGCATCAATCACCAGCACTCAGGGGGAGCAGGAAAAGTCTCGTGAAGAAATTAATCAAGATCCTGTAGAAGAAATTGTTGTTATATTGAGCAAGAAGCTTTACCTGAAGATATGGCACCAGGCCTCAATAAAGATATCCAGATGAAGATGCTCTTGTTGAGGGGGAGTATACAGTTGAGAAGGAAGCAGAGCTTCAGCGGGAGCACGTTGTTAGTCCCCTTACTGATCAGTTTCAAGAAGGTGTTGTGGAGAGCACCTCTGATGAAGAAGAAGTTCATGTTGAAAATGTGAGGGCCACTGCTAGCACCAGTAATAAAGGTAAAGGTGTGGCCACTACAGTTCCACTTCTATCTAATAAGGCACACCGAAGATCAAAGAAGAAGTAGTTGAAAGTCAACATGAAGCCAGTGATAGAAAGACTAGATGCTCATGGGGAAATCTTATGCTCACTTCAAAATGAGGTTTCTTCTATTTTTGTGAGCCAAAACACTGGAGCTAAGCAAGTTGGAGCAATGAAAGCTGAGCTCCAAATTTTGAGGGGTGAGTTGGGCAGCATTAAGCAATTAGTTCAAGATTTATCTATTTTTATGAGGGCGCATTTACCCATTCCTACACCTCCTGCTCCCACTCCAACTGGTAGTTCAGGGCCATCTGTTGAAGATGTTAGGCCATCAGGGCCTGTTGATGTTGAGCAGTTAGGGCCACCAGGGCCAATTTTGATGAGTCTGAGCCATCAGGGCTAGTTGATGTTGAGCAGTCAGGGCCATCAAGGCCGGTGGAATCAGTAGCTGAGCCTGCAAGAGTTGAAGACCAGGCTGTAGCCCCAGAGCCCCTTTCTTCCCCTCTTCAAACTCCAGCCCCTCCTTCTCCACCTTCATCCACCACTACTCCTCCAGCACCTGCCACCTTCAAACAACCCTTCCTAAACACATATCACCACGCACTCCATTTCCTACCGCCTCTTCCTCATCTCCTGCTTCCTCCACATCCAACCCTCCTCCTATTGTTGTGGTTCCTCCAACATCATCTTCAACTAGAGCCTATTCTTCTGGTCCTTCATCTTCTGGACCATCCATACCACCTCCATCTACCTCTCATTCTTTTCTTCATCCTCCTACTCCTCCCTCTTTTGTCACCATAATTCCTGAGGGTGCCCAACTTGAACATCATATGATCCAGGACATTAAACATGAGTTTGAAGTAGCAATGCTTCGCTCAGTCCTGTCAATTGGGACTCACCTCCATAAGACAGGCTCTTCCAGCCCTGCTCCTAAGAAAAGGAAAATTTCTTCCAACTGTGCCATCTCTTCAGAACCTCATTTTCTACCTCTTTGGTTTTCTCTCTCAGTTGAAAATCGAAGAAGGTCCCTTTATTGTGAATATCTCCGGAAATGCACCTTTGCCACTATTTTTGGACTTCCTTACCTCAACCTCACTGACCATCTAAACGTCATTCTTCCTTTTTCCTCTTTATCCAAGGCTGAACAGTAAAAAAAATTTTCCATGACTGACGCCAAAACTGAAGAACAGTGGGCTCGGGGCCAAAAGTCCCTCTACAGCCAATTCCTTCGTGCTCAGGCAGCCAGATTCCCACCCAGGGATCATCCCTTGACCCTCTCTGAATGGTTCTAGATCCATCACAAGGATACCTGGGGGTCATTCACTCAAAAGGAGATCAAGCTTATCTATCATTTCCAGATGTTCACTGATTACTGCTATCTTAATAATCTACCTGAAGTTCAGCTTGGCCAATTCCGGCAAGCTCTTTCTGCTCTTGGTTCAAATGATGCTCATACCACCTCCTTCTAGGTAGATTTTGCCACCTTAGAAATTCCAGATGTGGTGTTCCTGCATCCACTTCATTCCCTAGTCATAGATCTTTCGTGGGAACACTGATTTTTGAAAGATTTGCAAGGGTAATGGGCAGAATTTCAGTACAGAAAGGCGGTTCCCTCTCCTTTCACAGATTTGTCTTCAGAGAATATCATCAGAGCCACATCAAGTCTGATGTTCTTGCTTCCTCTCTTGTCTGAATGTGAGCGCTTATCTCCATCAGAATGGGAACAACTTTACCCCCTCACTGCTCAGCAGCTCACTGCTCTCAATGTCTCTCAGACCTGATCAGGTCAACCTCCTCTGTCTGCTGCAGAATTCTTAGACCTGAACTCTATTCATCTTGTTCGAGACCCCTATGAAACCTGGGTTGAGAGATATAAGGTGTATATGGCTATGAAAAAGGAACTGAAGCAGCACCAGATATTCTACCCCATACCCATAGATAAGTTCCTTCAGCATGTCAGTTTTGGCACCTCTACCTTTTACAAATCTTCTCTTGGCAGCAATGAATATGGCACTTTCATAGAAGCTCAGAGGCAGTTGCACATCCAGAGGATGGCTCCCGTTATGGGACCTTCCTACTCCATTGTTTATGGTGCATTTCAAAGTTATTTTGAGAGCAGGAGCGCAAGGCTTGGCCAATCATTACTCGCCATGCCCCTCTTTTATCCCCTGCTTTCTACATTCTTGTACCTCCTCAGTGATTTAATGACAAACTGTCTCTTCCTGGCTCCCATTTATCTTTCTTATGTTCTTTCTTTGTATCTTTTTGCTTAATGACAAAAAGGGGGAGAAAATAAAACATTCTAAAATACATATCAACATACTTTTTTTCTTATTTTAGAAAAATTACTCAAGTTTATTTCAGCAAATTATATGTTATGTTTTGTTATGATTTTGTCATCACCAAAAAAAGGAGATGATGATGATCAGTCCAACCCTATATAATTTCATTTATGCCTATTTTGGTGATTAACAAAACCATAATAAGTATTGTCTAACAAGTTTCCTTGAAGCTAAGTCACAAGATCAAATCGGGCAAAATCAAGGAAAAATCTGTAAGAATTCTTATACTGTATCATTTAGAGTTCACACCATGTAATTCTTCTAAGTACACATCGACTTCCTAAGTGATATAACGATTTCATTAGAATCATAACGATTTGTTAAAGTACTCATCGATTTGCTTTACGACTTCCCTTATAGCGTAACGATTTCGTCTCACAACGATTTGGTTCTCACAACAATTTGTTAAGTGAGATACAACGATTTAGTTCACACAACGATTTGTTAAGTGAGAAACAACTATTTGGTTCTCACAACGATTTGTTCAGTGAGAAACAACGATTTGGTTCTCACAACGATTTGTTAAGTAAGAAACAACGATTTGGTTCTCACAACGATTTGTTAAGTGAGAAACAACGATTTGGTTCTCACAACGATTTGATATGTTACATAACGACTTGGTCTCCGTAACGATTCGATAGTTACATAACGACTTGGTCCCTGTAACGATTCGATATGTTACATAACGACTTGGTCGCCGTAATGATTCTATAAGTTACTTAACGACTTGGTCGCCGTAACGGTTCGATAAGTTACATAACGACTTGGTCGTCGTAACGATTTGATAAAGCAAACAACGATTTGGTCACTACATTGATTTGTTTGTTTGAAAAATGATTTTGGCTTCACAACGATTTGATAAGTTACATAACGATTTGATCGCTGCAATGACTCGATTAGTCATACAACGATTTGGTTGCCGTAACGATTTGCTTTCACTTAAAAAACAATTCGATCATTGTATCGATTCGATAAGTGAAACAACGATTTGCTTATGTTTGAACAACGATTTGCTCAAACAGATTTGCTTATGTTTGAACAACGATTTGCTCAAATAACGATTTGCTTATGTTTGTATAACGATTTGCTTACTCGCATACAACGATTTGTATACACAACGATTTCATAAGTTGTACAACTATTTCTCTGTCATAACGACTTCATGGATTACATCAAAATTCACGCATGATATTCAAATGTATTTTCAAGTATTATGAAAGTCAAAGTATTCCCGCACACATCTCTAGTATCCTTGCATTTATTATGACTGTTCACATCATCTGCACGTTGCTTTCTATCCTATGCTCCTATAAGAAGAGCTTTTCAAATAGCAGAATGACATTTCTATTTTGATGTATATTCTTTCTAACGTTGACTGACAAGCATGGAGATAGTCTAGTTGTCTATGCTTTAGCATTCAATTTGTGCAGGTCTCTGCCAGTACTATGTCATACGACGTTGGACAAAATAGAAGCTGAAGGATATCAAGATGGATCTTCTCCTTGCGTGCATGGATTGTAAAGCATTAAATGACTGCAAGCACACCTGTCGTACTCGATGAACATGCAGTCTAACGAGCATCCAACCTAGAGACAACAGACACTTCAACGGATATATTTTTCAAAGAGAAGGATATATAGAGACTGATGACTCTGTGAAGAACAACTTTTGAGCTTTCATCTTACAACCTACGAGCATCAGAAAGAAGAGCCCTGAGCTTCACTCCCTAGTTTACTGTAGCTCTTGCTCTCTATTTTCATTGTCCTTAGCCTTTAGAGAGTTGTGTGTTCTGAGAGATTTTCTTATTGTAGACCTTTCTCTCTCAGTCACTGCCTCAATTGAGCACTTGTTGTAAGCTTGGTCTAGGGGCATTTTGCCTTCTTTCACTTTAGTGTGAAGTTCCTCTTCAGGTTGTGAAGAGAAGACCTATTGTGAATAGGTGGTTTGTATTCCCTTCGGTAAGGAAGAAGACCTGTGTATCAGGGTGTTTGTATTCCTCTTCAGGGTTAGAAGAGAAGGCCAGCTACGGCTAGATGTGTAAGGGTCCTTAAGGGGGACAGTACCCTTGGTAGTGAAAGTCCAAGTTGTTGCTTGGGGACTGGACGTAGGACTCTTTGGTATAGGAGGGCCGAACTAGGATAAAAATCTCCTGTTGCATGTGTGATTGCTTTTGTGCGTTTGTTTGTCTTCATTCATCTAACACTAACTATTCTCTTTAGTGTTTTTATGTTAAGCATTTTTGTTAACATGTTTTAATCAAAAATAATTTTTAGAATCCCATTCACACCCCCCCTCTGGGTTTGCTAGGTAGGCAATAGTTTATTTATCGCTCGATACTATTTAATAACTATAATTCCGCTCCAATATTCCACGTCGGGGCATTACAGTTTTGTGGTATCAGAGCCTAGGTTATTCTTAAGTATATGATGATCTAGGTTTGATCTGCCTTGACTTGGAGTCTAAATCCTTACCTATGTGAGAGATGGGTAGAACCATGGGTAATAAGATAAAATAAACTCACACACCCACAAACTTAGTGCAATCTCAAATATCTTACATTAAAATTCTGTTTTGAAGGGATTTAAACATAGCAATGGCAGTGGAGCGTGCTCAACTCCGTGACATGCAACAGACTATTCAACAGCTCACTCAAGCATTACTCCAAGTTGCTGGAGCAAATGGAAACTGAGGAGCCGGAGATCTGCACAGAAATTTTCACAATCTGAACCTGCCTCGTTTCAGTGGGACCACTGATCCCGATGAGGTAGAGAATTGGCTTAAGGAGATAGAGCGTCTTTTCCGCGTTATACAATGCGCGGATGGAGACAAATTACTGTTAGCAACATTCCAGCTAGAAAGGGACGCCCGTGCGTGGTGGGAGTCCGTTGAAGAAACCAGGGTCGATGCACAATTTACATGGAATGAGTTTAAGGAGCACTTCAACTCCAAGTACTTTTCTGAAAGAGTCCAAGAGAGAAAGGCCTTTGAGTTTGCTGCATTGAAACAGAGGAACCTTATTGTTGCTGAGTATGAAGCTCAGTTCTCCAAGTTGGCACGATATGCCAATCACCTAGTAGGCACTGAGAGGTAGGCACTAAGAGAATGAAGGTAAAGAGATTTCTTAATGGGCTCAGGCCCGCATACATCACCCAACTGGCGCCACTGGACATTCAGACCTATCCAGAAATGGTCAAGAAGGCACAACTGCTGGAGGATGTGACCGACCTCACCGATCGCATCAAAGGTAGAATCGTTAAAAAGGAGCAGACATCTCGAGCACCAAGCAAGACCGCTAACGGCAAGAAAAGGTCATTTAGCATCACTGATAGGCCAATCCAAGAGCAAAAGCCCAAGGTCATCACCCCTACTGCCCCAAATAACAAGCCCAGATGCAAGCACTGTGACAAGCTAGGTCACATTGCCGAAGAATGCAGGAGGAAGGTAGGTGCATGCCTACGCTGCGGTAGTCGAGAGCACTATATTCCCGACTGCCCTTTGCTTCAAGAGAATGAGAAGCATCTAGTTGGACAAAAGAAGCCTGGCCTACTGCAGGCCCTGCAAGAAGTGGAGACCACCGAGGAGGGTGGAGTCGTGGAAGGTACTTTACCAATTTTATCTCAATCAGCTTTTGTTTTATTTGATACTGATGCAACACATTCATTCATATCACAAGTATTTGCTTATACATTAAATGAAAAACCTGCATCCATGAAATTTGAATTGCCTGACACTACACCTTTGGGGGAGAAAGCTCAATTAAACAAATACTTTCCATTAGCTGATGTTATGATCGGTGAACTCAACCTTAGAGCCGACTTGATCTGTATGCCCATAGAGGGCTACGATGTCATATTAGGAGCCGATTGACTATCCACTTATGGGGCCATTGTGGATTGTAGAAGAGGGAAGATTACTTTTAGTGAATTCCCTAAACTGACCTTCACAGGGCGTAGACACAAGAGGCACTTGTCTCTCGTCTCTACTATTAAGGCGCAGAACATGATAAGGAAGGGTTGTGTGGCATTTCTTGCCGCCATTGTAGTTGAAAAGAAAGCATCTAAGATATCAGACATCCATATAGTGCAAGAATACTCCAACGTGTTTTCCGATGAGCTGCCAGGCATTCCACCTGAAAGAGATGTGAATTTCTCAATTGATTAATACCTGGAGCGGCACGGTGTCACGCCAACCCTACAGAATGTCCCCTGCTGAATTGAAAGAGTTGAAGGAGCAATTGATGGAACTACTGGAAAAGGGATTTATCCGACCAAGTACTTCTCCTTGGGGAGCATATGTGTTATTTGTCAAGAAGAAGGACGGATTTATGAGATTATGCATCGACTACAGACAGTTGAATCATCTGACTATTAAGAACAAATACCCTCTGCCTCGTGTCGATGAACTATTTGATCAAATATCAGGATCCAAGTACTTTTCCAAGATTGACCTTAAATCGGGATACCATCAGATGACGATTAAGGATGCGGATATCTATAAGACAGCTTTCAGGAGCAGGTACGATCATTGTGAATTTGTAGTCATGCCTTTTGGACTAACCAATGCTCCTACAACTTTTATGCAATTGATGAACAACATCTATCGGCCATACCTCGACAAATTTGCCGTGGTCTTTATCGATGATATTCTCATATACTCAAAGACCAAGGAATAGCATGAGGAGCATCTAAGGATCGCTCTGCAGATCCTGCGCGACAACAAACTCTACGCCAATTGAGCAAGTGTGAATTCTGGCTCGAGGAGGTGTCACTTCTAGGGCATGTCATATCAAAGGACGATATAGCTGTCGATCCTTCCAAAGTAGAAGTCGTACTTAACTGGGAGAGACCGACCAACGTCACTGAGATCAGAAGCTTTGTTGGACTGGCTGGCTACTACAGACGGTTCATAAAAGACTATTCCAAGATACTGTACCTCTTACTTGCCTTACGCGAAAAGAACCCTATGTCTGGAGCAAGGAATGCGGAAAGAGCTTTCACCACTAAGTAATGTTTGACTTTTGCACCTGTCCTTGTTGGGGATCGGATAGGTGACTTTGACAAAAGAACTAAGAAATTGTGTGTATGGCAGCGGAATTAAAATAAGTAAAACACACAATTCGATCAGATCAAGTGTGGTGTGTGAGTATAGTGAATAAGAATAGCAAACCACACATCAAACCGCAGTGCACTGAAGATTTTAAAGTGGTTCAGAGAACACAACTTGTGTCTCCTACGTCCACCTCCTCACAACGGAGGAACCACTAGCACAAGTGCAGTACAATCTGAGTACAACAACTCCAACCTCTTTGAGTGCAACGACTCAAAGAAACCCAGGAGATAGGCACAACGACCTACTCCAAATACCACTTGTGAATTCAGAAAATTCACAAGCCCTTGAGCACTACGGCTTAAGCACCAGAGCACAACGGCTCCAACCCAGAGCACTAGGGCTCCAAAATAGAGTACAAAGTACTCAAACCTCTGGACCACAATAGATCCAAGTTCTGCTAGAACAAGCACACTTAGAGTATAGATCCTCTAGCACGATCTATCTCAGTACAATAGAAATGGTAGAGACAAATAGAATTGGGAGATCTGTGTAGAACACATAACAGATTCCCCAGAGAATTTAACACTCTGACCAAATACAGACTCGGCTGGATCTCCTTCTGGACCAACACTGCTGCAATCATGAGCTCCTTCTCTTCTTCTCCTTCTTCTTTTTCCTTTGGCGGCGCTGCTCTGCTTCTCTGGATGCAGATGCCTTTTTCCCGCTCTTCTTGCCCTCTTCTAGAATACTCTTGGCGTGCTCTTGCGTGGGATCCTTTGGAGTACAAAAATATGGGTATTTATAGCCCCATATGTCCATAAGGAGCCTTAGGGTACGTGGGCACAAAAACCTAGGCAGATTCCCTAGAACCCCAAGCGGCCACGTGTCCAGATAAATTCACGTTTTTGAGTTTCAGCCGGAGTGTGTCGACACCACCAGGGAGTGTGTCGACACACTGTCCCATTTGCGCAAAAAGATCTTCTGGGAGATGGGTCTAGTGTCGACACTGCCACTAGCTGTGTCGACACACTGTCCAAGTCAGGCAACTGGGTCTTCTGGAGACTGGTCTAGTGTCGACACTACTAGGGACTGTGTCGACACACTGGACCTGTCTTCATGAAATTACTTCAGGGAATGATACCCAGTGTCGACACCATCAATCGGTGTGTCGACACTACCATGATAAGAATTTTATGTTCCTGAGAATTCAACACATAAACCATTAGTACAAGATATTATCATTAAAATATGAGATGTAAAGTATTTGAAACATGCTTTTTGAGCATTGTTATTGCATAAATGATGTATGTAACATGTTCAACCCATTAAGTACAAAATCACACAAGTTATCATCAAAATCACAATATGTCATCTTCAAAATCAAAGTATGAGTGATGTTCATTGGTCATCATTAAAATACAACTTTAGGAAATTCCAAAACACACTCAACCAAACAATCTCCACCTTTTTGATGATGACAAAACATATGCACAATCTCCCAATAACCTGACTTCCTTAACTGCAACAACTCCCTTGACCATATACACTCTTTGAACTTTCTCTCTATAAAGAACATTCTCTCCTATAAAGAACTTTCTCCCCCTAGAAACCTTTCTTCTCCCCCTTTTTGACAACATCAAAAAGATAGATAAGAGATATAACCAAAGATTGTAAGAGATCAAGAAATGAAATGTAGGAAATGAATGGTGAAAAATGATCAAAATAAATGAGGCAAAGTGACATTGACATATGAGAGAAATTATTGTGTTTTTGTTATTGTGCAACAAAGTTTAATCACAAAGACACACTCAACACAAGGTATTGCATGATATAATAATCAGAATGTAGTTAAAGTAATGATGCAATTGTGTAGTAAAGTGACCTATATGAGTGAGCAGAAGTATTTAACAAGGATGTTAGGAGCTTTAACTTTAACACAATGTAAAATAATAGGTCTAAACTCTCAGTATACATGAACTTTATGAAGGTCTTAAGCTTTTCTATCCTGTCAATTTGATTTTCTTTCATTTTTAACTGGGAAAGAATACAAGAATAAATCAGTTAAATCTCACTTTTCAGTGCAAGAGATCACATTGATTAGATGCAAGATCTCCTGATTACTCAGTGGTTTAACTTTCAATATCTTATACAGAGTTGAAAATTTTGATTTCCACTTTTTGACGCGAAACAAATCACTTTTTAGGTGAAATGGCCCGGTTACTCAGCGGTTCAAAAATTTACATTACTTTGCTTGTATCTTTCCAGATTATTGATCATTTTGATCATTTTCTTTTGATGATTTGCAGGAATATGTTTGCTTTGACCAGACAAGTCATGACTACGAATTTAGAAAAATTATTCTTAATATGTGGTAAAAATAAAGCTTAAACATACACATGTGAAATATTAAAGCCACTCATGTGCCTATATTAGTGTTTTGCAAATCATTTTAAAAACATTCAGTATTAAAATTGCTTAACCTTGAAATGATAATGAATCTTTGAAATTAAAATAAATGCACAATGAGTTTAGTTTCAATGTCTTAATTCTCTCATAAGAAAATAGCACAATGACTCAAAAATTCTGATGATTGGGGCTCAGTAAAGACAACAATTGTCAAGAGAAATTAGTGAAGAATAGACAATGACTCCCCCTCAACAAATACTCCCCCTCAACAATTACATAAAGGAATCTTGATACTTGGCGGAGACATATACTCACACATAGTGAAAGTGTCCAGACAAGTCTAACTTGTCTTTCTTCAAATCACTATTTGATATACCAAGAATTTCAATGCAACTAAGAACTAGGAATTTATTTGCAAGAGAGAATGACTTTCATTTGCACAAAGAAATGAGATGAAGATTTCAGACATGTGAAAACTTGCATAAACCAAGTTCCCTTCTAAGAAAAATGAATCTAGGTTCTGCAAGAGGCTTAGTGAAAATGTCTGTAATTTGTTTTTCTGTGTCAATGAAGTGGAGTTCAAAAGAATTCTTTGAGACTTCATCTAGAAGGAAATGATGCTGAATGTCAATGTGTTTTGTGCGGGAATGCTGAATAGGATTTTTGGACAGATTTATAGCACTTGTGTTGTCACAAAGAATGGGAATGCAACCTAATGTGTGATTATAATCTAGAAGTTGATGTTTGACCCAAAGGACTTGGGTACCACAGCTACCAGCGGCAACATACTCAACTTCTGCAGCTGAAAGAGCTACAAAATGTTACTTTTTGGAAGCCCAAGAAATAAGACACCCTCCTAGATATAAACACAACCACTAGTGCTTTTTCTATCAAGTTGCACCCGGCATAATCAGCAACACTATATGTAATCAAGTCTAATTTACATTCAGCAGGATACCAAAGACCCAAATCACATGAAGAAAGAAGATATTTGAAAATTCTTTTAACGGCAGACATGTGACTATCTTTAGGATTTACTTGAAATCTTGCGCATATGCAGACACTGAATTGAATAGCTGGCCTAGAGGTAGTTAAATAAAGAAGAGATCCAATCATACCTCTGTAAAGTGTAGCATTAATTGGCTTACCAGAAGTATCACTCTCAAGTCTTACACTTGTGGCCATTGGTGTGTTGGATGGCTTGATGTTTTGGAAGTCAAACCTCATGAGCAACTCCTTGACATATTTTGTTTGACTCAGAAAAATTCCTTCAGCAGTTTGATGTACTGCAGACCTAAAAAGAATGTAAGTTCACCCATGAGACTCATTTCAACTTCAGATTGCAGAAGATGGGCAAACTCATTGCACAAAGTATTATCTGTTGATCCAAAAATGATATCATCAACATAAACTTGAACAACAATGAAATGATTTTTTACAGTTTTTGTAAACAAGGTTTGATCAATGTTTCCTCTTATGTAACCTTTATTTACAAGAAAGGAGCTCAACCGGTCATACCAAGCTCTTGGAGCTTGCTTGAGACCATATAGAGCCTTATTGAGTTTAAAAACATGATTGAGAAATTTTTTCATTTTCAAAACCAGGGGGTTGTTTGACAAAGACATTTTCTTTTATGTAACCATTCAAGAAAGCACTCCTGACATCCATTTGAAAGACTTCGAATTTTAAAGAAGCAGCAAATGCAAGGAATATTCGAACAGCTTCAAGTCTTGCTACAGGGGCATAAGACTCTTCAAAATCAATACCAAGTTCTTAGTTATACCCCTGAGCAACAAGTCTAGCTTTATTTCTAACAATTTGACCAGATTCATTCAATTTATTTCTGAAAATCCATCTAGTTCCAATGACAGAAGTTAAATCTGAAGGTTTTGGTACTAAATCTCAAACTTGATTTCTTTCAAATTGATGAAGCTCTTCATGCATAGCATTTATCCAGGTTTCACAAGATAAAGCTTCATCAACATTTTTGGGTTCAATTTGGGAAAGTAGTGCCAAAGAATCTTCAACTATGACTGAATGAAAAGATGGTCTGGTTTTTATTCCATCTTGCAAATTACCAACAATGCTTTTAAGTGGATGGTCTCGTAGAAATCTGGATTCAGAAATTACCTCAGGATTTGTATGATCTTCAGGAACATGATTACCTGAATCACTTGAAGGTGTCAATTCAACAATCTCATGTGCATTTGGTACTTCTTGCTCTTCAATATTTGTAGATAGATGTTCAAGAAAATGATCATCATCATCACATAATGGAGTTCTGCATGAATAGGAATGTCAATCTTTTGGAAGTTTTCATAAAAAATGACATGTGGAGATTCTTCCACAGTCTTATTTTTCAAAATATAAACTCTGTAAGCTCTTGAAGTTTTAGAATAACCTAATAAGATTGATTCAAAACTTTTTGCATCAAATTTATCAAGATTTTCTTTGTTGTTATTGTGAACAAAATATTTGCAACCAAAAATTTTGAAATATAACACACTTGGCTTTTTATTCTTGTTCAACTCATAAGTGGTTTTTCTGATCTTTGGTCTTACCAATGCTCTATTCAAAATGAAATTAGCTGTATTTACAGCTTCTGCCCAAAAAGATTTAGACAGTTTACTTTCAATGAGCATAGTTCTGGCCATTTCCACAAGAGTTCTATTTTTTCTTTCTACAACTCCATTTTGTTCTAGAGTTCTAGGGGAAGAAAACTTATGGATAATGTTCAGTTCAGTGCATAGATCAGAAAAAGATTTATTTTCAAACTCATCCCCATGATCTGTCAAAATAGATTTCAATTTGAAAGACAAACCCACTAAGGCAGAATTGTAAATTCTCCTGAATTCTAAACATGCATCACTTTTATGGGATAAGAATAAGACCTAAGTATATCTTGTAAAGCCATCAATGATCACAAAGCCATATCTATTACCACTGAGACTTTGAGTTCTGGTTGGACCAAAAAAATCCATATGAAGCAACTCAAGTGGTTTAGATGTAAGTACGTCATTGAACACTTTAAAAGATTTTCTTGTTTGTTTTCCTTGAGCACATATCCCATAAACAGGATTGTCAATGACTGGGAAAGATTCAGGAAGACCTTTTACAAGATTCATTCTTATGAGTTTACTAATGGTTGTGAAACTTGTATGACCCAACCTTTTGTGCTACAACTAAGCAGTGTCATTTGTATTTGTAATCAAGCAAACATTTAAAGATGAATTATCACACAAATCAATCATGTAGACATTATTTTCTCTTTTTCCAATCAATTTAATTTTCTCAGAAGAGGAGTCAATTATTTTGCATGAATCATGTTCAAAAAGAATCTTGTGACCATTGTCACACAATTGACTAATGCTAAGCAAGTTGTAATTCAGACCTCAACTAAACAAACATCATCACTTAAGGTAATGCAAGACTTACCAATTTTTTCTTTGCCAATTATTTTTCCTTTATTCTTACTTCCAAAGGTGACTGATCCACCTTCCTTTTCAATCAAGCATGAAAATTTATTTCTGTCTCCTGTCATGTGCCGTGAGCATCCACTGTCAAGAATCCAGATGTTGTTGGAATTGGATGCACGGCTTTCCTGCACATAACAAATTAGACAAGAAAAGTTTTTGGTACCCACATGAGATTGGTACCAACATCCTGAGTGAGAAGAGATAACAAATCCTTTCTAACCCAAATTTGTGTATTTTTCTTCACATTCTTTTTTGAAACAAAGGATTCAACTTTTTGTTTTTCAATTTTCTGAACATTATGCTCTTAGTTGGTTTGTGCCATTGTGAAAAACTTTGCATGTATTGTTGTTGATGGGCAGGAAAGGTGAATGATAGAAATAAGGATTGAACCATTGGTTACCATTGTACCTTTTGTTCCAAGACTTATTCCATCTTGAATTGTAAGAGGAGAAAACATTCCAATTTCTATGAGAAAGATGATTATTGATTGGTTTGAAGTTTTTGTGATTTTTATAAGAAGGGTAGGTGACCTCTGACTGGGATAGGTCGACCTGTGCATAGTGTGTGTCGACCTAGGTAGGGTATGTGTTGACCTCTCAGGTTCTTTTTGTTTTTGTATTTTTCCTTTGTTTTCAGATGAGCTTGCCTTGACAAATTTTATTAAAAGAGTTTTTGATGATTTTGTTTGCTTTGAAGATGATTCGGTTTTCTTTAAAATTTGTGGTTCAAAACCTAAACCAAATTTGTTTGAATTCATCTTAACTCCAAGTAGAGCATTCAAATGTCTTTCCCTTGAGTGAAGTTCTTGATGATATCTTCTTTTTCTTTAATGCAAAGATTGAGTTTTTCAATTTGATTCAAATTTTCATGATTTTACTTTTCTTTTTCTTCAAATTTCTTGATATAATTGATGAGTTCTTTGTTCAATTTTTGAATTTTCAATTTCAGATCATCAACAAAAATCAACAGTTCATCATTTTCTTTGATTTGGTCTAAAATTTGAGGTTCCAATTCAAAAATCTTTACAGATGATGAAGTATCATGAAGAATGCTTTCAATTTTTCTTTTCAAGTATTTATTTTCTTTTTTAATTTCAGACATACTTTCAACCAAGTTACCATATGCTTCTTGCCAATCTTCAATGGTAAATAGTTCAAAGGATATATCTACCTGTTCTTCGCTGCTTCCAGCCATGAAACAAACTTCATTTTCATCTGAAGTTGAGGATTCTTCATTGCAGTCTGAGCTTTCATCATCTGACCATGTAGCCACCATGGCCTTGTTCTTCTTTTTGTGGAACTCCTTCTTGTGGTTTATGTGCTTTTCTTTCTTACCTTCTAGACAATCAACCTTCATATGCCCAGATTTGTTACACCTATAACACACAGGAATTTCATCAGTTTTCTTATAATCAACATGAGAGAAATGTTTCTTTTTACTAGACATGGCATTTTTCTTATTACCAAAATTCTTCTTGTTTGATTTCAAAAATGCCTTAAATTGTCTAGTGATGAAAGTAAGATTATCATTATCAGATTCAGATTTCTCAGACTCAAATTTTTCTTTAGATTTTCCTTTATTACTTGATGAAGCTTTAAGAGCAATGGTTTTTATTTTTAGCATGTGTTCTTCTGATCTCTTAAGGTTTAACTCATATGTCATTTATGATCTAATGAGTTCATCCAATGTGATTTTGGATAAATCCTTTGAATCTTCAATGACAGTTGCTTTAGTGTGCCATACAGGAGATAATGAACGCAAGATTTTTCTTACCAATTCTTCATTTGAGTATTCCTTACCCAAGGCTCGAAGTCCATTTATAATAACCATGAACCTAGCAAACATCTCAGATATAGTTTCATTAGATTTCATGATAAACAACTCATAATTAGAAACTAACATGTTAGCCTTAGTCTCCCTGACCTGAGATGTGCCCTCATAAAGCAATTCTAATTTATCCCACATCTCCTTGGTAGACTTACACATAGAGATTCTGGAATACTCCTTTGGATGGATGGCACATTGCAGCATGTTCATGGCGATGTAGTTCAGGGTGACCCTTCTGATCTGCTCCCTGGTCCATTGATCTTCATCTCCAGTGAATTCAATTGGTCCTTTTTCAACAATTCTCCATACTTCATAGTTTTGTGCTCTAAGAAAAACCATCATCCTATTCTTCCAGTAAGGATAGTCAGTACCATCAAAAAATAGAGGCCTATTGATTGAATGACCTTCAGCAATAAAACCTCTAGAGTCCATGATAAAGACAATCAACCCAAAACACACAGCAATTTAAGCAAGTAATTGAGTGAATCAAAATCTAAAATACAGAAAATTCACCAAAGCACCTCAGAGTATAGAATTGACTCTGACCCGCTCTGATACCAGATGTTGGGGATCGGATAGGTGACTTTGACAAAAGAACTAAGAAATTGTGTGTATGGCAGCGGAATTAAAATAATTAAAACACACAATTCGATCAGATACAAGTGTGGTGTGTGAGTATAGTGAATAAGAATAGCAAACGACACATCAAACCACAGTGCACTGAAGATTTTAAGGTGGTTCGGAGAACACAACTTGTGTCTCCTACTTCACCTCCTCACAACGGAGGAATCACTAGCACAAGTGCAGTACAATCTGAGTACAACGACTCCAACCTCTTTGAGTGCAACGACTCAAAGAAACCCAGGAGATAGGCACAATGACCTACTCTAAAGACCACTTGTGAATTCAGCAAATTCACAAGCCCTTGAGCACTACGGCTTAAGCACCAGAGCACAACGGCTCCAACCCAGAGCACTAGGGCTCCAAAACAGAGTACAAAGTACTCAAACATCTAGACCACAATAGATCCAAGTTCTGCTAGAACAAGTACACTTAGAGTATAGATCCTCTAGCACGATCTATCTCAGTACAATAGAAATGGTAGAGACAAATAGAACTGGGAGATCTGTGTAGAAACATACACAGATTCCCCAGAGAATTAACACTCTGACAAAGTACAGACTCGGCTGGATCTCCTTCTGGACCAGCACTGCTGCAATCACGAGCTCCTTCTCTTCTTCTCCTTCTTCTTCCTTGGCGGCGCTGCTCTACTCCTCTGGATGCAGATGCCTTTTTCCCGCTCTTCTTGCCCTCTTCCAGAATACTCTTGGCTTGCTCTTGCGTGGGATCCTTTGGAGTACCAAAAACATGGGTATTTATAGCCCCATATATCCATAAGGAGCCTTAGGGTACGTAGGCACAAAAACCTAGGCAGATTCCTTTGAACCCCAAGCGGCCACGTGTCCAGATAAATTCATGTTTTTGAGTTTCAGCCGGAGTGTGTGAACACCACCAGGAAGTGTGTCGACACACTGTCCCATTTGTGCAAAAAGATCTTCTGGGAGATGGGTCTAGTGTCGACACTGCCATTGGCTGTGTCGACACACTGTCCCAGTAAGGCAACTGAGTCTTCTGGAGACTGGGTCTAGTGTCGACACTACCAGGGACTGTGTCGACACACTGGACCCTGTCTTCATGAAATTGCTTCACAGAATGATACCCAGTGTCGACACCATTAATGGGTGTGTCGACAATACCATGATAAGAATTTTATGTCCCTGAGAATTCAACACATAAATCATTAGTACAAGATATTATCATTAAAATATGAGATGTAAAGTATTTGAAACATGCTTTTTGAGCATTGTTATTGCATAAATGATGTATGTAACATGTTCAACCCATTAAGTACAAAATCACACAAGTTATCATCAAAATCATAATATGTCATCATCAAAATCAAAGTATGAGTGATGTTCATTGGTCATCATTAAAATACAACTTTAGGAAATTCCAAAACACACTCAACCCAACAATCTCCCCCTTTTTGATGATGACAAAACATATGCACAATCTCCTAATAACCTGACTTCCTTAACTGCAACAACTCCCCTTGACCATATACACCCTTTGAACTTTCTCCCTATAAAGAACTTTCTCTCCTATAAAGAACTTTTCCCCCTAGAAACCTTTCTTCTCCCCCTTTTTGACAGCATCAAAAAGATAGATAAGAGATAGAACCAAAGATTGTATGAGATCAAGAAATGAAATGTAGGAAATGAATGGTAAAAAATGATCAAAATAAATGAGGCAAAGTGACATTGACATATGAGAGAAATTATTGTGGTTTTGTTATTGTGCAACAAAGTTTAATCACAAAGACACACTCAACACAAGGTATTGCAAGATATAATGATCCGAATGTAGTTAAAGTAATGATGCAATGTGAAGTAAAGTGACCTATATGAGTGAGGAGAAGTATTTAACAAGGATGTTAGGAGCTTTAAGTTTAACACAATGTAAAATACTAGGTCTAAACTCTGTATACATGAACTTTATGAAGGTCTTAAGCTTTTCTATCCTGTCAATTTGATTTTCTTTCATTTTTAACTGGGAAAGAATACAAGAATAAATCAGTTAAATCTCACTTTTCAGTGCAAGAGATCACATTGATTAGATGCAAGATCTCCTGATTACTCAGTGGTTTAACTTTCATTATCTTATACAGAGTTGAAAATTTTGATTTCTACTTTTTGACGCGAAACAAATCACTTTTTATGTGAAATGGCCCGATTACTCAGCGGTTCAAAAATTTACATTGCTCTACTTGTATCTTTCCAGATTATTGATCATTTTGATCATTTTCTTTTGATGATTTGCAGGAATATGTTTGCTTTGACTAGACAAGTCATGACTACGAATTTAGAAAAATTATTCTTAACATGTGGTAAAAATAAAGCTTAAATTACACATGTGAAATATTAAAGCCACTCATGTGCCTATAATAGTGTTTTGCAAATCATTTTAAAAACATTCAGTATTAAAATTGCTTAACCTTGAAATGATAATGAATCTTTGAAATTAAACTAAATGCACAATGAGTTTAGTTTCAATGTCTTAATTCTCTCATAAGAAAATAGCACAATGACTCAAAAATTCTGATGATTGGGGCTGAGTAAAGACAACAATTGTCAAGAGAAATTAGTGAAGAATAGACAATGACTCCCCCTCAACAATTGCATAAAGGAATCTTGATACTTGGCGGAGACATATACTCACGCATAGTGAAAGTGTCCAGACAAGCCTAACTTGCCTTTCTTCAAATCACTATTTGATATACCAAGAATTTCAAAGCAACTGAGAAGTAGGAATTTATTTGCAAGAGAGAATGGCTTTTATTTGCACAAAGAAATGAGATGAAGATTTCAGACATGTGAAAACTTGCATAAACCAAGTTCCCTTCTAAGAGAAGTGAATTTAGGTTCTGCAAGAGGCTTAGTGAAAATGTCTGCAATTTGTTTTTTTGTGTCAATGAAGTCGAGTTCATAAGAATTCTTTGAGACTTCATCTCGAAGGAAATGATGCCGAATGTCAATGTGTTTTGTGCGGGAATGCTGAATAGGATTTTTGGACAGATTTATAGCACTTGTGTTGTCACAAAGAATGGGAATGCAACCTAATGTGTGATTATAGTCTAGAAGTTGATGTTTGACCCAAAGGACTTGGGTACCACAGCTACCAGCGGCAACATACTCAGCTTCTGCAGTTGAAAGAGCTACAGAATGTTGCTTTTTGGAAGCCCAAAAAATTAGACACCCTCCTAGATATAAACACAACCACTAGTACTTTTTCTATCAAGTTTGCACCCGGCATAATCAACATCACTATATGCAATCAAGTTCAATTTACATCCAGCAGGATACCAAAGACCCAAATCACATGAAGAAAGAAGATATTTGAAAATTCTTTTAACGGCAGACATGTGACTATCTTTAGGATTTGCTTGAAATATTACGCACATGCAGACACTGAATTGAATAGCTGGCCTAGAGGTAGTTAAATAAAGAAGAGATCCAATCATACCTCTGTAAAGTGTAGCATTAACTGGCTTACCAGAAGTATCACTCTCAAGTCTTACACTTGTGGCCATTGGTGTGTTGGATGGCTTGATGTTTTGGAAGTCAAACCTATTGAGCAACTCCTTGACATATTTTGTTTGACTTAGAAAAATTCCTTCAGCAGTTTGATGTACCTGCAGACCTAAAAAGAATGTAAGTTCACCCATGAGACTCATTTCAAATTCAGATTGCATAAGATGGGCAAACTCATTGCACAAAGTATTATCTGTTGATCCAAAAATGATATCATCAACATAAACTTGAACAACAATGAAATGATTTTTTACAGTTTTTGTAAACAAGGTTTGATCAATGTTTCCTCTTATGTAACCTTTATTTACGAGAAAGGAGCTCAACCAGTCTTACCAAGCTCTTGGAGCTTGCTTGAGACCATATAGAGCCTTATTGAGTTTAAAAACATGATTGATAAATTTTTCATTTTCAAAACCAGGGGGTTGTTTGACAAAGACATTTTCTTTTATATAACCATTCAAGAAAGTACTCTTGACATCCATTTGAAAGACTTTGAATTTCAAAGAAGCAGCAAATGCAAGGAATATTCGAACAGCTTCAAGTCTTGCTACAGGGGCATAAGACTCTTCAAAATCAATACCAAGTTCTTGGTTATACCCCTGAGCAACAAGTCTAGCTTTATTTCTAACAATTTGACCAATTCATTCAATTTATTTCTGAAAATCCATCTAGTTTCAATGACAGAAGTTAAATCTGAAGGTTTTGGTACTAAATCTCAAACTTGATTTCTTTCAAATTGATGAAGCTCTTCATGCATAGCAGATGTACTCAGTAGGAAGCCAGTAGCGTCCCTATCTTGTTTAGTCATGGGCGAGATGCAACCATTAAAGTAATTTTCCTGTCTGGATCTAAATATTGAGCAGAGAAGTGATCAAGTATTAGTGGCCAATCTTAGAGCTCAACCAGACATCTTTGTCGAGATCAGGGAGCAATAGGCTAATGATCCATTTCGAATCCTAGTCAAGGAAACCATAGTTGACAGACCCGATTTCTCCATCACTGAGGATGGGAGACTATTATTTCAAGCCAGAACATGTGTGCCTGACAATGAAGAGTTGAGAAGGAAGCTGATGGACGAAGCCCATAAGACAAAGTATACAATCCACCCAAGTGCAACCAAGATGTACCAGGACATGAAAAGGTCATTTTGGTGGCCCAACATGAAGCGTGAGGTGGCTGAGCATGCCGCGCACTGCCTCACATGTTAGTAGGTGAAAGCAGAACACCGACGTCCTGTGGGTGTACTTAGACCTCTGGACATACCTGAGTGGAAGTGGGAAAGTATTAGCATGGATTTCATCATGGGTTTACCCCGAACTCGTGGTGGACTCGATGCTATCTGGGTCATTATGGACCGATTGACAAATCCGCACATTTCCTTGCAATCAAACGCACCTGGAGTGTGGATGTACTTGCAGCATTATATGTTAAGGAGATAGTAAGACTACATGGAGTCCCTGTGTCCATTGTTTCAGATCGTGACCCCAGATTCATTTCTAGTTTCTGAAAGGGACTTCAGACGGCTTTAGGCACCAAACTCAATTTTAGCAAAGCATTCCACCTACATACAGATGGACATACGGAAAGAACTAATCAGATCGTGGAGGATATGCTACGAGCTTGCACCATAGATTTTGAGGGGTACTGGATGAACAGTTGTCACTAATAGAATTCACCTACAATAACAGCTACTAAGCCAGCATCAAGATGGCACCGTTTGAAGCCCTGTACGGAAGAAGCTGTAGATCGCCAGTTTGCTGGAATGAAATAGGTGAACTGCAATGGTTGGGACCAGACATGGTACAGAACACTAGCAAGGACATACAAATCATCATAGATAGAATTAAAATAGCTCAGTCCAGGCAAAAGAGCTACGCAGACAAGAGAAGAAGGGACTTGGAATTTCAAACTGGAGATCATGTACTGCTTAAGGTATTCCCGACCCGAGGATTTCAAAGGTTTGGGATGAAAGGCAAGTTGAGACTGAGATTCATAGGTCCATTTGAGGTACTAGAAAGAGTAGGCGAGGTGGCGTATCGTCTAGCACTACCTCCCCAATTTTCCATCGTACGCAATGTTTTCCATTTATCAATGCTAAGAATTACGTGTACGACCCATCACACGTAATCAGCTATGATGATATCATTTTGAATAAAGATATGACCTATGAAGAAAAGCCAGTGAGAATCTTGGACAAGAAGATACAACAACTTCAGAACCGACCCATATTAGTGGTAAAGGTGCTATGGAGGAATCATGAAGTTGAAGAAGCCACGTGGGAACCCGAAGCAACAATGTAACGTAAGTATGCCAAGTTATTTAGTAAGTCACTATGCCGTTAAGATCATATGAATTTGGGGACCAAAGTCTTTTTAAGAGGGGGAGAATGTAGCAACCTTGATTTTAAAATCCTAAATAAAATAAAAATTTAATTAAATAAATATGATAAATAGAATTAAATTAGAATAAAGAGGAAATAATTAGAAAAAAGAGAATTAAATCAAAACCCATTAAGCTAAATTAGGAATGGGTGTGCTAGTGGTCCAAACAAAATAGAATGGGCCCAAATGTGAAGAGCCCATCATGGGATGGGGAGCTAATTAAGGGAAATTCGTACTAAAAATAGTAATAATTAGTAAAAGGGTTAAGATAAATAGTTAATGACCCATATATGTCCTAAAAAGGAGTCATAGACTTACCCTAACCCTTTACCCACGAAATTAACTCTCTCCTCAATCCTATTAGATATATAAAGGAGAGAAATAGCGAGATAAATAGGGAAATTCGGAGTTTTAAAGGAAATTAGGAGTTTTAGAAAGTAAGGACTCTTAAACCACCCTATACACCTCTAATTTGTCCTTACCAAGTCTCATTTTCGTTGCTGGGGATTTAGAGGACGAGGAGAGGAGCTGTGGACGTGAGGAGCAAGAAGGAGAAGCTTGGAAAGGAGGGATTTCTTCTTCTTCTTCGTCATCAACCCTAGGTTTTCATTACAGCAAGAAAAGGTAGGCAATCTCTCAAGCACAAATCACCTAATTTCGGCCATAGGTAGTCCACACATCCATCTTTGAAAACCCTAAGATTTCCCTAATTTTCATGGCTCCATGAAGGAGTATTAAATGCTCTAAACTTTGTCCTTACCATGCACTCGAACCTTCATGATTGCTTTCAATCCATGCGTGTACTTAATCCTATGCCATGCAAATATTCTCATAAATACTGCATGATGTTAGCTTTCAAACGCACCTAGTTTCCCCAATTTTCATCATGTATCCCTTGCGAATTAAATTGTTTTTCCCGACTGTACATGTTTTAGGTTACTGAAATGTAATCTGATAAAAGCATGCCTAATCCTTGTCCATTTTCTAATTGCTCATGCCTAATGATAGATCTACATGTCTACTATCGTTTAAAACCAATTTCATGATTTTTTGAGCTTCCTACGATTTTATATGGATTTTCGAGTAGTTCTGTATCATGTATAAAGGGAGGAACCCCACCTGGAAAAGGGCCGAATTCCCCTTTTTGGGCTCGGGCCACCTTCTGAAGTCGCGACGGCCCGACCCGTCGCGATCTCAGAAGGGGTCGCGATAGGGAGAACCATCGCGTTCTGAACCCGACAGGTCGACTCATCGCGAATTCCCCCGGTTCAACCCCGGTGGCCCGGTTTAGCAGAACACGACCGGACCACCCGTCGCGTTTTTAGTAATGCGGCCAGAACCTAAAATTGCTCTTATACCCCAGCTATTTACACCATTTGAAGCATGATTAAACTTAACTAAACACTGTTATGCACAGTAATGATCTGAACATTAATATTTTGTAATAATTACATAAATTCAATTAATTAAAATCCATGTGCACAATCTTTCATGCTTACATGATTTCTTTACACTTGCACACACTAAACATTATTATTTACATTGAGACCTTATTAAAATATTCAATAATATATATGGTAATTATTAAGTAAAATTATTTCACTTAATCTCTTAATTAATTAATGACACTTGTCTTTGTTTTATTTGTGTGCTTTGTACACCGACATCGCGTCCCTCTTCCATCAAGCACTCGAGGCAAGACAGACAATGTTTCATTACACACTTTTCTTGGCACGGACCACCTCTCTATTGGGAATACTCTAATAGGACCAGGGACTCCTTGTCAAGGCCTCTATAAGTCTTCTTGGCTTTGGCGCACGTCCATTGTCGACGAGCTGGTTGTACCCTTAAAACCCGTTACACCTTTAAGGATCAGTACGATCCAACGACCTTAGTGTATTTTCCTTCTTACCTAGGGATCACGCCGGACCATCTACCATGTGTTCATAGCATGGAAAATGGGTGGTTGTGACTTCTGCCAGACTTCCGACACTTGACTTGGTGTTGTGCAGCTGTTACTATCGTGTGTTTAACGTTGTTTTACGAATATGTCCCTATTCTTATCTACAATCTCTGAACTCTCATCTGTTCACTTTTCTCTCTACACTCTCGTCTATTTGTCTACTATTCTCATCTATTCTTGGTACTCTATTTGGCCATCCATATGATTGTCTAAGATAAGAAACATAACTTATGCCAGTGCAATAAGGCTCGATCTGGTCCTGGGAGGAGCACCCGAAAAGTGCCATTTGCCCATGGGAGTTAAAATGATCAGGATGTTGGCATACATCCTGTAACACCCCGAAAATTCTATTTACTAGAAAACTATAAATAATTGGATTGTTAAACAAGATTATTTCCATGGGTTGTAGTTAACTTTAATTTAGGATTAATTGGTGATAATAAATGTTATTTCAGTAACGTACTTAGAGGTGCGCGCTCCAACAGGGCGACAATGGAATTCTATAGCGAAAATGGAATCCGAGAGCACCATAATTTTCAGAAAAATGTGGTGATATCAGAAATGTAAATATCCGGATTTGTTGATGTACGGATTTCGAGATTAAGCTGACGCAACTATTTTTCAGGCGATTTTTCACCCAGTGGAAAATAAATTATAAAAATTATACTAAAATCACCATAATTTGTAAAACTATTGCATTAGCCTATGGCTGAAATTTCAACACAATGGACACCATTTGAATATGTTTACATAAGGTTTAATGGGCCAGCTGATTTATGATCCAATTACGGTGGGAATTTTCTTGGGAATTTTTAGTGCCTACGTGTGAGGCACCGGAAAGGCCAGCACACAAGGGGCTGAGGTTAACACATATTTACATGAGGTGTTCAGCTGTGAAGGGTGCATGTTTAACGTGTCGACAGTAAAAACCAAATGTTTTTACTATGACACACCAAGGGCCTGCGTGTCCTCATGCATGGGAGCTTTGCTGAGTTATAAAAACCTCCCCGTAACTAGCATACTAGTCTTTCCAACGCTAACATCTGCTAGGTCTCCTTCCTGCTCTTGCACTCTTCTTCAGTTCTTGTCCTTCTACTGTTGTTGTTGCTGTGCATGCACCTTAGTGCTGGAGGGTAGCTGTCGTGGTGGTGCGCCAAGAGGAGCTGCTGCTTCTGATTGAAGGTGCTACCAGTTGTTTCTGTCGGAAACAGTTGTACTGCACCTTTGGCTCCCTTTCCTTCCATCAATTATAGGCCATTGGAGTGGAAACATTACTCCTCAAGCTAAGTAGGTTTCTCTCTTCTTTTCTCAATCCTTATCTCCGACCTTTGCCAAAGAGTTCATGATCACCTACATACTTGCCTTTAAATTTGTTAATCCTCTTTTGAACTGTGTATCCATCCTTTGAAATTGTGTTTTAGTATGTGTGTCAGTAGGTTCCCCTACTGTAGACATGCAAATTTTCCCACCGCGGGCAAGTTTTCGAGTTGCACTGTAATGCCCAAAATGTCCCGCTTCTTGCCTTATAAGGGCATTTTCCCCAATATTCCTGAATTTCACCCATTTTTCTTTGGTGCTTCCCCCCCCCCCCCCACCCACCGAAGGAGGGGGGGGGGGGGGGGTCTGGTTACAAAGGGCACTCAGCGAGGGAATAGCGACGGACAAATTTCTGTCACTAATCTGTCGCCTATCAGCAACGGATTAGCGATGACAAAATTTTCTGTCGCTGAACCGCCTCTTAATTCGCGCCCACGTCCATAAAAGTCACCGCGTTCCTTGTAGAACATTGAAAGGCGTCAAGGTATGTGGACGCGATTAAAGAGCGATTCCGTCGCTATTCCGTCGTTGTTCCGTCGCTAAACCAGTCACTGACCAATCTCTTTATTCGCGTCCGTTCCGGTCGACACATTTATTGCAAGAACATTAAAATGGCGTCCACTATACTGGACGTGATTCAGAAAAGTCAAATCAACGTCCCGTCGGTTGACAGCGCACTCACGGGTCGGTTGCCTCGAAACCATGCGAGTTTTAAACGCGTCAACTAAACTGGACGCGATTTTAAGTCGCGCTGGCCTTCCATGACGCGATTGAAAGAGGCGGTTTAGCGATTCCCCATGCTTAAACCGACCTTCTTAAATGCGGCGGTTGTCCTGGACGTGATTTTGACCCAGAACCTTAAATCTCAGCCAGCGGCCTTCTTTTGAGAAGGGAGGTTGGCCATTTGCTTCGGAGGAGAGGGTTTTAGAGAGAGAGAGTGAGGTTTTAGAGAGAGAAAGAGAGAGATTTTAGAGAGAGGGAGGGGATTTCAAGCGGCGGAGCCCTGCCGTTTCGCGCTTCGACGCCGTCTGCTTCCTCGTCATCCTCGTCTTCGTCTCTCGCGAGTTCTCCATCGCCGCCATCGTCGTCTTCCTCCTCTCGTTTGCCCTCCACAGCGCCGTTATGCCGTCCGGCCACCTCGGGGAAGCACCCCAATTTTTCCTCCCTCCGGACCCCACGTGGTCCTTTCCATTTTCGTTTGGGCCCTACGTTGCCCCTTCCCATTTTACACATTACATGCATGCACACACATCATACCTTTTAGTTAGGGGTTTAAAAGACCACCCAAAAGGTGTGTTCTTCCCCTTTTTCATCTATGTTATTTTATTTGTCTAGATTCATTTACTACACATTCCGGGCTAATCTCGTTGTCACTTTTTGTTGTCCTTTTGTGACAGGTACCCCGAGCTAAATCTCCTTTGCCGGCCGGCCGGTGGAAGGAGGAGGGTGAACTCACGCGCACACATCCCGCGCTTTCTACGGGTGAAAGGTACCCCCCCCCCCCTTTTCTCACCCATTCCATTCGGTGCCCTCGTACACCTGGTGATCACAGTCTTTTCTTTTTTTTAATTTTCTGTATTTATCCATCCCGTGCATCCCCTCGCATCTCTTCAGTGTGGGCCTCTGTTCTTCGGGCCCCCCTAAAAAGGGAGCGAGAAAAACGTAGTCTACACCAACGACTCTTTTCAATTCCTTGTTTTATACTTATGCTTTCCACTTGTACAACCTATGTTCCTTTCTGTTCCATGTTCTATAGGTTCCTTCCTACATTTCTTCTCCAAATCTTCTCCTTTCATGTTAAGAATTCCAGGTTTAGGCAATAGACCATGTTCACACTGGTCACTGATTCGAGAAACATCATTAGAATTGTGTTTCTATTCCTTGTAATCATGTACGTTAGTAGTTTGTTACTCCAACCATGTTGATGGAAATCTTCTCTTTTGTTGCAAGAGAAAGTATTTTAGAAGAGTTATGTCTTCAGCTATCATCTTGTCATAGGTGTATAAGCTACAATATGTCCCTATTTTTCCACTTGATTCCCTCATCTAAGTGATGTTTAGAAGTGTGTACAAGACCCTCCTTGATGTTGTTAAGTATGAGTGAATTCATAGGAACATCCAAAAAGAGTCTTTAGAGATGTATAGATCCATATTGGAAGTCGGATCTGCGGCTGTCGACAGCTAGAAGTCATCTGTCGACAGCCCTCAAGTTCAAAGAACCCAGAACTTAAGAAAAATTAGTAGCTGTCCATAGATAGCCCTCATCTATCGACAGACGACCCTGACCTGTCGATAGATGACCCTTGCCTGTCGACAGGCACAGTCCAAAACCCAGAAACATGGTTCTGGGAAGCAATACCTATCGACAGCCACCTTCTAGCTATCGACACATGCTGTCCTGTTGTGTTTTCAACACCAATTCTTGTCCTATCCCTTGAGGATTCACTATACTATTGAGCCTATGAGTTGTTTACCTCACTTCCTTGGATTTTAAACTACTTTATGACCAAGATAATTTGATTATTCATTCATCAAACTATCCTTTGAATTTATATCCCTATTGTGCTCATGAAATATAACTTATGAGCTGAAGACAGTGCTCTCTTCAAAGAGGGTTTAGGATCACTTGTGGTAGCACTAGTCACTTGTGATCAGCTGTGGGTGACAGTTTGTAGGTAAATCCAAGTCAATGGTCTGATGATGGTGAGTAACAAACCCCGTTCTTGCGCAATGAACAAGATCCAAGATGCTGGAATCGCCTAGGCATTGAGGATGTATTTACGTTATTTATTAACCTCTTAAGAGCAGTATGATGTCTGTCGAATTCGTTTCCGAATCAAGTTATGATCTGAGTTTTTGTAAGACATATGTGACTTTTGTTCAGAAATTCGTTTGAGCCCGTTATGAAACCAATTTGGGCTATATGTTATGTTAAGTATGAAGTTCATGAGCAAGTATGTTTTGATCAATATACACACTTCTGAATTGTCACTTAGTTCTGCAATTGAAACTCCTATCTTTACGCTTACTTTCACCTACTGAGTCCTCCGACTCATGCCTTTCTTTCCTCCACCCCCCTTTCAGATTGAAGGTGAGTGCAATCTCAACTACAGATTATTCACAACTCCGCTGGTGATGAAGAAGAAGAATAGCATAGCTTTAGTAGTTTCTTTTTGAGACTTTGTTGTATTGTTAAAAGTCTAGAGAGAGAAAGTTTGGTTTTATGTAAATAATGGGTGTTAATACTTAGTTACTTTGTTGAGGTATAATACTTCCAAAGATGCCTTTGTGGAATGGTTTGCTAGTCTTGGGCACTACACAGATTAGTCTACCCATAACGAAGTTTGTTAGTGTAACCCCTCTTCCCATCTAGAGCTATGTGATATGTATGTATATGTGTGTGCGGTCGGGAGAGGGTGTTACACATCCAGTGCCATTATACTATCAACATTTAATCTATGACAATCAATCAGTGCAATCTCTACAAGTGCTATCGTTACTAGTGCACCGTTGTGCAACTTTATGTGCTATATCGTTACATGGCCAATACATTATCGTACTTGATGTGCTATTTTCCATGACCAAGTTCTATCATTCTCTTGCTATAGTTACTTTCTCTACATGACTATTCTCTCTAGTTATCCTACCTTTTAAGACATTAAACATTTAAAGCATCCTTGTTCGTATGAGATATTAAGTTCTACTAGGCGTTATTCGCTCATCCTGCATTATTATTTCATGTGTTTCAGGTGAGTCTGATGGGGATTACCACACTCAAGAGGAAGGGAATGAGGATGATACTCAGGAGTGACCAGTTTCAACAACCACTGCTTATTAGTTATTTAGTTAGTCGTCAGTTAGTCTGTCACGTCCCGAGAATTACGCAGCGGATATTATTTCAAAGAATTCGAGTCGATAATTCGAGACGTGGACAGTCGGAAAATAAGCCTCTAGCTAGCACGCACTAAATGTGTATCAACACAACATCATAATAGAGCCCATATGTTGAACTCAATATAAATTGTATTCAAATCTCAACTTATTGTATTCAAAGTGAAAACTATTACAGGACTAAGACTCAATAAAACAAAAGTACATGATACTTCTTACTTCCTACTACATGTTCTAACTCGCAAAGCGAATTACTATAACTAGACTCATAGTTGGAACGCTCATCACTCGGACACATTCCCATCCTCGACTTGCTCTTCCTCTTGAACGTCATAGTCACCTAGATTGGGTAAAAGTAGGGAATGTGCAAACTAGCCCAGTAGGATTTATATCTCAATGTGCAGGCAATGATATAAGTGATTAACATTTTAGAACTAGGCAAGTACAATGAATGATATGCAAGTACGAATAAAACTCGTTAAAACATGGTATATAAAACAAGCTAGAGAGAGTGATTATGATAGAACAAGATCTGTGAACAAGACGACAAGATAGAACTAGCAATAGATCACTTTGTACGAGCACGCGAGATTTCACTTGATGTCAAGAACGCAGGATATCACTAATTGCATTAAATGCAGGATGGCCATATCACGCAAGCAAGCAAGCAAGAACGCACGAGCACGATCATGTAACACTAATCAGGCATGTAGACTCTAATGTACACCAAGGAAAGATCCACCAAGAATGCACACTAGGACACATGTATGTGGTTGTTGTATCTAACATTCAACAAGCAAGAAAGTACTCCCAGCGCAGATGCAACACCAGTAATCATTATACCCCATGGTTAACAGTATATCTATGAGTCGCCGTCAATGGGGCTAGATTGGAGCCCTTGGACACACGCCGTGCCCTGTCAGCATCCCATGTAAATTTTTAAATGTAGATACTCAAGTCATTAATAATGGCCAATGAGAGTTTCAATAAGTAAGCATGTGTAATGTCATGTTCATGATGATGATGGGAACAAGTAATAAGTATTTGAACATGATTTCATGATAACAATGGTCAAGTGATAAATTCGGCAGCATAACGGTACGATTTATACTTTTGTTCAATCTTTACATTAATGGCTTTAGTCTAGTTTGTAAGTCACACTCACGAGATCAAGAAGAGAAAGGAAGTGCACGCTATCTTCAGGGAACTTCAATGGTACAACCAACTCGTCGGCCATGTGGGAATCCATGGTCAGAGGAGATTTACGGAGGCCTTGGAAAAAGGTCGCTAGTCTACCGATTCGGAATGACCGGTAGAGAGTTTCTAATTTCCCAAGAAAAGGTTGCCTAATAGTGCTAGTGTGTAGTGCGGTACGCGTGTCTCAATTTACAAACCATCGGTCTCAAACTCGCAGGAAGCACTTAACAATATAACGTGGAATAAACTATGCACTTTTACTAAACATGATTCGCAAGATTTTATGATATCCGTTATCATTTAAATGTAGAAGAACAGTAGGAAGATTAAATCACAAGAAGCATGAATGGATCATAACATTTAAGGAGCACTTAGAATAGCATTCATGTAATTAAAGCTTTTAAATGGGTTAATCACTTTTAAGCCATAAATAACAATCATGTAATGATCAGACCCAAAACAGGCAACTTACACAGTAAATATCATATTTAAACAGACCTTAGGTATATGCAGAAAACTATGCAGGAGAACACGTGGTTTCAGGTAAAATTCTGAGAAGGAGACAGGGGTATATAAGGAAGGCGACATGGGTGTCAGATTGCGATAGGACAAGGGCTGCGAAGGGATGACTAGAAGGCGACAGGGGTATATAAGGAATGCGACATGTCGGTCAGATCAGGCAGCCATATAGCGACGTAGTACACGTCGCATTCAGAAGGCGACAATAGGGCTGTCGCAATAAGACCTCTGAAAGCGACATATCGGGCCATCGCATTCACAGGGTCCGTGCCTGACCCTGACAGAGCATGGACAGTGCCTCGGATTGCGGACCTGTCTTTCCTTCTTTTGACATAGGGTTGTTCTAAAATAGAGAACAAATTGCACAGTGCGTGAAAAATAACGAAACCAGTTTTAAAATAACCTAGACATACTAGGGTACTTCCAGTAAATCAGAATTGAACAATAAAAATGGTTTCGATAGGTTTTGATCCCGGGGAACACAAGGTCAGACCAAGGGTAACTTGAAAACGTAATTTTATGCAGCAACCCTATTACCACACTTATAACTCTGTAACTAATGAGATTTAGACTAAATATTCAACATGAAACCTGACGAGGACAACTAGTAGAATAACGTTCATGTTATGAGTTTTCTCTAATTCGGTCTTGAAACACATGCAACATATTAAGAACGGGAAAAACTCCAACAGTGCGCGACTTTGGAAAAACACTTATGAATCAAGATCTACTAAATGAAATTCGATGAAACCAGTTTGAAATGAAAGTTAACTTGATTCTCTACACATTGGTATAGGATATGTTAAGGTTTGGCCCGAGAAAACCTACCTTATGGGTTGAAGAAGTCTCATTATTCCAGAAAACCAGTGTTCAGACCACTTGGAGGAAAACGCTTACTACTCCGTGTATACTGCATGGAATTTGGGCATTCCACTTGGGTTAGAACGTAGACTTGACCCTCTTTCCAGGGTTATAGGCCTTGCAAGGTTTGGTTTAGGTTTGGCTCACCTTTGGTCGACTTCAAGAGGGTGGTTTGTGCAGGTCGCAGCAGACGAGAAGAGGAAGAAGAACGGCTTCTTGTGGTCGTTCCACAGCTCCTCAGCCACCAAGAGCTCCTCCACACGACCCTAGAAAGTTTAAAATTCGTTCCTAGGGTTTGGGTGAAGAGTATTTAAGTAACTATGGTGTTTAGGAGTCCTATTATAACTAGGAAAGGAGAGTTTCGGGATTGGCATGTTGGTTCCTATTTTTGATGATTTCCTCCTCCCTTTGAGTGTGTGAGGCATTAGGAAACCTCCCCTCATAGTTAGGCATGAATTGGGTTGCCATGAATGCATGATTGCATCCCAATTCAACACTAATTGCCTCTTTTTAATGTCAACTTATTTATGGTTACGAATTCCATGTATTTTCTAGCTTTATTTGATTTTTGGGCCATATGTGGTCCATTGGCCAATTAAGATATTGGGTCATTAATATATAATGTTGGAAATCTCTCCAACACTTTTATTTTATTTTTGATTGCATCGTATTTCCGTGTTAATGGTTTTCGACTTGTTTCTTATTTAGATAATCGGTCGCAATGAGTACTCTTAAACCTAGCCGAGTGATTTTTATTGAACCAAATTTCTTGATGGGTCATTAGAGGATATTATTTGAAGTCCGTATATGATTTTTATTTAATTTTCTGACTCATCCACGTACGTGTGATAATGGTTTTACGACTTATTCATGAATTACGATAATAAGTCGCGAAACACTTTAAACTTAGATGATCTGATTTTTCTTGGCACAAATTTCTTTGTGAAACATTTACTAATAATATCTAGGGTTGATTTATAATTTTTACGAAATTTTCCGAAGTGTTTTAGCACATACGATAATGATACGTATGTTTTAAATACTCTGGTATTAGGGAAATTATTTATTTCCATTCACTTTGGATTAAAATTTCCGGGGTGCTACACCCTCCCCAACTTAAGAGAATTTGGTCCCCAAATTCATGTATAGAAAATTATCGTACAAGTGAGGCGTACTTACTTGTGAATAACTCGGGTATCTTTTGCGCATTGCTTCCTCGGTTTCCCACGTGTCGTCTTCATCCATGCGTTGATTCCATCGAACCCTTACTAGTGGAATAACTTTGTTCCTTAGTTGGCGCAGTTCCCGATCCACGATCTTAATCGGCTTCTCTTGATATGTTCCATCTTTGTTAAATTCTAGAAGCTCATATTCTATGAAATGCCATGGATCTCGTACATACTTTTTCAACATGGATATGTGGAACACATTGTGTATTCCATCCATTTGTGGTGGTAAAGCAAGACGATATGCCACCTCACCGACTCTTTCGAGGATTTCGAAAGGCCCGACAAACCTTGGTGACAACTTGCCTTTAATGCCAATCGCCTGATCCCACGGCCTGGAGACACTTTCAAGAATACATGTTCACCCACCTAAAACTCCAGGTCTCTTCTTCTATTATTTGCATACGCCTTTTGTCTTTGCTGCGCCACTGCCATTCTTTCTTTAATAAGCTTTACCTTCTCTGTGGATTCTCTTATCATCTCAGGTCCTAGCATTTGTTTTTCACCAACTTCATACCAGCATATTGGAGATCGGCAACTCCTGCCGTAGAGTGCTTCAAATGGTGCCATTTGAATGCTAGCTTGATAGCTATTATTGTAGGCGAACTCTACGAGGGATAAATGTTCGTGCCAGCTTCCTCCAAAATCTAGGACACATGCTCTGAGCATGTCTTCAATCACCAGGTTGGTTCTTTCCATCTGACCATCTGTCTGTGGATGGAAAGCCGTACTAAAGTTTAGCTTAGATCCCAAGGAGTAGTGCAGTCCTTCCAAAAGTGGGATGTAAACCTAGGGTCTCTATCAGACACGATAGACACCGGTACTCCATGTAATCGGACTATTTCCTTCACATATAATGCAGCCAGAACATCCACTGACCACTTATTCTTCACCGGCAAGAAGTGAGCCGACATAGTTAGGCGGTCGACAATAACCCAGATACCATCGAATCCACCTCTAGATTTGGGTAGATCGAAAATGAAGTCCATCCCTATACCTTCCATTTCCATGCTGGGATTTCTAGGGGTTTGAGTTTACCTGCGGGTCGCAAGTGCTCCGCATGGTCGGGTACACAGACTCGATCCCGGAACAATAACCTTCCATCTTCAGTTAATGAGAAATCCGGCCTCCGGTCTAGATTAGCTTTAATCTCCACAAGTACAGGGTCATTGTCTTGAAGTGTTGTGATGTCCTCCAATAGTATGGGTTGTGCTCTAACACTACCAACAAAGCATCCCTTCTCTTTGACGTCAGCATCAATATTTAACTTGGCGAAATCTTCTAATAACTTCCATTCATCTACCATTAAACTTGACAGTGTGATCATCGGCTTTCTACTTAGAGCATCTGCCACAGAATTTGCTTTTCCGGGATGATATTGGATCGTGAAATCGAAGTCTTTGAGATACTCCAACCACCTCCGCTGTCTCATATTCAAGTCCTGCTGAGAAAACAGATACTTTAAGCTTTTATGGTCAGAAAACACAATGAATTTCTCACCATATAGATAATGATGCCATATCTTCAAGGCGAAGACTACAGCAGCTAGCTCCAGATCATGTACAGGATAATTGTCCTCGTGCTTCTTCAATTGTCTGGACGCGTAGCATATAACTTTCTCATTTTGCATCAGCACACAGCCAAGGCCGATCCGGATGCATCGGTGTATACTTCAAAATTACCCCAGCAACTGGCAGTGTTAGTACGGGTGCTGAGGTAAGGTGCTCTTTCAATGCCTTGAAACTTTCTTCACATTCATCAGTCCATGCAAATGGATTCTCCTTCCTGGTAAGCGGGTCAGTGGTACAGCTATCTTCGAGAAATCCTTAATAAAGCGACGATAATAACCGGCTAAACCCAGAAAGCTTCTAATCTCCGACACAGTTGTCGGCCTTGCCCAGTTCTTTACCGCCTCCACCTTAGACGGATCTACTGAGATCCCCTCCTTGGATATGATGTGGCCAAGGAAAGACACCTTTTCCATCCAGAATTCACACTTACTAAGTTTTGCATAGAGTTGATTGTCTCTAAGCACTTGTAGAGCCATCTTCAGGTGTTCTTCGTGTTCTTCTTTGGATTTGGAGTAAATAAGGATGTCGTCAATGAACACCACTATAAACTGGTCCAAGTATGGCCTATAAATATTATTCATAAGTTGCATGAAAGCCGCTGGAGCATTTGTTAAACCAAACGGCATAACTACGAACTCATAGTGACCATATCTACTTCGGAATGCAGACTTATGAATATCTTCCTCCTTTATTCTTAGTTGATGGTAGCCTGATCTTAGATCTATCTTGGAGAAATATTGTGCACCGGAGATCTGGTCAAACAGCTCGTTGATACGGGGCAGTGGATACTTATTCTTTATCGTCAACTGGTTTAACTGACGGTAATCAATGCATAGCCTCATTGTCCCGTCCTTCTTTCTGACAAATAGCACTGGCGCTCCCCACGGGGATGTGCTAGGCCTGACAAAACCCTGATCTAGCAATTCTTGGATCTGCCTCTTCAACTCCTGCAATTCCACAGGGGACATACGGTATGGGGCCTTTGAAACAGGGGCTGCCCCAGGGAGTAACTCAATGGTGATGTTTACCTCCCGCTCAGGTGGTATACCAGGTAATTCCTCTGGAAATACATCAGGATAGTCCCTGGCTATTGGAATGTCTTCTAGGGATGGTTTCTTCTTTTCAGTTGCCAAGACGGAAACTAGGAAAGCGTCACAACCCTGTTGATCAGCTTAGAAGCCTTTAGGGAGGATATCAAGATGGGGTGTTTGTGATATCGGGTGCCAAGTAGTGATAGAGTTGGAAGGTTTGGTCTTTTAAAAGTGACCCTCCTATGGCGACAGTTTACATCGGCATCATATTCAATTAGCCAATCGACACCAGAATGGCATCATAACCCTTCATGTCTAAACAGATAAGGTCGGCAGGGAGATTGTGTCCTCCAATTATAGTTTCACATTTTGGCAAGTAGTGAGTGAGTTCAGATTCTGAGCCTAGTGGAGAGGCTACAGTGATCTTGGATTTCAGGGGTACAGGTTTGACAGGTAGAGTTGCAGCAAATGTGGTGGAAATAAAAGAATATGCAGCTCCAGTATCAATAAGTACAAAAGCAGGTTGAGAGTGTATGGAAATGGTACCTTCCACCATACCCCCTTCCTCGGGTAGGTCAGCTTCTATGACAGCATTAAGGCATCCCTGATGCCGTGGTACATTCTGAATTCTGCCTGGCTGGTCCTTCAGTATAGGACAATCAGGAATACGGTGGTCACGACCACCACATCTCAAGCATGCCCCGAGCTTCTTCTAGCATTCTTCAGCTCGGTGTCCGATTTTATCACAGAATTTGCAGTTTTCAGCCAACTGCCTACCTTCCACTTTGACTCTCTTGTCTCCCGCGACATCTCTTCCGGTATTCGGTCTCTTGTTGTTGTTGTTGACGTTGTTGTTACGAAAGGTTGGAGCAATATTAGGTGCTCCCTTCTTGACGAAGACCGGCTTGGAGTTGTCCTTGCCCCTCATGCCATCCACTTTGGCCATGGTGTCTTCTACCAGCTGGGCTCTTTGGACCATATCAGTGTAAGTTTGAATATTTTGTGGTCCGAGCCTTTCAATGAACATGGGCCTGAGCCCATCCATGAAACGGTTAGCCTTCAGCCTTTCAGTTCCCACCAGGTGTGGGGCATACATAGCCAGACGCGCGAACTGAGCCTCATACTCAGCCACGGACATTCCTCTCTGTTTTAGTGCGGAAAACTCCGCTGCCTTCTTTTCCTTGACTCTCTCAGAGAAGTATTTTCCCCGGAATATCTCCAGGAATCCAGCCCATTCCAGTTCAGCTATATTAGGCAGGTGGGCCGATGTGGCCTTCCACCACGCTCGGGCATCCTTGGTAAATTGGAAAGTGGCCAGTACCACTTTCTCCCTATTGTGCATTGCATTACTTGGAAGATCCTTTCTATTTCTTCCTGCCAGTTTTCTGCCTCGTCTGGGTCAGGGGATCTAGAGAAACGAGGAGGGTTTAAACTCCTAAAATTCCAGTGCAGATCACCGGCTCCATTCCTTGCAGCTCCAGCTTGATTTCCAGCCTGAACCACATTCTGTAGGGCCTGAGTCAACCCAGCCACGGTTTCTTGCATAGCTTGCCATTGGTTACGAGCCATTGCAGTTGAGTGTAAGTGTTATGAAGGTTCCTGAGAAAAGGATGGAAACCAATTAATGTCTCTAGATACGTTATAAGAGTCAATGGGTAGGAGTGTTTAATTCTTTCTAACATATTCCCAGTCTCTACCCATTCTCACCAGGTACTATATTTAATTTCCATGACCTAAGTTCCATAGGTATCTCCTATTCCTGAGACATATATCCTATTTGGTAATCATAGGCTTTGATACCACTAAACTGTCACGTCCCGAGAATTACGCAGCGGATATTATTTTGAAGAATTCGAGTCGATAATTCGAGACGTGGACAGTCGGCAAATAAGCCTCTAGCTAGCACGCACTACATGTGTATCAACACAACATCATAATAGGGCCCATATGTTGAACTCAATATAAATTGTATTCAAATCTCAACTTATTGTATTCAAAGTGGACACCATTACAGGACTAAGACTCAATAAAACAAAAGTACATGATACTTCTCACTTCCTACTACATGTTCTAACTCTCAAAGCGAATTACTATAACTAGACTCATAGTTGGAACGCTCATCACTCGGACGCATTCCCATCCTTGACTTGCTCTTCCTCTTGAACGTCATAGTCACCTAGATGGGTAAAAGTAGGGAATGAGCAAACTAGCCCAGTAGGATTATATCTCAATGTGCGGGCAATGATATAAGTGATTAACATTTTAGAACTAGGCAAGTACAATGAATGATATGCAAGTACGAATAAAACTCGTTAAAACATGGTATATAAAACAAGCTAGAGAGAGTGATTATGATAGAACAAGATCTGTGAACAAGACGACAAGATAGAACTAGCAATAGATCACTTTGTACGAGCACGCGAGATTTCACTTGATGTCAAGAACGCAGGATGGCCATGTCACGCAAGCAAGCAAGCAAGAACGCACGAGCACGATCATGTAACACTAATCAGGCATGCAGACTCTAATGTACACCAAGGAAAGATCCACCAAGAATGCACACTAGGACACATGTATGTGGTTGTTGTATCTAACATTCAACAAGCAAGAAAGTACTCCCAGCGCAGATGCAACACCAGTAATCATTATACCCCATGGTTAACAGTATATCTATGACTCGCTGTCATTGGGGCTAGATTGGAGCCCTTGGACACACGCCGTGCCCTGTCAGCATCTCATGTAAATTTTTAAATGTAGACACCCACAGTCATTAATAATGGCCAATGAGAGTTTCAATAAGTAAGCATGTGTAATGTCATGTTCATGATGATGATGGGAACAAGTAATAAGTATTTGAACATAATTTCATGATAACAATGGTCAAGTGATAAATTCGGCAGCATAACGGTACGATTATACTTTCGTTCAATCTTTACATTAATGGCTTTAGTCTAGTTTGTAAGTCACACTCATGAGATCAAGAAGAGAAAGAAAGTGCACGCTATCTTCAGGGAACTTCAATGGTACAACCAACTCGTCGGCCATGTGGGAATCCATGGTCAGAGGAGATTTACGGAGGCCTTGGAAAAAGGTCGCTAGTCTACCGATTCGGAATGACCGGTAGAGAGTTTCTAATTTCCCAAGAAAAGGCTGCGTAATAGTGCTAGTGTGTAGTGCGGTACGCGTGTCTCAATTCACAAACCATCGGTCTCAAACTCGCAGGAAGCACTTAACAATATAACGTGGAATAAACTATGCACTTTAACTAAACATGATTCGCAAGATTTTATGATATCTGTTATCATTTAAATGTAGAAGAACAGTAGGAAGATTAAATCACAAGAAGCATGAATGGATCATAACATTTAAGGAGCACTTAGAATAGCATTCATGTAATTAAAGCTTTTAAATGGGTTAATCACTTTTAAGCCATTAAATAACAATCATGTAATGATCAGACCCAAAACAGGCAACTTACACAGTAAATATCATATTTAAACAGACCTTAGGTATATGCGGAAAACTATGCAGGAGAACACGTGGTTTCAGGTAAAATTCTGAGAAGGTGACAGGGGTATATAAGGAAGGCGACATGGGTGTCAGATTGCGACAGGACAAGGGCCGCGAAGGGATGGCTAGAAGGCGACAGGGGTATATAAGGAAGGCGACATGGGTGTCAGATTGCGACAGGACAAGGGCCGCGAAGGGATGGCTAGAAGGCGACAGGGGTATATAAGGAAGGCGACATGTCGGTCAGATCAGGCAGCCATATAGCGACGTAGTACACGTCGCATCAGAAGGCGACAATAGGGCTATCGTAATAAGACCTCTGAAAGTGACATATCAGGCCGTCGCATTCACAGGGTCCGTGCCTGATCATGATAGAGCATGGACAGTGCCTCGGATTGCGGACATGTCTTTCCTTCTTTTGACATAGGGTTGTTCTAAAATAGAGAACAAATTGCACAGTGCGTGAAAAATAACGAAACTAGTTTTAAAATAACCTAGTCATACTAGGGTACTTCCCGTAAATCAGAATTGAACAATAAAAATGGTTTCGATAGGTTTTGATCACGGGGAACACAAGGTCAGACCAAGGGTAACATGAAAATGTAATTTTATGCAGCAACCCTATTACCACACTTATAACTCTCTAACTAATGAGATTTAGACTAAAAGTTCAACATGAAACCTGACGAAGAAAGTAGTAGAATAACTTTCATGTTATGAGTTTTCTCTAATTTAGTCTTGAAACACATGCAACATATTAAGAACGGGAAAAACTCCAACAGTGCGCGACTTTGGCAAAATGCTTATGAATCAAGATCTACTAAATGAAATTCGATGAAACCAGTGAGAAATGAAAGTTATCTTGATGCTCTACATATTGGTATAGGATATGTTAAGGTTTGGCCGAGAAAACCTACCAGCACAACGAGAAATGAAAGTTAAACCCCTGCTCTACACATTGGGTGAAGAAGTCTCGTTATTCCAGAAAACCAGTGGTCAGACCACTTGGAGGAAAACGCTTACTACTCCGTGTATACTGCATGGAATTTGGGCATTCCACTTGGGTTAGAACGTAGACTTGACCCTCTTTCCAGGGGTATTGGCCTTGCATGGTTTGGTTTAGGTTTGACTCACCTTTGGTCGACTTCAAGAGGGTGGTTTGTGCAGGTCGCAGCAGACGAGAAGAGGAAGAAGAACGGCTTCTTGTGGTCGTTCCACAGCTCCTCAGCCACCAAGAGCTCCTCCACACGACCTAGCAAGTTCTAAATTCGTTCCTAGGGTTGGGTGAAGAGTATTTAAGTAACCATGGTGTTTAGGAGTCCTATTATAACTAGGAAGGAGAGTTTCGGGATTGGCATGTTTGGTTTCCTATTTTTGATGATTTCCTCCTCCTTTGAGTGTGTGAGGCATTAGGAAACCTCCCCTCATAGTTAGGCACGAATTTGGGTTGCCATGAATGCATGATTGCATCCCAATTCAACTCCAATTGTCTCTTTTAATTTCAGCTTATTTATGGTTACGAATTTCCATGTATTTTCTAGCTTTATTGATTTTGGGCCATATGTGGTCCATTGGCTCAATTAAGATATTGGGTCATTAATATATAATGTTGGAAATCTCTCCAACACTTTTATTTAATTTTTGATTGCGTCATATTTCCGTGTTAATGGTTTTCCGACTTGTTTCCTTATTTAGATAATCAGTCGCAATGACTCTTAAACCTAGCCCGATTGATTTTTATTGAACCAAATTTCTTGATGGGTCATTAGAGGATATTATTTGAAGTCTGTATATGATTTTTATTTAATTTTCTAACTCATCCACGTACGTGTGATAATGGTTTTACGACTTATTCATGAATTACGATAATAAGTAGCGAAACACTTTAAACTTGGATGATCTGATTTTTCTTGGCACAAATTTCTTTGTGAAACATTTAGTAATAATATCTATGGTTGATTTATAATTTTTAAGAAATTTTCCGAAGTGTTTTAGCACATACGATAATGATACGTATGTTTTAAATACTCTGGTATTAGGGAAATTATTTATTTCCATTCACTTTGGATTAAAATTTCTGGGGTGCTACATAGTCAATATGTAACAGTTTGGATTTGAATAAAGTACTTTGGGCCCTAGTTTTGGCTCTGATTAGTGGATGTAATAGATAGTTGATGAATTATTAATGAAGTTGGATTACATTTGGTTTTATTCCAATTGTGCAATGGTTTGATGTTTATTTATCGCTCGATACTATTTAATAACTGTAATTTCACTCTGATATTCCACGTCGGGACATTACACATTGGCTCTTTGTTTTGTTGCATAGAGTTCGGCAGCTATGACCTCCCTTTCCGCAATGTAGAACCTTTCTCTGAATTTCTTTTTCATGTCTGCCCAGTCCAATACAGACCCTGCTGGCAAGCTAGAGTACCATTCAAATGCTAGGCCCGTTAAGGAGGAGCTGAAGAACTTCAGTAGGTAGGACTCATAAGCGGCCATGTAACACCTCGACGCGGAATATCGGAGCGATATTACAGTTATTAAATAGTACAGAGCGAGAAATAAATGACAAACCATAGTACAACAGGGATAATATCAAATAAACTTCAATTTTATTCATAATCCATCCAACTCCATTAATCACTAGTAACTCATCAAATTCCATGAACTAACTATTACAACTACTAATCAGAGCCAAAACTAGGGCCCAGAGTACTTTATTCGAATTCAAACTAATACATAAAGACTAACTGACTCATGACTATACTAACTAACTACTAAATGGTGGTTGTTGATCTGGTCACTCTTGGACATCGTCCTCAATCCCATCCTCGTGAGTGTGGTCATCTCCATTAGACTCACATGAACACATGAAATAAATATGCAGGATGAGCGAATAACGCTCAGTAGGACTTAATATCTCATGAGAATAAGCATGCTTTAAATAATTAATGTCTTTATGAGGTAGGATACTAGAACGAGTAATCATGTATAGTCAAGAGAATGACGTAACAAGATAACGTGAAACAATAGCATATTGACGAGAGTATAACATCACAAGAACTGGCCATATCACGAGATAGCAAGTAAACTAGTCACGATAGCAAGTATGGGTCGGTATTCTTTCAACCCCGAGTTCAAGTAACAAACAAATGATTGATTGATTGTCATAGATTAAATCTTGTAGGTCATGCGTTAGGTGTATGCCATCACCCAGATCATTAGACCCCCGCGAGTTATAGCCTTTCAGGTGCTCCTCCCAAGGACCAGATCGGGCCCTTATCATGTTGCCTAGCATAGTCATGTTTGTTATCTTAGGCAATCAATTGATGGCCAAATAGAGTACCAAGAATAGATGAGAGTAATAGACGAAATAGATGAGAGTGCAGAGTGAAATTGAACAGAGAAGAGTAACGAGAGAGTAGATGAGGTAGGGGTATAATCGTAAAACAATGTTAAACCATGATAGTAACAGTTGCACGGCACCAGGTCGGGTACTGGCAGTCTGGTAGAAGTCACATCCGCCCACTAGCCATGCTATGAACATAGACTAAATGGTCCGGCGTGAACACAAGGTAAGAAGGAAACAATAAGGCCGTTTGGATCGTACTGATCCCTAGGGGTGTAACGGGTTTTAAGGTACAACCAGCTTATCGGCTAAGGACGTGCGCCAAAGCCAAGAAGACTTACGGAGGTCTTGATAAGGAGTCCCTGGTCCTGTCAGGAGTCTCCCAACGGAGAGGTGGTCCATGCCAAGAGAGTGTGTAGAAAACAAGGGTCTGTCGTACCTCGAGTGCTCGAAGGCCGAGGGAAGCGGTAACAGTGTACAAAATGCGCGAGTAAAATGAAAACAAGTGTATTTAATTAAAAAGGAAATTTAAGAGAATGTTACACTTATTTACCTAATATATTATTGAGTATTTAATAAAGTCTCATGGCAACATTAAGTTTAGTGTGTGCAAGTGTATAGAAATCAAGAGATCAAGTATAATTGTGCACACAACTTTTAAATTATTCAATTTCATGTAATATTTCCCATATTAACTTAAAAAGTCAAAATTACTCATGACAGTATTTATTTAAGACTAAACAGGGTTAAATTGTCAAAATTAGCAGGGTTATAAGTGCAAAATCAGGATCTGGCCGAAATCTTGAAATCGCAGCGGGTGTACTTGTCGCGATTCAAGTTGCGACGGGCAGTTCAGGCGCGACAGTTGAACCGGCCCGCCTGACGCGGTTCGGGAATGAATTGCGTCGGCACGGGCCGTCGCGTTTAAGACGTGATGGATCAGCCGGCCGCGACCCTTCTGGTATCGCGGCGGATCGCGCCGTCGTGATTACAGAAGGTCGGCCCGACCTAGAAAACGGGTTTTGCCTTTTTCCAGGTGGGTGTACTTGATACAGGGCACATCAAAATTCGATGAAAAATTGTACAATGATCAAAAAATTATCAAACTATTTTTAAACGACAATAGAATGGAGATCTATCACTTGTCACGATTAATTAGAAAACAATCATGTATAGGACATGCTTTGACTAGGTTACTTTCGTTAACCTAAACATGCACAGTCAAAGATCAACGATTTAATTCATCATGGATACAATATAAAAATAGAGCAAATAGGGACGTTTGAAAGGTAACGTCAAGTAGTATTTATGAGATTAAATTCAGGGCATGGAATCAAGTACATGCAAGGATTTAATGTAAACAAGTGGTTTCAGGAGCATGGACATGACAGAGATTGAAACATTTAATTCGCTCCCAGGGATGAACGAAATGGAGCAAAATAGAGGGCTTTCAAAGGGGATCATGAAGACTACCTAGGGTAATTTTTACACGATTTAAGCTTGATAGATTGCCTATCTTTCACGCGTTGACAAGAATCTATGGTTGATGACGAAATAGGAAGACGAAAATCCAAACTCCAAGCCCTTCTCCTCCAAGCTCCCACGTCCTCAGCCCTTCTACTTCGTCTCCCAGAGCTCCACAACGATCTAGAGGGTGATAGGGCCGAGATTGGGGTGTTTTGATGGCTAATAGAGTCCTAAAGTCATAAAACTCTCCTCTTCTCTTCCAACTCCGAAAATCCATAATTATCTCTATTATTTCTAGCATTTATCCATCTATTTGGGTAAGGAAGAGGCCTCATTTCGTGGCCAAGGGGTAAGGATAGGATGAGGACTCCTATTTAGGATAATTGTCATCCATTTAGGCTTTATCTCTTCCTTATTAATTTATTAATATTTTAACTCCGAATTTAGGTTAATTACCTCCCATCCCATGATGGGCTCTCTACATTTTGGCCCACTCTTTCATGTTTGGGCCATTAATATAACTCATTCCTAATTTTGGTTAATGCGTATTGATTTAATTCACTTGAATTCTATTTATTCCCTTTTTATTCTAATTAAATATATTTATGTCATTTATTTAATTGAAATTTTTTATTTTATTTAGATTTAAAAATCAAGGTTGCTACATCCTCCCCCTCTTAAAAAGAATTTGGTCCCCAAATTCATATGATCGTGAGAGGAAGGTGACTTACTGAATAACTCCAGATAATTTCGTCGCATTAGTGCTTCGGGCTCCCACGTGGCTTCTTCGACTTCATGATTTCTCCAGAGTATCTTGACCACAGGTATAGCTCGATTCCGAAGCTGTTGTATCTTCTTGTCCAAAATCTTCACTGGCCTTTCTTCATAGGTCATATCTTTGTTCAAAATAATGTCATCATAGCTGATTATGTGTGACGGATCATACACGTACTTCCTTAGCATTGATACATGGAAGACATTGTGTACAGTTGAGAACTTGGGAGGTAGTGCCTGTCGATATGCCACCTCGCTAACTCTATCCAATACCTCAAATGGACCTATGAACCTTTGTCTTAGCTTGCCTTTCATCCCAAACCTTTGAAATCATCGGGTCAGGGATACCTTCGGCATCACATGATCTCGATTTGGAATTCTATGTCCCTTCTTCTTTTATCAGCATAGCTCTTCTACCTGGACTGAGCTATCTTAATCCTGTCTCTGATACTGTACATCCTTTCTAGTGGTCTGCACCATATCTGGTTCCAGCCATTACTGTTCACCAACTTCATTCCAGCATACAAGCGATCTGCAACTTCTGTCGTACAGTGCTTCGAATGGTGCCATCTTAATGTTGGCCTGATAACTGTTGTTGCAGGCGAATTCTATCAGGGATAGCTGCTCTGTCATGCCCCGCCAATTTAGAAGCGGAATAAATCAGGGAGGCATGAACAACGTGTACGGTAACATAAATTGCACATACAGTCGCAAATATCAGAGCATCTAATGAACAATATTTACAATAAACTCTTCATTTTATTGATAATTCATCTAAACTATTACAACCACTAATTCCGAGCCAAAACATAGGGCTCAATAACATCATTACAATTGGAACGGATAACTAAGCAAATATCTAATTAAACTCTAAGGTACTAAAGACATTCCATCGCTATGCCTCCTGGTCGCTCATCACTCCAGTCCATTCCCGTTGGATGTGTGTAAGGTCATCACCCAACTTACCTGAAAACACAATAACAAATAACAAAGGGTGAGCGATAACGCTCAGTAGGACTTAATATCTCGTGTAAATAAGCATGCTTTACGTGATTAATGTCTTGTAAAGCATGTTAACTAGAGAGAATGATCAAGTATAGTCAGGAGAGTAATAGCACAAGATAACAAGTGAACGTTAATACATTCCATAAGAGTATTGCAAAACTAAGATGATAGAGAAATGACTATATAACGAGATAGTGCGTAACAAAATAGAGTATAACAAGATAGCGTGTAACATGATAGCGTGTATGGTTGCACAACAGTGCACTAGAAGAATACGGCAGTAGTCACTCTAGGACAGTAGCCGTCCTGTAACAGTCAATGCTAGCATAATAATAGCACCGTACGTCTGAACTCTTCAAACTAACAGTAATAGTATAACAGTCAGATGTCTAGCAAATTCAGTATAGTCAGTCAGAACCGGTGCAATGTAGACATCGTCAATAGCCTATGCAGATATTTTCGGGTGGCTCTCTGCCCCCAGGACTAGATTGGATCCCCTCGGACACTCTCCATACCCTGCACAGTATGCATTTGAGTCAGCAGGGTCACAGGACCCATATTATGGCACTAGACAGTCATGTATAGTATAAGCAATAGGAGTCACAACAACTCAAGAGTCTCAAGAGAGTACTAGATGAATAGACAAGATAGTAGAGTGAACGTGAATAGATGAGAGTACAAGGATAGTAGATGTAACGACCCAGAATCCGCATTACCAGTAACAACCAGTAACCCGAATTCTGACCCGCTAACCCACGAGACAAGCTGGGAAGGGTAGGAAGTGAAAGTCCGAGGAGACTATATGTAAGAAGATACACACCATGCAAAGCTGTAAAATTCCACTATATGAACATATCATATACAACCACAGAGTCTGAGCAAAGTACAAAGTACAGAAGTACAACAAAAAGGTACTACTCACTGCAGCTAGGGAGCACCAACACCGGAGTGGCTAGACTCGCCTGGAACGGGAGTCGACGAAGACCCACCTGAAAGGGAAGGGAATGAGTCTCAAGAAAAGAGACCCAGTAGGGAAAAGTAACCCCACCGGTAACTGAACTAAAGTGCGGAAAGTAAAACTGAAAGTAAGTACGCGTCGCACCACAACACAAAACTGTAAATCTCGCGGCTCAGTAACACACACTCACACACACAGCAAGTAGGACTCAGCTAGGGTCTGTGGCTCGGCGTCCCGTCACCACAGAGGCTCTCAACCCCAGCCACATGTTCACACTACAGACACTCTCTCTCGCGTCTGGTCCACGACCGGTTTTTCCCCTACGCTTGACCCTAGCGGTAGAGAAGGGGCTCCACGGAGACCGGCTCAAAACCACCACAAGGAGTACGCACAGGACAGAGTCGCACTCGGCGTCCTGGCTCACTAGCGGAGGATAACCACACACTAGTCGTCTAGACGGAGTCGCGCCCACGCCTAGGACACAACAGAAACGGGTACACGGTAACGCAACGCCCGTACAACAGACAGAACACATTCAACGTCTGAAACCCCGTACAGTAAGTAAACACCTCGAGTCACAATCAACTACTCAAATGCACATGCGGAGTCACACTCTAAGCCTGGCCCACATGTGCTATTAGGGCGGACATCACATGTCAATCGCCTCTAAACACACAACTCAAGTCTGTGGGAGACAGGAGATTAACGGCCACATCGATTGCCGCCAATATGAGGTAAACGGCACTCACCATGTCGTTATCCTAATTAAACGGCAATCGACCTTGTCGTTTAAATCACCCCTGAAGATCTCAATGTCAACAGATGTGGACGTTGATATCTTCAGTCCCCTAAACCCAGAACTGAACCAAATCAGTTCCAATGGGCAGAACCACCCAACAGAACTTCGACTGATGGAGGGAAACACTTCCTCTCATCAATCTAAACTACCAGCACAACGAAATTAAACAGTCTAACGCCTAGATTGTCCAATTTACCCAAAATCCCGGCATGATACAACCCAACCCTAAACCATGATTTGCACACCAATTCACTTAATTGGGCATGCTGGTTTGATGAGGAAGGTTGTAGGAGTTAAGTCCCTACCTCAGAAAGCCTTAAAAATCCCCAAACAGCCACTAATCGCGCCGGATTCCCCCGAAGACTCCGCGCGAATCACACCAAAATCTCACGTTTCCCGCCCGATCAAGCAACACCACATGATCCAAGGGCTTCCCACGAGCTCAGATCAACCAACAGGAGCTGCGGAAATCAAGAAAAGCAAAGGTGGAGGGAAGGAGAGGAAAGGAGAAAGATGGGTTCTGCTCTCGGGCTGCCCTATTTCAACAGGCCCGACCAGTCGACGTCAACATCACTGGTCGCCTACTGAACCCCCTACAGACTGACGTCCAGATCCCATGTCGTTGAGTTCAACATCAGACGTCCACATCGCTGGACGTTGACTCTGACTCAACGGCAAGCCCTGGCCGTCAACCCCAAGTCAACGACAATGGTCTTGTCGTCGACCACACAGAACCACTACAGAACCCAATAAGGATCCACTAAAGACCGAGACCTTACAGCCCTCCCCCCTTAAGGAATTTTGCCCTCAAAATTCAAACACACAAGGAAAGAAGAAAAATCACAAAGAGGTACGAAAAGTGCTCGCGCATCTCGTCCTCCCGCTCCCATGTCGACTCACCACCGGAGTGCCGCTGCCACGCAACACGAACTAAAGGGATTGCCTTGTTCCTCAACCTCTGAACTCGGCGATCCTCAATGTGCAACGGAAACTTGGTACAGTCAACATGGAGTCACCTCAGACCACTCTGCACTCTGCAGAACGTGAGACTCATCAGAAAGATACCTCGAAGCATCGACACGTGAAATACATCGTGCACTGCTGCCAACTCTGACGGAAGCTCAAGTCTATACGTCAAACCTCCGACACGCTCAATAATGGTAAAAGGCCCAATAGCGAGGACTCAACTTTCCACGCTTACCGAACCTCACCACTCCCTTCATAGGAGACACACGAACAAACACCTGGTCTCCTACCTGAAACTCGAGCGGTCGCTGCGCTGATCTGCATAACTCTTTTGCCGACTCTGAGCTGTCTGAAGTCTCTGCTCACAAGCTGAACTAACCTCACAACTGACTGCTGAACCAACTCCGGCCCCGTGAAACCGCTCGCCAACCTCGAACCAGTCAAGAGGAGTGCGACACGGTCGTCCGTACAAAGCCTCATATGGTGCCAAACGATACTGGAGTGATAGCTATTATTATATGCAAACTCGACCAACGGCAAGTAAGCTGTCCACGACCCCTGCCACTCCAGGCAACAAGCTCTAAGCATGTCCTCCAAAGTTTGGATAGTCCGCTCTGACTGACCGTCTGACTGAGGGTGGTAGGCGGAACTAAAAGCCACTCTGTCCCCAAAGCTCTCTGGAAACTGCGCCAAAACCAGAAGTGAAGCGAGGATCCCTGTCTGACACAATAGAGATCGGCACTCCATGCAAAGGAACAATCCGCTCTACGTACAACGCGGCCAACCTACTCACACCCCAACTAGTCCTGACAGGCAAGAATCTGGCAGTCTTCGTCAATCTGTCCACAAGAACCCAAATGCTATCAAAACCTCCAGCTGTCCTCGGCAAACCACAAACAAAGTCAGTCGTCACGTGGTCCCACTTCCACATCGGAATCTCTAACGGCGCTGATGTTCGGCCTTCACTGCTGACAGACCAAACACCTAGCAACAAAAGCCGCTATGTCTCTCTTCATCCCAGGCCACCAAAACTGACGTCTCAACCTGTGATACTCTTGGTCGCCCCTGGATGAATAGAGTACCTGGAACCATGTGCCTCCTGCAACACAACTCTCCTGATAGACTCCTCAACAGGAACATAGAGTCTATCTCGGAACCTAACAGTCTCGTCCTCACAAAGCTCAACCTCTGGGAGAAGCAACACACTGTGCAACTCGGGATCTGCCTGCTGAGCCTCAGCAACCTGTCTCACAACTGCGGGAGCTGCTAACAACTGCCAACACACACTGACGACGATTGGACGAAACTCTGAAAGACCCCTCTGTCGCAGACTGCCACAACTGCCACTCTCTAAGCATCAGATGACTCATCTGAGCTTTCCTACTCAAGGCATCTGCAACTACATTCGCCTTTCCAGGCTTATACTCAATGCTGAAATCATAGTCCTTCAGATATTCCATCCATCGACGCTGCCTCATATTCAGATCCCTCTGAGAAAACACATATCTCAAACTCTGGTGGTCGGTACGGACTACAAAACTCACTCCGTACAGGTAAAGACGCCAAATCCGCAAAGCAAACACCACAGCTGCAAGCTCTAGGTCGTGGGTCGGGTAACTCTCCTCGTGGGGCTTAAGCTGGCGAGACGCATAAGCCACCACTCGGCCTTGCTGCATCAAGACCGCACCCAAACCAACACCTGAAGCATCTGTGCAAACCTCAAAAACCTCCTCACCTAAGGTAAGGCAAGAACTGGCGCCGACGTAAGCAGTCGCTTCAACTCTATGAAGCTCTGCTCACACTGCTCCGACCACTCAAACGGAACTCCCTTTCTCGTCAACCGAGTCAAGGTGCAGCAACCTGAGAAAAATCTCGAACAAACCTGCGGTAGTAACCTGCCAAACCCAGAAAGCTATGAATCTCAGACACAGATCTGGGACTCTCCCACTGCAAAACTGCCTCAACCTTCGCTGGATCCACAGAAACTCCCTCACCTGAGATCACGTGCCCCAAAAAGTGAACCTGTTGTAGCCAAAACTCACACTTACTAAGTTTGGCATACAACTGGTGCTCTCGCAAGGTCTGCAACACGATCCTCAGGTGCTCGGCGTGCTCCTCCTCCGAAGCGGAGTACACCAGAATGTCGTCAACAAACACTACGACAAACCGGTCCAAGAACTGGTGGAACACCCGGTGCATCAGATCCATGAAGGCCGCTGGAGCATTGGTGAGCCCAAACGGCATCACCAAAAACTCAAAGTGTCCATATCTGGTCCGAAAAGCAGTCCTCTCAATGTCCGAATCTCTAATCCGCAACTGATAGTAGCCGACCTCAAGTCAATCTTCGAGAGACACGAGCAGACTGAAGCTGATCAAAGAGATCATCAATCCTAGGCAAAGGATACCTATTCTTGATGGTCACTTGATTTAGCTTCCTATAATCATACACAACCTCAGGCTACCATCCTTCTTACGGACAAACAAAACAGGTGACCCCCACGGAGAAAAGCTAGGACGAATATAGCCCTTCTCCAACAACTCCTCAAGCTGCCTCTTCAACTCCCTCAACTCTGCTGGTGCCATACGGTACGGTGCCTGTGCAAAAGGTACAGTGCCAGGAACCAACTCTACAGTAAACTCAATCTCTCTCTCTGGTGGAAGACCAGGCAACTCTTCCGGAAAACATCCGGAAACTCACACATACGGGAATGTCCCCACTCCCGAGGCAATCTGGTAAAGAGTCACTGCAGAAACTAGGAAACCCTGACAACCAGAAGCAAGTAACCTCCCTGCCCTCAAAGCAGAAACTAAAAAGCGAGAAGTAAGAGGTACGATACCCTGGAAGTAGAACGCCGCTGCTCCAGGTATCCGCAAGTGCACCCTCTTCTTCTGGCAATCCATCACTGCACCATACTGCTCTAACCAGTCCATACCCAAAATCACATCATAGTCATGTAACTGCAAGGCGAACAGACGGGCTGACAACAACTGATCCTGTAACTGCACAGCTACCTCCTCGAGACAGTAGGATGTAAGGACAAAGTCCCCTGTCGGCAACTCTACTGCCAACTCAACAGACTCTCCCAAACTCAACTCTCCAAGGGAGTCTAAAAAGTCCTCAGACACAAAAGAGTGAGAGGCACCGGAATCAAACAAGACTCTAGCTGCACAACCAAAAACTGAAACAGTACCTTCCACCAGGTGAGCTGCCTCCGCGTCTGCATGAGTCAAGTGGGTAACACGACCTCTACCTCTCGACCCACCAGAACCTCGGTCTGCTGACGCTGCTGCACAGGTGCTGCTGCTCTGGCTGCTGCTGCACTCGAGGCTGTGACTGGGTCTGCTGCTGCGGCACACGAGGTAGCAAAGGACAATCTCACGCCATATGACCCATCTAGTCACACCGGTAACACTGACCAGCAAAAGTACGTTGTACCTGCTGCGAAGGCTGACCTGTCGGCTGCTGAACACTCCCAACCGACTGCTGCCTTTGCTCTGCATGCCTCCTATCACACCGAAACTTCCTCCGAGATCCTGACTTTACGTCGTCCCAGTAGAAGTGGACGCGTAGGAAGTCGCAGTCCTCGGGGTCGTCTGCACACTACCCTGCTGCTGGTGAGGCTGAGAAGGAACTACCTGCGTCTGAACCTCTGCACTCCGAGCACGAGTCCGCAAGGTGTCTGCCTCCAACGCTGCCGCTGTCTGATAGGCCGCATCCAGGTCTGTGACACGAGCAACTATCACGCCTGCCTGAGCTCTGGCCTCAAGCCTCTCACAACTGCTGAGTCCTCAGACCCTCATCTCCCATAATCTGCGGAGCATAACGCCCTAGCTCCACAAATCTAGCCCTGTACTGCACCACAGTAGAGTCCCTCTGCTGCAAGTCCAGAACTGGTACAACCTCTCCGTCCGGACGTAAGTAGGACAGAAGGCTCTCTCAAAAGAAACGACAAACTCCTGCCACGAAATCTGCCTAAGTGGACGAGACTGAAAAGTAGTCTCCCACTCAGCGGACCACCAAGTCAACGCCTGCGCCTGCAACTGGTAACTGGCTAACAGCACTCGCTCCTCTGGAACACACTCCATGGAACGAAAAGTCCGCTCCACTGCATCTAACCATGCCCGCGCTGCATCTGGATCAGGCTGGCCCAAAAACTGAGGAGGCTGAAACTGCAAGAACTCCCTCAACACCCTCCCAGTACCACCCTGGGGTACCGGCGCGTCACGGTGCTGAGCAACAAACTGAGCCATCCCCTCAAGAAATTGAGTCATGTCTAATCCCTGAGCTACCTGAGGTGGAGGTGGCGGCGGCGGAACAATACCACTATGTGCGTCCTGTGGCAAAGGCTGCGTCTGCTGAGGTGGCGGAGCATCTCCAACCTCCTGACGAGTCGCCTGCTCGGCTACTCCCTCTCTAGGACGTCGCCTAGGCCAGAGAACTATACACAAAACAAAATACACACATAATACACTAACTAACTCCGGGCTACATAGCTGCAACTGTACTCTTTATACTCTGAGTTTACATGATAAGTATTTTCTTATATATATCTCATCAGACCAAGCTCTGATACCAAACTATAACGACCCAGAATCCGCATTACCAGTAACAACCAGTAACCCGAATTCTGACCCGCTAACCCACGAGACAAGCTCGGAAGGGTAGGAAGTGAAGGTCCGAGGAGACTATATGTAAGAAGATACACACCATGCAAAGCTGTAAAATTCCACTATATGAACATATCATATACAACCTCAGAGTCTGAGCAAAGTACAGAGTACAGAAGTACAACAAAAAGGTACTACTCACTGCAGCTAGGGAGCACCAACACCGGAGTGGCTAGACTCGCCTGGAACGGGAGTCGACGAAGACCCACCTGAAAGGGAAGGGAGTGAGTCTCAAGAAAAGAGACCCAGTAGGGAAAAGTAACCCCACCGTAACTGAACTAAAGTGCGGAAAGTAAAACTGAAAGTAAGTACACGTCGCACCACAACACAAAACTGTAAACTCGCGGCTCAGTAACACACACTCACACACACAGCAAGTAGGACTCAGCTAGGGTCTGTGGCTCGGCGTCCCGTCACCACAGAGGCTCTCAACCCCAGCCACGTGTTCACACTACAGACGCTCTCTCTCGCGTCTGGTCCACGACCGGTTTTTCCCCTACGCTTGACCCTAGCGGTAGAGAAGGGGCTCCACGGAGACCGGCTCAAAACCACCACAAGGAGTACGCACAGACAGAGTCGCACTCGGCGTCCTGGCTCACTAGCGGAGGATAACCACACACTAGTCGTCTAGACGGAGTCGCACCCACGCCTAGGTAACACAACAGAACGGGTACACGGTAACGCAACGCGCGTACATAGACGGAACACTTCAACGTCTGAAACCCCGTACAGTAAGTAAACACCTCGTCACAAATCAACTACTCAAATGCACAGGCGGAGTCACACTCTAAGCCTGGCCCACATGTGCTATTAGGCGGACATCACATGTCAATCGCCCTAAACACACAACTCAAGTCTGCTGGGAGACAGGAGATTAACGGCCACATCGATTGCCGCCAATATGAGGTAAACGTCACTCACCATGTCGTTTATCCTGATTAAACGGCAATCGACCTTGTCGTTTAAATCACCCCTGAAGATCTCAACGTCAACAGATGTGGACGTTGATATCTTCAGTCCCTAAACCCAGAACTGAACCAAATCAGTTCCAATGGGCAGAACCACCCAACAGAACTTCGACTGATGGAGGGAAACACTTCCTCTCATCAATCTAAACTACCAGCACAACGAAATTAAATAGTCTAACGCCTAGATTGTCCAATTTACCCAAATCCCGGCATGATAAACCCAACCCTAAACCATGATTTGCACACCAATTCACTTAATTGGGCATGCTAGTTTGATGAGGAAGGTTGTAGGAGTTAAGTCCCTACCTCAGAAAGCCTTAAAAATCCCCAAACAGCCACTAATCGCGCCGGATTCCCCCGAAGACTCCGCGCGAATCACACCAAAATCTCGCGTTTCCCGCCCGATCAAGCAACGCCACACGATCCAGGGGCTTCCCACGAGCTCAGATCAACCAACAGGAGCTGCGGAAATCAAGAAAAGCAAAGGTGGAGGGAAGGAGAGGAAAGGAGAAAGATGGGTTCTGCTCTCGGGCTGCCCTATTTCAACAGGCCCGACCAGTCGACGTCAACATCACTGGTCGCCTACTGAACGCCTACAGACTGACGTCCAGATCCCATGTCGTTGAGTTCAACATCAGACGTCCACATCGCTAGACGCTGACTCTGACTCAACGGCAAGCCCTGGCCCTCAACCCCAAGTCAACGACAATGGTCTTGTCGTCGACCACACAGAACAACTACAGACCCAATAAGGATCCACTAAAGACCCGAGGCCTTACAGTAGATGAGATAGGGGTATAAACGTAAAACAATATTAAACCACGATAGTAATAGTTGCAGGACACTAGGTTAGGTACCGGCAGTCTGGTAGAAGAAGTCACCACAGCCCACTAGCCGTGCCGTGGACACTGGCTAGATGGCCCAGCGTGATCACAATATAAGAGAGAACTCACTAAGGCCGTTTAGATCGTACTAATCCCTAAGCGTGTAACGGGATTAAGGGTACAACCAGCTCGTCGGCAATGGACGTGCACCAAAGCCAAGAAGACTTACGGAGGTCTTGACAAGGAGTCCCTGGTCTAGTCAGGAGTCTTCCCAGTGGACAGGTGGTCCATGCAAAGAAAAGTGTGTAACGAAACGTGTTCGTCTTGCCTCGAGTGCTCGAAGACAGAGGGACGCGAAACGGTGTACAAATCACGTGAATAAAACGATGACAAGTGTTAGTTTAATAATAGGAAAATTAGGTAAGTAATTTTCACTTAATTACCAGATACATTATTGAATAATTTAATAGGATCACATGGCAAACATTAATGTTAAATGTGTGCAAGTGTAAAGAAATCGTGAGAGTATGATAAATCGTGCACATGGCTTTTAATTAATGAGAATATTTAAATATTAACAAATAAAAATATTCAGGTCATTTACTAAGCTTAACAGTACATGATTTAACTTGTTTAAGGGTTAAATAGCATATAGAACATGGGCATAAGCACAATTTGAGTTCTGGCAGAAACTCTAGAAACGCGACGGGGGTGCCTGTCCCGACTTCATGTTACGACGGGGCGGTCTGGCGCGACAACCGAACCGGCCGGCCTGGCCCGGTTCGGGGGTGGGAACGCGACGACGCGGGCCGTCACATTAAGGTCGTGACGGTCTGGCCAATCGCGACCCCTTTGAGGTCGCGACGGGTCGGGCCGTCGTGACTTCAGAGGCGCGGGCCGACCAGAAAAGGGGTTTTACCCTTTTTGGGTTTTGGTCCTTCTCTCCAAAGCATGAAACCGAGCTCTTTAAAAATCCATATAAAATCGCACGATGATCCAAAAATTATGAAACTAGTTTTAAATGAAAGTAGACTCATAGATCTATCAACAGACATGAGTAATTACGAAACGGACAGGTTTTATGCATGCTTTAACAAGGTCACATTTCAGTGACCTAAACATGCACAGTCATGAAAGAATGATTAATTGGCAACGAATACATAAACAAAATTAGGGAAAATAGGGGCGTTTGAAATCTAATAGGAAGTAGTTATTTATGAGAATTATTTCAAGGCATGGGATTATGCATAAACGAGGATTGAACACAAACATGATGGTTCAGGCACAACAGGTTAATAGAAGTTTGGGCATTTAATTCGCCATCATCGAAGAACGAAAAAGAGCAAAATAAGAGGGTTTTTGAAGAGGATCATGAAGACTACCTAGGGTAATTTTTACACGATTTAAGCTTGAGAGATTGTTTACCTTTCATGCGTTTAAGAAATCCTAGGGCTTGATGACGAAAAGAAGATAGAAAAATCCTTGCTCCTAGCCTTCTCCACCTTGCTCCTTCATCCTCTAGCCTTTCTCTTCGTCTCCCAGAACTCCAACCTCGTTCTAAGGGGTGGATAGGGCCGAATGAGGTGTATGGGTTGCTACAAGAGTCCATTCCTTCTAAAACTCCTTTCTTTCTAATAAACCCGAATTGTCCTTATTTATCACCTAATGTCTCTCCTTTATCTCTTAATTAAGGTTGGGAAGAGAGCCAATTCATGGCCACGGGTTACGGTAAGCTTAGGACTCCTCTTTTGGATATTTATGGGTTAATTAATGTTTATCTTAACCCCTTTTCTAATTACTACTATTTTTAGGTACGAATTTAGCTTAATTACTTCCCATCTCATGATGGGCTCTTATATTTGGGCCCAACAATTGATGTTAGGACCATAAGTAAAACTCATTGCTAATTTAGCTTAATGGGTATTAATTTAATTCTATTTATTCAACCTTTATTCTAATTTATTCACCATTTATTCTAATTTATCACATGTATTTACTAATGTCTTATTTTATTTCAATTTAGTATTATTTATCCCAATATTTCTAATTATTTGGGCTCTTGCTTTTGGCCCAATAACTTATGTGGGGTTTAATTGTACAACCAATGTACTTAATTCACTTAATGAGTTTTAATTATCCTCTTATTAAAGAATCTATTCATGGGCCAAAATTGCCCATTAGAGCTATCAACACATATTATTTAAAGTCTACCACATGTTTATTTTAATTATAATTCACTTTGGCTCTTAAAATAATAGTTTCTCCGACTTATTCCCTAATTACGTTGATAAGTCGCATAATTCTTAAATTTGGTCTAAATGATTTTTCTATATCCAAATTTCTTGATGGGTCATTAGAGAATGCTATTTAAAGTATAACTATTATTTTTACGGAATTTTTATATGGTTTTTACGCATGCAATAATGATGCGTACCTATTTGACTACTATGATTTATTAATTGAAAATTTTTAATTTATCTATATTTTGAATTACTGAATTTTCTAGGATACTACATCCTCCCCCACTTAAAAAGAATTTGGTCCCCAAATTCATATGACATGATACGATTACCTATTTACTCAGAATATTTCATTCCATCATCTCTCCCACTTAGGCTTTGCTATCAAGAAAATAACATGACTTTAAACTAAGGGTTTAGTGATGGTACCTTGTCCCCTTTGATTGGCATGATTATATCCACAAGGGCTTGTAATCATCTTTGGCGTGGAGTTTGGTTCTTCTTTATTGGACAGTTGATGACTCGATGTTGTTGACTTTCACAACGCAAGCATCTGCCCAATTTCTTCCATCAGTTATCAATCTGATGCCCTGGATTTTTACAAAATTTACAGAATTCCTTCTGCTTCACTTCCCCTTTCATTCTCTTTCTATCTACTGTATCTCTTCCTTTATTATCATTGGAATGGTTAGCACGTTTCCTTTTCAACGCCTTCTTCTTATGGATCTTTTCAAGATGTCCCATGGTGTCGTCTACTATTTGAGCTCTCAATACCATGTCTGAATATACTACAAGGTCTAGCGGAGCCAACTTTTCCCAGAACACAGGTTTCAACCCTTCTAAGAATCTCTTTGCCTTCATCTTTTCGTACTCACTAAATGTGGTGCATACTGTGCTAGTATTTCAAATTGTGCTTCACATTCTGCTACAGACATCATTTGTTGTTTTAAGTTGGTGAATTCATTTGCCTTCTTCTCACGAATCCTCTCGAAAAAATATTTGGTGTTGAAGAGTTCTAAAAATTCATCCCACTCTACGTTGATGTTGGGTAATTGTCGACTGGCAGCTTCCTACCAAGCTCTAGCATCGCGGTCGAACTAGAAGGTTGCCAGAAGGACTTTCTCCTGCTCTGAACATTGCATTACTCTAAAGATTTGTTCCATCACCTTCACCCAATTTTCAGCTTCATCGGGATCCGGAGTTCCATTAAACCTAGGAGGATTCATTCCTTGAAAGTTCCCATATAAGTCTCCTGCCCCATTTCTTGTCCTGCTTGAATCACGTTGTTAAGAGCTTGTGTTAACCCCTGTACGGTCCTTTGTAAGTCCCGCATTTGTGTACGCTCGCAGCCATCTCCACTAATCTCCTGTGAGCAATAACATTTAATTTATTTCTTTTTAGACTTAGGGTACTAAGGTATCACTAAGTCGATACATACATATGTATATAAATGTATTTAGGTCTTAACCATGGTTCTACCCATTCTCACATAGGTATGGTGGTTGACTTAGACACGTGTCAGGGCAGTTCACCTAGAACATCCTAGAGTTAAAATATCTTGATAAGGACATCCTAGGCTCTGATACCAACTGTCATGCCCCGCCAATTTAGCAGTGGAATAAATCGGGGAGGCATGAACAACGTGTACGATAACGTAAATTGCGCATACAGTCGCAAATATCAGAGCATCTAATGAACAATATTTACAATAACCTCTTCATTTTATTGATAATTCATCTAAACTATTACAACCACTAATTCTGAGCCAAAACATAAGGCTCAATAACATCATTACAATTGGAAAGGATAACTAAGCAAATATCTAATTAAACTCTAAGGTACTAAGCACATTCCATCGCTATGACTCTTGGTCGCTCATCACTCTAGTCCATTCCCGTTGGATGTGTGTAAGGTCATCACCCGACTTACCTGAAAACACAATAACAAATAACGAAGGGTGAGCGATAACGCTCAGTAGGACTTAATATCTCATGTAAACAAGCATACTTTAAGTGATTAAAGTCTTGTAAAGCAGGTTAACGAGATAGAATGATCAAGTATAGTCAAGGGAGTAATAGCACAAGATAACAAGTGAACGATAATACATTCCACAAGAGTATTGCAAAACTAGGATGATAGAGAAATACTGTTGGGTTGAATGTCTAATTCATATCATTTCCCTCCTATTTTGATGATGACAAGAAGTGTTCTTAAAGCAATTTAATTGGAACATGTCAAAAGCATCATACCTGAAAGTCATGCTCAAAAAGCTTTTTTCAAACCACATTTATCATTTGTGGTAATGATAAATCATTTAACTAATGATATATGTGTTTATTTTTCAGGTACAAACTTTTATGCAAAAGATGTGTCGACACACCCATCAATGGTGTCGACACATCATCACAGACTCAAAGAGAAATTGTGCAAAAATGTCAAGAGTGTGTCGACACATGTCAAGAGTGTGTCGACACGAGTGGCAGTTTTCCAGAGATCAAGGGTACCCAGGTCGACACACTCCCAGGGCAGGTCGACACTAGACCCAGTTCCCAGAACAGCCAGTCTGAGGAATTGGGACAGCAGGTCGACACACTCCCAGGGCAGGTCGACACTAGACCCAGTTCCCAGAACAGCCAGTTTGAGGAATTGGGACAGCAGGTCGACACACTCCCAGGGCAGGTCGACACTAGACCCAGTTCCCAGAACAGCCAGTTTGAGGAATTGGGACAGTAGGTCGACACACTCAAGAGCAGGTCGACACGGGACCCTTCTCCCAGAACAGATTTTTCTATCTTTGGGACAGTGTGTCGACACAACACACCAGGGCAGGTCGACACACTACGGAAACTTTTCATCCTAAGAGCTGATGGCTGCCACGTGTCCTTCTAGGGCGATCAGAATCTTCCTTGGGAAGCGTGCCCTTGTACCCCAAAAGGGTATCTTTGGAATCCTAAGGGTATAAAAGGCTCCTTTTGTCCTCCCTTCAAAAAAAAAGAGATCCAACTAACCTCTTAGAGCCTCCTGAAAAATTCCTGGCGGCCATAAGAGTTCGTGTCTCCCTCCTCTGCCTTCCTGGAGTCTCCTGAACACCTCTTCTCACCAATTCAAGGTGTGAGAATTGTGGTTTGATCTTTAAAGAAGCCTCTGAAGCATCTCAAGGAAGCAGATCAGGTAGAAGCCATCGTTGGAGAAGAATTCAAGGAAGGTCCAACCTCCCAGACTGCAGAGCATCGTCTTGGACTTCATGTTTACAAGCTTCTTCCAATTCAAGCTTCTACAAGGGAGTACACTTGAAGAACGAAGCCATTCAATACATTTTACTTACTTCTGTTCTTCTGAGATATCTCTTGAGATTTTGCAAGTGCTTCTGCATAATTCTCATTAGTGTTCTCAAATTTCGACTAGATCTGTTGCTAGGAGATCTTGTCTTAAGTTGGTGTCTAGCAAGTCTATGTGTGAGCCTTGTGCTCAGATTGTTGTGAGCGGTGTGCTCAGTGTTGAGTTGTCAAACTCAAGTGTGTGTTGAGCAGTCTTGCTCAGTTGTTCTAGAGTAGTCTTGCTCTAGAAGTGGTGTGAGTTGTAAGCTCTTCAGTGTTGGAGTTGTCAGGCTCCAGTGGGTGTGTTACCCAGTTGTGTTAGTGAATCCTCACGGGTTGTGAGGGGTGGATGTAGGAATCACATGGGTGATTTCCGAACCACCTAAAAATCCTTGTGCATTTGTGTTCTGTGGTTTGACTGGTTCATCCGCTAGATGCTTGCATAGGACTCGTTTCTAATTCACTTAATCAACTTGATCTCATCTAAGTTTTTCAACTCACTCCAATCTAATCAGATCAGCAGCTTTTCACTGATATTATTGCCTCTGATTCTAAATAGTTTTAAAATTATTTAAGCTTCCGCAAAAGTGGCTAAGATCTATCATCCCCCCCCTTCTAGATCTTTTCCACACATTTATTCGATCCTTCAATTACCATTAACGAGATAGCGCGTAACAAGATAGCGTATAACAAGAGAGCGTGTATGGTTGCACGACAGAGCACTAGAAGAATACGACAGTAGTCACTGTAGGACAGTAGTCGTTCAATAACAGTCAATGCTAGAACAGTAATAGCACTGTACGTCTGAACTCTTCAGACTAACAGTAATAGTATAACAGTCAGATGTCTTGCCAATTCAGTATAGTCAGCCAGAACCGGTGCAATGCAGACACCGTCAATAGCCTCTGCAGGTATTTTTGGGTGGCTCTCTGCCCCCAGGACTAGATTGGAGCCCCTCGGACACTCTCCGTGCCCTGCACAGTATGCATTTGAGTCAGTAGGGTCACAGGACCCATATTATGGCACTAGACAGTCATGTATAGTACAAACAATAGGAGCCATAATAGCTCAAGAGTCTTAAGTGAGTACTAGATGAATAGTCGAGATAGTAGAGTGAACGTGAATAGATGAGAGTACAAGGATAGTAGATGAGATAGGGGTGTAAACGTAAAACAATGTTAAACCACGATAGTAACAGTTGCATGGTACTAGGCCGGGTACGGTAGTCTGGTAGAAGAAGTCACCACCGCCCACTAGCCGTGTCGTGGGCACTGGCTAGATGGCCCGGCGTGATCACAAGATAAGAGAGAACTCACTAAGGCCGTTTGGATCGTACTAATCCCTAAGCATGTAACGAGATTTAAGGGTACAACCAGCTCGTCAGCAATGGACGTGCGCCAAAGCCAAGAAGACTTACGGAGGCCTTGACAGGGAGTCCCTGGTCCAGTCAGGAGTCTTCCCGGTGGAGAGGTGGTCCATGCTAAGAAAAGTGTGTAACGAAATGTTGTCCATCTTGCCTCGTGTGCTCGAAGATAGAGGACGTGAAACGGTGTACAAATCACGTGAATAAAACGATGACAAGTGTCAGTTAAATAATAGGAAAAATAGGTAAGTAATTTTTACTTAATTACCAGATACATTATTGAATAATTTAATAGGGTCACATGGCAAACATTAATGTTAAATATGTGCAAGTGTAAAGAAATCGTGAGAGTATGATAAATCGTGCACATGGCTTTTAATTAATGAGAATTATTTAAATATTAACAAATAAAAATATTCAAGTCATTTACTAAGCTTAATAGTACATGATTTAACTTGTTCAAGGGTTAAATAGCATATAGAATAGGGGCATAAGCACAATTTTGAGTTCTGGTAGAAACTCTGGAAACGCGACGGGGGTGCATGTCGCGACTTCATGTCGCAACGGGGCGGTCTGGCGCGACAACCGAACCGATCGGCCTGGCCCAGTTCGGGGGTGGGAACGTGATGACGCAGGCCGTCGCGTTAAGGTCGCGACAGTCTGGCCGACCGCAACCCCTCTGGGGTCACGACGGGTCGGGCCGTCACGACTTCAGAGGCGCGGCCGACCTACAGAAGGGGTTTTCCCTTTTTGGGTTTTGGTCCTTCCCTCCAAAGCATGAAACTGAGCTATTTAAAATTCCTTATAAAATAGCACGATGATCCAAAAATTATGAAACTAGTTTTAAATGAAAGTAGACTCATATATCTATCAACAGACATGAGTAATTATGAAATGGACAAGGTTTTGTGCATGCTTTAACAAGGTTACATTTTGGTGACCTAAACATGCGCAGTCATGGAAGATTGATTTAATTGGCACGAATACAGGATCAAAATTAGGGGAAATCAGGGCGTTTGAAAGCTACAGTAAGTAGTATTTATGAGAATTATTTCAAGGCATGGGATCATGCACAACGAGGATTGAACACAAACATTATGGTTCGAGCACAACAGGTTAACAGAAGCTTGGGCATTAATTCGCCCTCATCAAAGAATGAAAAAGAGCGAAACGAGAGGGCTTTTGAAGAGGAACATGAAGACTACCTAGGGTAATTTTTACACGATTTAAGCTTGAGATTGCCTACCTTTCGCGTTTAAGAAATCCTAGGGCTTGATGACGAAAAGAAGATAGAAAAATCCTTCTCCTAGCTTCTCCACCTTGCTCCTTCGTCCTCCAGCATTCTTCTTCGTCTCCAGAACTCCAACTTCGTTCTAAGGGGTTGATAGGGCCGAATGAGAGGTGTATGGGTTGCTACAAGAGCCCATCCTTCTAAAAGTCCTTCTTTCTAATAAATCCGATTTTCCTTATTTATCACCTAATTTCTCTCCTTTATCTCCTAATTAAGGTTGGGAAGAGAGCCAATTCATGGCCAAGGGGTTAGGGTAAGCTTAGGACTCCTCTTTTAGATATTTATGGGTTAATTAATGTTTATCTTACCCTTTTTCTAATTACTACTATTTTTAGGTACGAATTTAGCTTAATTACTTCCATCTCATGATGGGCTCTTTATATTTGGGCCCAACATTTCATATTAGGACCATTAGTAAAATCTATTGCTAATTTAGCTTAATGGGTATTAATTTAATTCTATTTATTCAACCTTTATTCTAATTTATTCACCATTATTCTAATTTATCACATGTATTTACTAATGTCTTATTTTATTTCAATTTAGTATTATTTATCCAAATATTCTAATTATTGGGCTCTTACTTTTGGCCCAATAACTTATGTGGGGCTTAATTGTACAATCAATGTACTTAATTCACTAATGAGTTTTAATTATCCTCTTATTAAAGAATCTATTAATGGGCCAAAATTATCCATTGGTCCAAATATCATAATGAGCTATCAACCCATATTATTTAAAGTCTACCCACATGTTTATTTTAATTAAAATCTACTTTGGCTCTTAAAATAATGGGTTCTGAGACTTATTCCCTAATTACATTGATAAGTCGCATAAATCTTAAATTTGGTCTAAATGATTTTTTTTATGTCCAAATTTCTTGATGGGTCATTAGAGAATGCTATTTAAAGTATAACTATTATTTTTACAGAATTGTTATATGGTTTTCAGCATGCAATAATGATGCGTACTTTTTTGACTAGTTTGAATTTATTAATTGAATTTTTTAAATTTATCTATATTTTTAATTACTGAATTTTCGGAATACTACATCCTCCCCTACTTAAAAAGAATTTGGTCTCCAAATTCATATGACATGATACGATTACCTATTTACTCGGAATATTCATTCCATCATCTCCCCACTAAGGCTTTGTTATCGAGAAAATACCATGACTTTAAACTAAGGGTTTAGTGATAGTACCTTGTCCCCTTAATTGGCATGATTTATATCCAGAAGGGCTTGTAATCGTCCTTAGCGTGGAGTTTGGTTCTCTTTATTGGACAGTTGATGACTCGATGTTGTTGACTTCCACAATGCAAGCATCTGCCCAATTTCTTCCAACATTTATCAATCTGATGCCCTGGATTTTTACAAAATTTACAGAATTCCTTCCGCTTCACTTCCCCTTTCATTCTCTTGCTATCTACTGTATCTCTTCCTTATTATCATTGGAATGGTTAGCACGTTCCCTTTTCAACGCCTTCTTCTTATGGATCTTTTCAAGAAGTCTCATAGTGTCCTCTACTATTTGAGCTCTCAATACCATGTCTGAATATACTACAAGGTCTAGCAGAGCCAACTTTTCCCAGAACACAGGTCTCAACCCTTCTAAGAATCTCTTTGCCTTCATCTTTTCCGTACTCACTAAATGTGGTGCATACTGTGCTAGTCTTTCAAATTGTGCTTCATATTCTGCTACAGACATCATTTATTGTTTTAAGTTGGAGAATTCATTTGTCTTCTTCTCACGAATCCTCTCAGAAAAATATTGGTGTTGAAGAGTTCTAAAAATCATCCCATTCTACGTTGAGTTGGGTAATTGTCGAGTGGCAGCTTCCCACCAAGCTCTAGCATCGCGGTCCAACTGGAAGGTTGCAAGAAGGACTTTCTCTTGCTCTGAATATGCATTACTCTAAAGATTCGTTCCATCGCCTCCACCCAATTTTCAGCTTCATCGGGATCCGGAGTTCCATTAAACCTAGGAGGATTCATTCGTTGAAAGTTCTCATATAAGTTTCCTGCCCCATTTCTTGCTCCTGCTTGAATCACATTGTTAAGAGCTTGTGTTAACCCCTGTACGGTCCTTTGAAAGTCCCGCATTTGTGCACGCTCGCCAGCCATCTCCACTAATCTCCTGCGAGCAATAACATTTAATTTATTTCTTTTTAGACTTAGGGTACTAAGATATCACTAAGTCGTTACATATATATGTATATAAATGTATTTAGGTCTTAACCATGGTTCTACCCAATTCTCACATACGTATGGTGGTTGACTTAGACACGTGTCAGGGCAGTTCACCTAGAACATCCTAGACTTGAAATATCTTAATAAGGACATCTTAGGCTCTGATACCAACTGTCATGCCCCGCCAATTTAGCAGCGGAATAAATCGGGGAGGCATGAACAACGTGTACGGTAACATAAATTGCGCATACAGTCGCAAATATCAGAGCATCTAATGAACAATATTTACAATAAACTCTTCATTTTATTGATAATGATCTAAACTATTACAACCACTAATTCCGAGCAAAAACATAGGGCTCAATAACATCATTACAATTGGAAAGGATAACTAAGCAAATATCTAATTAAACTCTAAGGTACTAAGGACATTCCATCGCTATGACTCTTGGTCGCTCATCACTCCAGTCCATTCCCGTTGGATGTGTGTAAGGTCATCACCCAACTTACCAGAAAACACAATAACAAATAATGAAGGGTGAGCGATAACGCTCAGTAGGACTTAAATCTCGTGTAAACAAGCATGCTTTAAGTGATTAAAGTCTTGTAAAGCAGGTTAACTAGAGAGAACGATCAACTATAGTCAAGAGAGTAATAGCACAAGATAACAAGTGAACGATAATACATTCCACAAGAGTATTGCAAAACTAGGATGATAGAGAAATTACCATATAACGAGATAGCGTATAACAAGATAGCATGTATGGTTGCACAATAGTGCACTAGAAGAATGCGACAGTAGTCACTGTAGGACAGTAGTCGTTCAGTAATAGTCAATGCTAGCACAGTAATAGCACCGTACGTCTGAACTCTTCAGACTAACAGTAATAGTATAACAGTCAGATGTCTAGCCAATTCAATATAGTCAGTCAGAACCGGTGCAATGTAGACACCGTCAATAGCCTCTGTAGGTATTTTCGGGTGGCTCTCTGCCCCCAGGACTAGATTGGAGCCTTTCGGACACTCTCCGTTCCCTGCACAGTATGCATTTGAGTCAGTAGGGTCACAGGACCCATATTATGGAGCTAGACAGTCATGTATAGTACAAGCAATAGGAGCCACAACTGCTCAAGAGTCTCAAGAGAGTACTAGATGAATAGATGAGATAGTAGTGAACGTGAATAGATGAGATTACAAGGATAGTAGATGAGATAAGGGGTATAAACGTAAAACAACGTTAAACCACGATAGTAACAGTTGCACGGCACTATGTCGGGTACTGGCTAGATCACAAGATAAGAGAGACCTCACTAAGGCCGCTTGGATTGTACTGATCCCTAGCGTGTAACGGGATTTAAGGGTACAACCAGCTCATTGGCAATGGACGTGCGCCAAAGCCAAGAAGACTTACAGAGGCCTTGATAAGGAGTCCCTGGTCCAGTCAGGAGTCTTCCCGGTGGAGAGATGGTCCAAGCCAAGAAAAGTGTGTAACGAAACGTTGTCTGTCTTGCCTCGAGTGCTCGAAGACAGAGGGACGCGAAACGGTGTACAAATCACGTGAATAAAATGATGACAAGTGTCAGTTAAATAATAGGAAATTAGTAAGTAATTTTTACTTAATACCAGATACATTATTGAATAATTTAATAGGGTCACATGGCAAACATTAATGTTAAATGTGTGCAAGTGTAAAGAAATCGTTAGAGTATGATAAATCGTGCGCATGGCTTTTAATTAATGAGAATTATTTAAATATTACCAAATAAAAATATTCAGGTCATTTACTAAGCTTAATAGTACATGATTTAACTTGTTCAAGGGTTAAATAGCATATAGAATAGGGGCATAAGCACAATTTTGAGTTATGGCAGAAACTCTGAAATGCGAGGGGGGTGCCTATCGCGACTTCATGTCGCGACGGGGCAGTCTGGCGCGACAACCGACTTGCTGGCCTGGCCCGGTTCAGGGGTGGGAACACGACGACGCGGTTGTCGCGTTAAGGTCGCGACGGTCTGGCCGACCGCGACCCCTCTGAGGTCGCGACAGGTCGGGCCGTCGCGACTTCAGAGGCGCGGGCCGACCCAGAAAAGGGGTTTTACCCTTTTTGGGTTTTGGTCCTTCCCTCCAAAGCATGAAACCGAGCTCTTTAAAAATCCATATAAAATCGCACGATGATCTAAAAATTATAAAACTAGTTTTAAATGAAAGTAGACTCATAGATCTATCAACAAACATGAGTAATTACGAAACTGACAAGTTTCACTACAACAAATTGGAGCTATACCCACAGAATTTACCTACAGTAGGGTAATACGTAGGTATATACCACAATTATACATGTGAAATCCGTCCGTTGCAAGGTTATGCACACGCTTTTTTTAACCATATGTAGATACGAATATATAGTTACGGTTTTTATAAATCGTGAGAGAATATATTTATTTTAGCCATAGTTTATTTATAAGTGTAACAAAAAGATGTATACACCTATGAAAAGCTACCAAATATAGGTATTGGTCTATTCATAATATCCTAAAAAATAGGAACCGTGAGTATATAGTTGTGGCGGCAATACATTTCCCTTGGGCGGGAAATAAAAAACCTGGGATATGTAGGGGTTCGGCGGATACCTCCTTCTGCACGATGACCCCCGACGCTGACCGCGGCCCTAGCACGACCAAGCCCCTGACGCCGACCGCGCCCTCGTCGTCGTCGAAGCCCGATGCCGACCGCACCTGCGCCGCCCTCGTCGTCGTCCAAGCCCGACGCCGACTGCCCCCTCGTCGTCGCCCAAGCCCGACGCCGACCGCACCCTTGTCATCATCGAAGCCCGACGTCGACCGTGCCCTCATCGTCGTGCAAGACGGATGCCGCCGTGATCATCCACACCCTAGCTAGCACACCCTCGGCCACCATCGTCATCGTCCAAGCCGGACGCCGACCGCGCCCTCGGTCACCATCGTCGTCGTCCAAGCCAGACGCCGCCGTGATCATCTATGCCCTAGCACGCTGCCGTCATCACCTGCTGTTGTCGTGCACGACCTGGCGACCTGGTCGACCGCGGCAATCGTCGTCTCAACCCTCCAGTGTCGCCTTCGCGTCCACGCCCGAAGCTTTCTTCTGTGCCCTTTCTAGCCCCTGCTTCCAAGCTCGAGGAGAAGCGTGGGTCGTCATTGCCGCCTCTGCTCCTCCATCCAAGGTACGACCCACCAACACCGCATCGCAGTCCCACATTTCTATCCTCGCACGAACTAGGAGAACATTTCCCCATTCCAGGGTAGTGTTCCTTCTTCCACTTGCCCATTAAAATCGCGTAGGTTGCTAGTATGCTTCAGCCTTCACTCTTTAATTCTTATAGCTGGTTCAGTTGTCCCAAAGTTGATATGAGAAGTCTCTTCTATCCTGATTCTAATATTCAAATACGATATCTGTGTAGTTGCCAAGTATGGATTTTCTTAAAGTAATCTCTTTGTTGACATATTACTCTATAGTATGATGCTCAGTAGCTGTCTGAAGCCACAAGGAGAACAACCGCCATTTATCTGACTACGTGTTTCACATTTTTTGTTTCTTATTTTTTTATATGCTTTTCTAGCTGTATTGACCATATGCATCATATTTTATTTGTATACATGGTTTCTCTGGCCTCTTTATTCTTTTGTCCTTCACAATTAAAACACATCATAAGAATTTTATAGATATCTAGTTATCTGTAGCAATCTGAATGGTTAGTATAACCATAGTTAGGAATTAGGACATGATTAAGTATATGTATTTTTTTCATACAAAGAGTCTTGTCTACCAAATGTAGGAATTCATTTCACATTTCTGAAGCTGTGAAATCTGGGAATATGCAGAACTAGATTTTTGATGGACAACAATTTGTTGTAGGGTGATGAAAAAGGTGGTGCTGCACTTCTGACTTATTATGTTCTAATGACATCAGATATCCTTTTATACCAGATCAATTGACTGAATTATGATTAAACATTCTTTTTCCTATAGTTACTATACGGTCCTCTGGTTTGCATGATATAGAACATGGCGAAAGCTTGAAAACCTGCACAGAGATATAATTTCTATGGATTTATATATATACCAAGTCATCTGACTTCATGTTGACTAACATTGCTGGACTACACACATTGACTATAAGCATGAACATTGCTGACAAACTTTTTATTTTGAGATACACTGGCTCTTTTTGTTGAGACAAGAATTTTTATTTTGAGATACACAACTTTTTTTTGAAGCAGCCTTTTTATTTTGGATTACACTAGCCTTTTTTTTTTGAAGCAGACTTTTTATTTTGTATATGGAGGTCATGTGCTTATATATATATATATAATATATATATATATATGGTTGCCATGGGCCTTTAGTGGAGTTGCCCTCTTGTATATGGCCATGTGTGTATGAATGCTAATATGTTTTGTTCTTTCTTGCTATGGATGTTAGATCTTATATTGTTTCAAGAAAATATGAAAACTGTGAACTACAGGTCAACTGTACTTGGATTTATATATGTCTTCTTGTGTAGACTGCAACTCAAATGACATGTCAGGTGAGGTTTCATCTGTTTTGAGTAAAGCAGTCCATTTTTTTTCTTGGAGGGCAGGATCAGAGGTTAACAATGCCGAAGTTTATTTTTGCCAAAACAGTCAGTTTAATGTGCTAGTTTCATCTCTTTTTAGTGTCGTGTTCAATCTCCAAGTTGTTTTATTCTTTCTTATGTGCTCCATTTACCACAACTTTCCATGAATTTAATTTTGTTAGCATCTTACCTATGTTATCTGGAAAGGCAAGCAAGGTGCCCACTAGTCAACAATGCGAGGAGATGCAAGCTGTATGGGGTGTTTTGTAAAAAAAAAAAAAAGATGGGGATGATTTTATTTTTATTTGAGTATGAGGAAAGAAAGCTATATGGGGTGTTTGAAGCAACTTCTGATGGTGCTATGGATATTGTCCCTATGGCTTTCAGCTCATCAGGGAAGCTATTCTCTGCCCAGGTAAAATGGGCTTGATCAGTTTTATCTGATATAATTCTGGCTTATCATTTGCTAAGACTCTACATTTTTTTGAAATGTCATATGGATCCAAGTTTCTTTCAGATAATTTGGCGTTGCCCTCCATTAGTGAAGGTGAATTTTTTTATGCAATCAAAGAAAATTACCATGCTCCAAAGAAGTTCCACACCTTCATTTGTCTGGAAAACAGGTCTGGAACCTTTTTTGTTTTTTTTTCTACTGTATTAGCAATGGGGAGAGAGTTTATTTCTTATTCATCGAGTACCTGTAGAAAGAAAACCAGTGGCAATGCTTTGTTCCTGAGACTACTCTTGCCTTTGATTGTAGGTCTGTAAGCTTTTAGAGTTATTTGAATATATATATTCAAGTCTGGAAAACATGACCCCAACAAGAAAGCAGCACCGATTTGCACATCCCTTGCTTGGCATCTACACTTAAAGATGGTACTTTCTCTACTATACCATTAAGAGATGAGTTCCTTGAAAATGCAAGTTTGTTCATTTTTTGAACTTACTGCCGTATACATCAACGTATTGATATCGGGTAGGCACTTTTTACTACTTTACAGTGAGCTCCTTAGTCATCAATAACATGGCAAGTTAGATATGGCATAATCAGTGGATTTTTTTAGATTTTTTCCTTCATGAATTTTGCTATCCTTGTTGCCAGAGACCCACCCTGTTAGTCTATTGTATACATTTAGTGATGTTCAAAGAGAAAAAAAATGTTGAAAAAGAGTGGATATTTATTGCATATTTTCTTAAGAATTGCCTTGCTACCTTAAGTGTTCCAATCGGGTGGTCATTTTCTTGCATATTTTGGAATAAACAGTATTGATATATCAGCTGGCTAGCATTGATCTCAAATAGTGAATGCAGAGTTCTAGTACAGCATGTAGAATGAGTATATATGCTGCACAAGCTAGTCTAATACTGATTAAGTACATTACTACTGAGTAGCTCTGTGTTAACATACACCCTCATATTTCTGTTTGTAATGATTGAAGTTGCAAGTGACTTCATCTGGCTTTACAAAGAAAGACAACAATTTGACATGTATGGCTCATTGTTAATCAACATTGGCATCAGAGAATTTTACTCTTTCTAGACATCAGAAGTATGTTATACTGTTGTGTAAAAAAAAAAAGGAATTATTGAATGTTAGTGTTAAGTCAAAGCACTATGGACGTGCATGGAGATTGTTTGACAATTGTTTGTCATGATAAGTGTTCCCCTCTGGAAACGAGAGCTCCTTTAGAGCTGATTTTTTATGAAACATCAAATCTGGTATATTTAACTAGAAACATAAGCATATGCCTTTTAGTCTTTTCAAGGTAGTGTCTGTTTGCCTTTAACATATAATTTTATGAAATTATACATTTTATAGTTAAGATGCCCATGGTTAGAGGAAGGTTTCCTAACCTAACTGAGGAAGGAAGAGTTTAGGTACGTGTTTGCTATCATCTTTATTCCAATGTTATTCTCAGATGGGTCATAGTAGTTCTGCAGTAGTTCTTACATTTTCCTTTTTAGGTATGTGGGGAAACTTTTTGTAAAGTATATGGGAAAACCAATGGAAATTCTGAAGACTCAATGAAATGGCTGGATTTGATCCAAATGAAGAGATTGAACTTTATGAGATGTGGATTATGTGAAATGAATCTTCGTTTATTTTTTATTTTTGTCAAGTTTTGATATAGTGAAGAATAGGCCTATAAATTGATGTGGCGATGTTATAATGCTAATGCTAACTCTGACTCCAACTTATTTTGTAGGAAATAAAGTTTGAACCAAATGTGATGTGTGATCACATTGACCAGAACTTACTTTTCGATCTAGCCAGGTATGAAGTGGCTTATGTGGATTGGTCTTCTTCATAACAATAGAGACTTTCTAATTAAATGAGGAAAATTTAAACTTTCTAAATTATTTGCTGCTTACAGCGTGAAGATGGTGATATCATATTTTCAAAAATCTCCTCCACTAGAGAATGATGAACCTGTGTCGTTATCTAGATGTACCGTCCTTTTTGAATATGTGCATAATCGGCTGGTGTAACTCTCTAATCATTTTGGGAGTTTAATAGCAAGTTCTACCTTGATGTAATCCTGTCATTTTCTTCACAATAAGCTTCTTGATCAGTATTTCATTTTAATTGATGGTATTTAACCCAGCATATGGCATTTTGCATTTGCTGTTTGAGTTTGCTTTTCATATTATTTGTCATTTAATAATTTTTTTTTCACTTTTCCTAGTCCTGTGATGACTTGCTCATTTTTGGGGGGTTGGTCATGATGACTATGTTTTGGGTTGAGCCTCCCTTCCAGTTTGGCTGGCAGAGGACCCTATTGGCCACACCTTTTGGTGTCTCTATTGATGGGGATTCTTGTGTGGGATAGGGGGAGGGGTAGACTAAAATCACCTTGTCAAACAAAATGTGTGGCTCTCTTCCTGATCTGTACTTGTGTGTAGAAAAAAGGTTGGAGGGGGGCTCGAGTCAACATGTGATCCATCTGGATTCATGCCATGGTATTATCAAATTTCTATTGATTGCATATGATAAACAAGCATTGCACCCATCTTGATGTAGAATGAAGTAATGGGCTGATACATGTTCCAGTAGAACCTGTACTGCTGCTGTAGACACAAGGAAAAAAATGGTTTGCAGTCAAAGAAAGCTTTGTATTGAAACTGTCTCTAAAATATTTGCCCTTTGTGGGTAGGCTACAAATGAAACATGCTTCTCTTACCCTCTTATGGAGGTACTCATGGTGGGATTAAACCTAAGATCCCCAATCCTGCATGAAATAAATTAGGGCCATTGTCAAGCAACATCTTCATGTAACTTAATGTTAAATGTAATGGGCAGCTAAATGGTAGTTCATGTAATGTTGTGGGTTTACATAGTTTAATTCAAGTATGATGAAGGCATTCAACGAGCCATCATTTCAGTCTGTTTTGTTGTTCAAATAGTTTAGTTTTACATCTTCAATGTGTCATATTGGCGGGTGTACAATCTTGAAAATTTTTGCATAAATCATTTGTTTTCTTTATTTCCAGCTTCATTTTAGTCTTATCAATCTTGTAATATCTCAGGAGGAGCCAAAGGTTAGGCTGACTCAGTCAAGAATAGTTCCACTCAATCTACCACACTTTCCCAAAATGCTGTTCAGGAATATCCAAACAAAGATATCAACAGACGCATTGCTGTGGCTTCTAGTCTTGTTGCTGTTGGTCTCTTCTTGTCATCAAATTAAAGCCCCATTTTACTTGCAGCAATACCAGGGAATCTGGGAATGTGGGTGTGTTCGTCTTTAAAATCGGAGAGTTAAATTTTCCAGCAGCAACTTCAATATCTGTATGTAAGATGGGTAAACAACTCTTTTGGTCATGTCTATTCTTTCTCCATGTCTTTGATTAAGTTCAATCTCTTCATGATTAAGTTCAAGACCCCCTTGCCCTGCAGTCTCGAGAACTGTGCAGCTCCAAGTACAAGGCCCTTTGGTAATCATTTCTTCTCCAAAAACCCTTTTAGATTGCTGACAATCGTCTCAGTGGGATTTTGAGCCACCCCATGAAACTTCTTAAAGCCAGTTACGTGAACTGTCACAACAGAAGGCCCCTCAGACCCCATCTAGCGGAAACCTTGTTGCTTCTAGTTATGCTCACAATCACTGGCTACAAGGATCAGTTGCAAATACTTCTCCAAGCACCTGAGTTGAGAACAAGAAAAACAAAACTAGTTAACATGAGTCATAGAAAAAAAAAAAAAAAAAAAAGAGGACGTTGTCCACGTTGAACCGCAAACGGTGGGATTGATGAATGCTCATACATACATTAAATCTCAATGTGGCACACGAGAGGAAATCGAGAAAAGGAGAAAACCGAAAGATCTGTTCATCCATCTGCCAATCTACACCGGCCACATAAGATATGAAAAAAAAAAGAGGCGCACCGGGGCGGAGGGGCAGGCCCTTCAACTGGCCTTCCCGCCGCCGCTGGCTGGTGGGGACAGCGCGTTTGAGCCTCGTCCACCGACCCTCGCCGGAGGGAGGGGGGAGGAGAAATAGGTTTTCAGTGCTAATAGGTTCTTGTGTTCTTGTGTTGGAAAAATAATATTTTCTCTTCGTTTCTTTTCTGGCTCTGTTAAGACACTAATATGACAGAGTACTTGGAACCACCTCAATATTTCTTCTACTGCATTATTTTGTCATTTTAAGGAAACCTATTTCTACTTTGTGAATCTGTCTCCTGATTTTGTCCTTTTTTTTTTAAACTGTTGTTGACATATTCTCCACATAATGGTGGACATATTAAGAAGGAACTCCATTTATTTTAGTTGTTATTGTTTGATTCTTTCACGAGCAAAAATGTACTTCTCTTCTCTACAATTTAACTGTCACCCACTATTGGAGATTTCACACAAACTGTCGACCTTTGTTATGGAGTACAGGTTTTCTCAAGTTTGTATTTCATAGTTCCATCCTAGGCCGGTAGGCTTGTTTTGTTTGAGTAACTTCAAGTATAAGTTCTTTGTTTGAAATGCAGAATGCTTATCTATCTGCTACCCTCCATATTAAGGATTTTTTTTAAGAAACAACAAAGTGGAATTTAGGATTTTTTTTAAGAATGCTAATCGCAGGTGTGTGGTTCTCTCTCCCTCTAACCCCTTCCTCTCCCCGTCGTCCCTTCTCCTTCCCCCTTCGTCTGCGTGCTGTTCCCCTCCCTCCCCCCTTCATCTAGTTTCTCATCCTCCCCTTGTGCGATCCCTGCTCTCCTCTCTCTCTCTCTCTCTCTCTCTCCTTCAGTCTCTCTCCTCCCTCTGCGATCTCTCTCTCTCTCTCTCTCTCTCTCTCATCTCTCTCTCTCTCTCTCTCCTCATCTCTCTCCTCTCTCTCTCTCTCTCATCTCTTCTCTCTCTCTCTCTCTCTCTCTCGGACAGGTTTGTACCGCATCAATACTTGTTTTATATTATCAAAAGAAAATAATACAATTAGTATATCATGCTTATTTACTTTTCATTTACATTGTTGCAGAAGTAAATAATTTGCAAATCCATATTTTGGCATTGGCATGGATGAGTATTCCAAGGATTCGGATCTTGGGGAATTTAGATCTTTATCCTTTCTTTGTTGGTGTTGCTATTTATTTTGCTATTAGTTTACTGGGCCGATTATCTTTTGCTTGTGGCTTGGGTGCCTTTATGGTATATCCTATTTTGACTAGGTCAAAGTCATTTATATGGTATTCCTATTTTGACAGATGTTTCTATTTATTCGAATGTATTTTCAATGAAATGTGTTTTTGCACAATCATGGGTTTCCCTGCGATTGCTGTCCATTATGTAAGATTGTTTTAAGCATACTTCATACTGAGGAATCATAAACAATCATCATGCTTTCTATGGCTGGTTGTTATTGTTTGCACCCATTCTGAAATCAATAATTCTTCCTACTTTGTGGAATATTATAAAACCTTGCATATTTTTTAGAACATGTTGTAGCATGAACTGGAAATGGTATTACATGATGTTATGGATTGTTATGAGTGGATTGTCCCTTTCATGTGTTCAAGTCTAGCAGAAGAGGTACAGATCTATGCTATGCTACCTATCCTTCCACTGATTATGCATTGTATGACAATCTATTATCACTTATTTAGATGAGATTAACTGGTCACTATTAAATACGATGCTTATTAAACTGGAGCTTATACCTTATATCCTTGTTTCTGCAGTATGACTTAGAGCTTGTCTTTGTCAAGAATTTCCATGAGTTTGTAGATGACTTCTTAAAAATGCCTGAGTTTGTCGACTCATGCGTAGACATGGTGCACTGGGTGATGGGAACCAGGACAGAAGTAAGTTCATAATCTGTTTTCAGCAGGTCCTCTTTCTTGCTTTGATGATGAAGAAAAAATTGTTGTTTGGCTCTAACTAATGTTGATAATCTGGGTTTAATGGTTGAACCTGTAGGCAAAGAAAGGTGAAAGGTTGGTATGGACTTCTGAAGCATAGCTTAAATATTGTGACCCACATTTCAGATTCAATAGCAGTACAACCACATTTTTGGTTAAAGGACTATGTAAGTAGTTAAATATTTCTTCCAATTTAACATTTCTTTCTATGTCTTCATTTTGTAACTTGTAGCCTTGTATGATCTTTTTTTTCAGGTTATGGTCCATCCATGATGCTGCTCAGTTTCGACTTCATGTTGACTATATGCATGAACATTGCTAGAGGAACTTTTTATTTTGAGATACACTGGCCCTTTTTGTCGATATAGACTTTCTATTTTGAGATACACTTAATTTTTTTAAAGTAGACTTTTTATTTTGGAATACACACTTGGCCTTTTTTTTTTGTCATGACTTTTTATTTTGTATATGGAGGTCATGTGCTTGTATATGGTTGCCATGGCCTTTACTGGAAATCCCCTTTTATATATGTACACGCAGGGTCAGCTGTACTTAGATGGATTTGTATGTCTTCTTGTGTAGAATGGCCACTCAAATGGCATGTCAGGTGATGTCTTACCACCAGCTTTCCATAAATTTAATTTTGATAGATGCGCGTCTATCTTTCTTTTTTTTTTTTAATTTGTATACAAAAGGAATCAAATCTTCAATTAAGATTGGCTATGTGACATTTCCCATTTTCTCATACTTGTTTTTGGTTTGGTAAAACTAGCTGTAAATGTTTGTATTTTTCACTTCTTCATTATGGTAAAGTCACATGCCATTTTTTTCACTAGCTGTAAATGTTTGTGATTTGATATGATGTGCGCAGTCCTTATTTTACCTGGTGCAGATGATATTATGATTTTTATTAATGTTGGATATTTGAGTGGACATGTGAATGTTATATGGATGTGAATGTGAATATTATGGATTTTAATGTTGTTTTGCCTATGTGATGCAGATGAGTGGATATGGATTTGAGTTTTATTTTAGCCATGTAATATATCTGTATTGTATTTCATGTTTACATCAGATGTGGACATGTATTTAGTTTATATTTGTAAAAACAAAAAAAAAAAAAATTAACACCTACGGTTTTTAATTTCATGATTAAATATCAACATACCATAATTTAAAGCCGTAAGTATATATATTGTAATATTTATTCATTCATTTATTTATCATCTCAAAAAAATGGTATTACTACTACGGTTATGAAACAATCAGTATAGATATATCTATACTTACATTTATTTATCAATCTCAAACTATATTACTACGGTTATAAACCATAAGTATAGATACCAATACTATGATTTATATAACTCTTTACCTACGGTTAATATTTGTATGAATAACCCGATATATACCTACGATTATTTTTTGTGGGTATAGTCTTTAGTCACGGGCGCATGCGTGTCGGATTCAAACCGTAGCGCGTTCCGTAGGTAAATGGTTTTTACCTTCGATTTGTGCATATACCTACGGTTATTATGCGAAGCTATCGGTCATTTTTTTTTGTAGTGTTTTATGCATGCTTTAATAGGTACATTTCGTGACATAAACATGCGCCGTCATGAAAAATGATTTAATTGGCAAACGAATACATGATGAAAATTAGAGCAAATATGAGCGTTTGAAAGCTACAGGAAGTAGTATTATAGAATTATTTTAGGGCATGGGATTATGCACAAATGAGGATTGAACACAACATGATGGTTCGGGCACAACCAGTTAACATAACTTTGGGCATTTAATTTGCCTCATGGAAGAACGAAAAAGAGTGAAATGAGAGGCTTTTGAAGAGTATATGAAGACTACCTAGAGTATTTTTACACGATTTAAGCTTGAGAGATTGCCTACCTTTCACGCATTTAGAAATCCTAGGCTTGATGACGAAAAACGATAAAATCCTTGCTCCTAGCCTTCTCCACTTGCTCCTTCGTCCTCCAGCCTTTCTCTTCGTCTCCCAGAACTCCAACCTCTTCTACTGGGTTGATAGGCCGATGAGAGGTGTATGGGTTGCTACAAGAGTCCATTCCTTCTAAAACTCCTTTCTTTCTAATAAATCTGAAATTTCTTATTTATCACCTAATTTCTCTCCTTTATCTCCTAATTAGGTGGGAAGAGAGCCAATTCATGGCCAAGGGGTTAGGGTAAGCTTAGGACTCCTCTTGGATATTTATGGCTAATTACTACTATTTTTAGGTACGAATTTAGCTTAATACTTTCCATCTCTTGATGGACTCTTTATATTTGGGCAACAATTCATGCTATGACCATTAGTAAACCGATTTCTAATTTAGCTATGGTATTATTTAATTCTATTTATTCAACCTTTATTCTAATTTATTGACCATTTATTCTAATTTATCACATGTATTTACTAATGTCTTATTTTATTTCAATTTAGTAATATTTTCTCAATATTTCTAATTATTTGGGGTCTTGTTTTTGGCTCAATAACTTATGTGGGGCTTAATTGTACAACCAATGTACTTAATTCACTTAATGAGTTTTAATTATCCTCTTATTAAAGAATCTATTTATGGGCCAAAATTGTCCATTGGTCCAAATATCATAATGGGCTATCAACCCATATTATTTAAGTCTCTACCCACTGTTTATTTTAATTTATAATCCACTTTGGCTCCTAAAATAATGGGTTCTCCGACTTATCCTCTAATTACGTTGATAAGTCGCATAAATTCTTATATTTGGTCTAAATGATTTTTCTATGTCCAAATTTCTTGATGGGTCATTAGAGAATGCTATTTAAAGTATAACTATTATTTTTACAGAATTTTATATGGTTTTTACGCATGTAATAATGATGCATACCTTTTTGACTATTTTGATTTTATTAATTGAAATTTTTTAATTTATCTATATTTTTAAATTACTGAATTTTCCAGGACACTACATGCTCATTCCAATACACCTCAAAATCTATAGTGCAAGCTCGCAGCATGTCTTCCACTATCTGATTAGTCTTTCCGTCTGTCCATCCGTTTGTGGGTGGAAAGCAGTACTAAAGTTGAGTTTTGTGCCTAAGGCTGTCTAAAGTCTCTTCCAGAATCTAGATGTGAATCTGGGGTCACGATCTGAGACAATGGACATGGGGACTCCATGTAATCTCACTATTTCCTTCACATATAATACTGCTAACACATCAACACTCCAAGAGCTTTTGATTGCCAAGAAATGTGCGGACTTCGTTAATCGGTCCACAATGACCCAGATAGCATCGAGTCCACCACGAGTTCGAGGTAAATCCATGATGAAATTCATACCGATGCTTTCCCACTTCCATTCGGTATGTCCAGGGGTCTAAGTACACCTGCAGGACGATGGTGTTCAGCTTTTACCTGTTGACATGTGAGGCATGCGCGGCATGCCAGCCACCTCACGCTTCATGTTGGGCCACCAAAATGACCTTTTCATGTCTTGGTACATCTTGGTCGCGTCTGGGTGAATTGTGTACTTGGTCTTGTGGGCTTCATCCATCAGCTTCCTCTTCAGCTCTTCATTGTTAGGCACGCATATCCTTGCTTGGAATAATATTCTCCCATCCTCAGAGATGGAGAAATTAAGTCTGTCTGCTATAGTCTCCCTGACTCGTACTAGGAATGGATCATTAGCTTGCTGCGCTTTGATCTTGACAAAGATGTCAAGTTGAGCTCTAAGATTAGCAACTAACATCTGATCACTCCTCTGCTCGATGTTCAGATCCAGACTGACAAATGCTCAAGTAATTGCATCTCCCCCATGTCTAAACAAGATAGTGAAGCTATCTTCCTACTAAGTGCATCAGCTACTGCATTACCTTTGCCTGGGTGATATTAAATGTTGAAATCAAAATCCTTCAAGTACTCCAGCCATCTCCTTTGTCTCATATTAAGCTCCTTCTGAGAAAATAGGTACTTCAGACTCTTGTGGTCGGAGTAGATAATAAATTGCTCACCATAAAGATAATGCCTCCATATCTTGAGTGCAAATACCACAGCAGCTAATTCTAAGTCATGGACAGGATAATTGACTTCATGAGGCTTCAACTGCCTTGAAGAATAAGCTATCACCTTCTCATTCTGCATTATCACACAGCCTAGACTGATACCAGATGCATCAGTGTAGACCGAGAATCCTTTGCCCTCGACTGGTAACGCGAGGACAGGTGCAGAAGTCAAGCATTGCTTCAATGTGTGAAAGCTCTTCTCGCACTCCTTGCTCCAGACATAGGGGGTTCTCTTTCCGCGTAAGGCGCGTAAGAGGTACTGCTATCTTGGAGAAGTCTTTTATGAACCGTCTGTAGTAACCAGCCAGTCCAAGAAAACTTCTGATCTTTAACATTAGTCAGTCTTTCCCAGTTGAGCACGGCTTCAACCTTGGAAGGATCAACAGTGATACCATCCTTGGAAATAATGTGGCTAGAAATGACACCTCATCGAGCCAGAATTCACACTGCTCATTTGGCTTAGAGCTTGTTGTCCCTCAAGATCTGTAGAGCAATCCTTAGATGCTCCTCATGCTCTTCCTTGGTCTTGGAATATATGAGAATATCATCAATAAACACCACAACGAACTTGTCGAGGTATGGCCGATAGATGTTGTTCATTAATTGAATGAAAGCTGCAGGAGCATTGGTTAGTCCAAAAGGCATGACTACAAATTCATAATGACTGTACCTGCTCTTGAAAGCTGTCTTGTAAATATCTGCATCTTTTATTCTCATATGATGATATCCCGATCTAAGGTCAACCTTAGAGAAATATTCGGCTCCTGATATCTGATCAAATAACTCATCAACACGAGGCAGAGGATTCTTATTCTTGATAGTGAGATGATTTAACTGCCTGTAATCGATACATAGCCTCATAGATTCGTCCTTCTTCTTGACGAAAAGCACTGGTGCTCCCCAAGGGGAAGTACTCGGTCGGATAAATCCCTTTTCTAGCATCTCCATTAATTGTTCCTTCAACTCCTCCAATTCAGCCGGGACATCCTGTAGGGTTGGCGTGATATCGGTGCAGCTCCAGGTATGAGATCAATTGAAAATTTTACATCCCTTTCAGGTGGAATGCCTGGCAGCTCATCGGAAACACATCGGGGTATTCTTGTACTATATGGATGTCTGATATCTTAGATACTTTCTTTTCAACAACTATGGTGGCAATAAATGCCACACATCCCTTTCTTATCATGTTATGTGCTTTGATAGCAGAGACGAGACAAGTGCCTCTTGTGTCTACGTCCCGTGAAGATCAATTTAGGGAATTCACTAAGGGGATCTTCCCTCTTTTACAATCCACGATAGCCCCATACGTGGATAGCCAATCGGCTCCCAGAATAATATCGTAGCCCTCCATGGCATACAGATCAAGTCAGTTCTCAGATTGAGATCACCAATCTTAACATCAGCTAATGGAAAGTATTTGTTTAATTGAGTATTTGTTTAATTGAGCTTTTTCTCCCAATGGTGTAGTGACAGCAATTCAAATGCCATAGATGTAGGCTTTTCATTTAATGTATCAGCAAATACTTGTGATATGAATGAATGGGTTGCGCCAATATCAAACAACAAATGCTGATTGGGAAAAGACTGGTAAAGTACCTTCGACAACTCCACCTTCTTCGGTGGTCTCCATTTCCTGTAAGGCCTGCAATCTGCTTGGCTTCCTTTGTCCCATCGGACATTTTTCCTTCTCCTGTTCCTTCAGTACAGGGCACTCGGAAATGCGATGATTACGATTTCCGCAACGTAGACAAGCGCCTGCTTTCCTCCAGCATTCAACGGTAGTATGACCAGGCTTGTCACAATGCTCGCAGTTGGTGTTCAGGGGAGTAGGTATCTTGGGCTTCCTTTCCTAGTTCGGCCCTCCAGTGATGTTGAACGGCCGCTTCTTGCCATTTGTGGGCTTGCTTTAGGACCGGATGTTGGTTCCTTCTTAACCAGTCTTCCTTTGATGCGATCGGTCAGATCAGTCGCATCCTCTAGCAATTGAGCCTTCTTGACCATTTCAGCGTATGTCTGAATGTCTAGTGGTGCAAGTTGAGTAATATAAGACGGCTTAATCCCATTAAGGAATCGCCTCGCCTTCATCTTCTCTGTGCTGACAAGGTGATTGGCATATCGGGTCAATCGAGAAAACTGTGCTTCATATTCGGCGACTGTAAGGTGCCTCTGCTTCAATGCAGCAATTCTGAGGCCTTTCTTTCCTGGACTCTTTCAGAAAAATACTTGGAATTGAAATGCTCTTTGAATTCCTCCCATGTGAATTGTGCGTCTGCCCTTGTGGCTTCAACGGACTCCCACCACGCATGGGCGTCCCGTTCAAGCTGGAATGTTGCTAACAGTAACTTATCTCCATCCGCGCATTGCATGACGCGGAAAATTCACTCTATCTCCTTCAACCAACTCTCTGCCTCTTCGAGATCAGTGGTCCCACTAAAACGAGGCGGATTTAAGTTGCGGAAATTTCGATGTAACTCTCCAGCTCCTCGGTATTGTTGTTATTAGCTCCAGTAGCCTGGAGTAATGCCTGTGTGAGCTGCTGAATAGTGTGTTGCATGTCACAGAGTTGAGCACGCACTGCTGTCATTGCTAGTGTTTTAAGTTCCTTCAAAAGAGAATTTAAATGTAAGTCATTGAGGTTGCACTAAGTTTGTGCGTGTGTGAGTTTATTTTATCTTATTACCCTTGGTTCTACCCATCTCACATAGGTATGGAATTTAGAATCTAAGTCAAGGCAGGTCAAACTAGATCATCCTACTTACGAATCACCTAGGCTCTGATACCACAAAACTGTAACGCCCCGACGCGGAATATCGGAGCGATATTATAGTTATTAAATAGTATAGAGCGACAAATAAATGACAAACCATAGTACAATAGGGATAATATCAAATAAACTTCAATTTTATTCATAATCCATCTAACTCCATTACATCACTAGTAACTCATCAAATTCCATGAACTAACTATTACAACTACTAATCAGAGCCAAAACTAGGGCCCAGAGTACTTTATTCGAATTCAAGCTAATACATAAAGACTAACTGACTCATGGCTATACTAACTAACTACTAAATGGTGGTTGTTGATCTGGTCATGCTTGGACATCGTCCTCAGTCCCATCCTCGTGAGTGTGCTCATCTCTATCAGACTCACCTGAACACATGAATAAATATTCAGGATGAGCGAATAACGCCCAGTAGGACTTAATATCTCATGAGAACAAGCATGTTTTAAATAATTAATCTCTTTATGAGGAAGTATACTAGAACGAGTAATCATGTATAGTCAAGAGAATGACGTAACAAGATAACGTGAAACAATAGCACATTCACGAGAGTATAACATCACAAGAACTGGCCATATCACGAGATAGCAAGTAAACTAGTCACGATAGCAAGTAACTGGTCACGATAGCAAGTATGGGTCGGTATTCTTTCAACCCCGAGTTCAAGTAACAAACAAATGATTGATTGATTGTCATAGATTAAATCTTGCATGTCTTGCATTAGGTGTATGCCATCACCCAGATCATTAGACCCCCGCGAGTTATAGCCTTTCAGGTGCTCCTCCCAAGGACCAGATCGGGCCCTTATAATGTTGCCTAGCATAGTCATGTTTGTTATCTTAGGCAATCAATTGATAGCCAAATAGAGTACCAAGAATAGATGAGAGTAATAGATGAAATAGATGAGAGTGCCGAGTGAAAGTGAACAGAGAAGGGTAACGAGATAGTAGATGAGATAGGGATATAATCGTAAAACAACGTTAAACCACGATAGTAATAGTTGCACGGCACCAAGTCGGGTACCGATAGTCTAGTAGAAGTCACATCTGCCCACTAGCAGTGCTATGAACATAGACTAAATGGTCCGGCGTGAACACAAGGTAAGAAGGAAACACTAAGGCCATTTGGATCGTACTGATCCATAGGGGTGTAACGGGTTTTAAGGTACAACCAGCTCGTCGGCTAAGGATGTGTGCCAATTCCAAGAAGACTTACGGAGGTCTTAACAAGGAGTCACTGGTCCTGTCAAGAGTCTTCCCAACGGAGAGGTGGTCCATGCCAAGAGAGTGTGTAGAAAAGTAGGGTCTGTCGTGCCTCAAGTTCTCAAAGGCTGAGGGAAGCGGTAACGGTGTACAAAACGCGCGAGTAAAACAAAAACAAGTGTATTTAATTAAAAAGAAAATTTAAGTGAATTGTTACACTTATTTACCCGATATATTATTGAGTATTTAATAAAGTCTCATGGCAACATTAATGTTTAGTGTGTGCAAGTGTATAGAAATCAAGAGATCAAGTATAATTGTGCACACAACTTTTAAATTATTCAATTTCATGTAATATTGCCCATTATTAACTTAACAAGTCGAAATTATTCATGACAGTATTTATTTAAGACTAGACAAGGTTAAATTGTCATAATTAGCAGGTTATAAGTGCAAAATCAGGTTATGGCCAAAATCTTGAAATCGCGACAAGTGTACCCGTCGCGATTCAAGTCGCGACGGGCAGTTCGGGCGCGACAGTTGAACCGGCCGGCCTGGCGCGGTTCGGGAATGAATCGCGTCGGCGCGGGCCGTCGCGTTTAGGACGCGATGGACCAGCCGCCGCGACCCTTCTGGTATCGCGGCGGATCGCGCCGCCGCGATTACAGAAGGTCGACCGACCCACCCAGAAAAGGGGTTTTGCCCTTTTTCCAGGGGGGTCTACTTGATACAGGGCACATCAAAATTCGATGAAAAATCGTATAGTGATCCAAAAATTATGAAACTAATTTTAAACGACAATAGAATGGAGATCTTTCCACTGGTCACGATTAATTAGAAAACAATCATGTATAGGGCATGCTTTGACTAGGTTACTTTTCGTTAATCTAAACATGCACAATCAAAGATCAACGATTTAATTCGTCATGGATACAATATAAAAATTATGGAAAATAGGGACCTTTGAAAGGTAAAGTCAAGTAGTATTTATTAGATTAAATTCAGGGCATGGAATCGAGTACATGCAAGGATTTAATGTAAACAAGTGGTTTCAGGAGCATGGACATGACAAAGATTGAAACATTTAATTCGCTCTCAGGGATGAACGAAATGGAGCAAAAATAGAGGACTTTCAAAAGGGATCATGAAAACTACGTAGGGTAATTCTTATACGATTTAAGCTTGAGAGATTGCCTACCTTTCACGCGTTGACAAGAATCTATGGTTGATGACGAAATAGGAAAACGAAAATCCAAACTCCAAGCCCTTCTCCTCCAAGCACCCACGTCCTCAGCCCTTCTCCTTCGTCTCCCAAAGCTCCAACAACGATCTAGAGGGTGATAGGGCCGAGATTGGGGTGTTTTGATGGCTAATAGAGCCCTAAAGTCATAAAACTCTCCTCTTCTCTTCCAACTCCGAAAATCCATAATTATCTCTATTATTTCTAGCATTTATCCATCTAATTGGGTAAGGAAGAGGCCTAATTTTGTGGACAAGGGGTTAGGATAGGATGAGGACTCTTATTTAGGATAATTGCCATCCATTTAGGCTTTATCTCTTCCTTATTTAATTTATTAATATTTTAACTCCGAATTTAGGTTAATTACCTCCCATCCCAAGATGGGCTTTCTACATTTTAGCCCACTCTTTCATGTTTGGGCCATTAATATAACCCAATCCTAATTTTGGTTAATGGGTATTGATTTAATTCACTTGAATTCTATTTATTCCCTTTTTATTCTAATTAAATCTATTTATCTCATTTATTTATTAAATTTTTTATTTTATTTGGATTTAAAAATCAAGGTTGCTACAGGCCAGGTCGCCCATCACATTGAATTTTTCAAACTTTGGAGGCTTAGTAATCCCCGGCGATAGCTTTTTCATAGCATGATGTGGAGGATAGGGTACCATATACACATCAAAAGAACGTGTTCTCCATCACCCCGCTCGACGAGCTTCATTTTAATCATCTGCTCCACCATCAACTTGCTGATAGCTGCGGGGTCTACTGGTTGAGGATAGAAATGGGCTGGCTGATTATCTGGTGTATCTATAATAGCCACTGGTGAAATTGGAATAGGTGCCTGGCTTGCCCTGTGATGCTCGGAACTTGAGCAAGCACCAGTTGTTGCTGTTGCAAAAAGGGATACTGTTGTTGCTAATATTCTTGTGATTGTTGTTGGGACTGTTGATGTTGTTGTGAGTCTGGAACAGCAGGCAAGTGTTCACACTACTCATCTATTTGTTGTGCAACCGTGGGTTGCGGCAGAGCTTCCATTGATTCAGGGGCTCTTTAAGAAGTCTCCCCCAAAACTTCAGTTTCTCGGGTCACATGCCCTATATTGTCTCTGCCTGCCAGTTGTTTCTTGAGTGCTTCAATTTCTGATTGATACCATTGTAGCAGAGCCAGGATTGTTGGATGAAGGGTGGTAACACCAGAAGCATCTGCCACTATGCCCCCAGGTGCTATTTCGGGTGGTGGGGGACCATCATTATCTTCGTTGACATGAGTTGTAATCACATTAACAGAGACGACCACCACACCCATTGCAGGGGCATCGACATTTCTAGATGTTGCTGTTAAGACCATTGTTGCTGCTCTTCTCTTGGTGAGCGTCCCTGGTCTCTCAACATGATTTATCAATTCTTTAGGTTCAGTTGGTAAAGCACATGGTCGACCCCAAACACTGGCCATACGGCAAGTGGAGATATGCTTGGAACCATCTTTTCTTCTTTCAATTCTTGTAGACAGCTCAGATGAGCAAATTAGCCTCTCAAAGATTATCATATCATGCTTCTTTGGTCTAAGTTGAGTAGGAGTGCGCTCATAGGAATCTTCATTCTTGAATATGTAGTTTTCAGGTTCAACTGGTAAAATTTTCATATCTCTTAAAGGCATCGAACGCCTTGAAGGAGAACTCAGAGGGACGCCAAATTGCCGTAATTCAGCTATCTTGCTGTGGAAGTGAGTATATGTGATTGCACTTTGCTGTTGCGCCTTGGATCTGAAGACCCGAGGTGGACGCCTATGGCTTGAGATCTTTGTCTCAGCCGTCATCTTTGGCACTATTTTCTGTGTTGTTGCCCCTTTGTCCTCAGGGACCCTGACTTTCTAGGGCTTCCAAATTTGCTTGAATTTCATTGGTTTTAGGGGTAGCTTCCCCTTGAAAGTGTTGTACATTTCTCTCTTTCCTGCTATAGCTTGGAATGAATTCCTCACAGGTACTATCGACACTATTTGTTCTGCTCAGCTTTAGTACGTCCACTCTGCAAGTGGATCCTCATGTCGCCAATCAGCACAATTTTCCCAAAGTTGGAAACACGTGCACTATGAGAAATAATCTCAGCATCTGCCATTGCATGTTGCTGGTGTCTCTCTGCCTTTTTGTTGTCGTGGTCCATGTGAGGAACTTGGCAACCCAGCTCTTTCACAGTCACTTCAGCTTCAGCTTCGTGGTGCAATATATTGACAAAGGCAACCCCCAAGAAGTTGGGGAATTCAACCACTGGAGAGAAATCTCCAAAGCGTGTCGGCACGGCAAGATAGCCATACCGGGCATGGTCCCGAAGAGTTTGAGGTTCGAAACGTACTTCAGTCATGTGGAACTGTAACACCCCGAAAATTCAGAAATTAGAAAATTAGAAATAATCGAAAACGATAAATTCAATATTTATGAAATAGCAAAAATGCACGTGCCACTATCGTACATACAAAAAAAAACCATTAGAAAATTTCATAAAAACCATAGTTCAACTCTAAATAATGCTCCCTAATGACCCATGAAGAAATTCGTGCAAAGAAAATCGGATGGTCCAGTTTAAGGCGTTTTGCGACTGAGTATCGTAATTAGAGAATAAGTCAAAAATCATTATCACACATACTTAGTTGAGTCAAAAAATTAAATAAAAATCATAGATGGACTTCAAATATATCCTCTAATGAGCCATCAAGAATTTGGGTCAATAAAAGTCACTTGAGGTATATTAAGAGTTAGTGTGACTTATTATCGTAATTAGGAAATAAGTTGGACAACCCATTATCAGGTGTATAAAATGAGATCATAAAATAAATGAGAAATTTATGGTGGACTCCAAACAATATGTGGGGATAGTTCATAAAAGAATCGGATCAATGGACAACGTATGACCCATGAACAAATTTAAGTATGAAATTAGTAAATAAATAACTTCTATATTATCGGAATGATAGAACTTATGTACCACTATCGTACGTGAGAAAACACATCGGAAAATTTCCTAAAATTTATAAACCAACCCCAAATATTATCCCTAAGTGTTCCACGAAGGAATTCGTGCAACGGAAAATCTGATTGGCCGAGTATGTCACACGTGACCAAGTTACCCGAATTAGGAAACTAAGTCGGAAAATTGTTAACGCGGAAAAATAACCCGACCATAATTAAATAAACATGTTGGAGAGACTTCCAACATCATTTATTAATAACCCATTAACAATATTGGTCCAATAGAGCACATTTGGCCCAAGGATAAAAATTGGGACAAGAAAATACCCAGAAATTCGTGTATGTAATTATGCAATAATTAGGGTCGACAATTTAGGGTTACAATTATGGTAATTAGTCATGTAAGGTATGCCAAAATCGGACCCACCCTAAGAGGTGGTTTCCTAAACCTTTGCTACCTCCTTTGGGTGAGAGAATCCCAGATTTTGGAAAGTAGGAAGCAGAATTCGCAACCCCCTTTCCTAGTCCCATTAGGATATGAAATAGAACCCTAAACTATAAGAACTCCTACAAAACGTTTATGGAAGGGTTAAAACAAGTTGGGGTCGTGAGCAGCAAGTTTGGGGCGCTGGAGGAGTGGAGAACGGCTGGGGAAAACGTGGTCTTCCTCAACCTCGCTCTACATCGACCCAGGACCTGCAGGGAGTTATTAGCATTCAAAGGTAGGTGTTCTCGGGCCAAGATTAAAGAAAACCAACACCATCATGTAGATCTTCGAGTCTAGGTTCATTTGCACTTGATTTGACTAATTTGCATGGAGTATACCTTGTGTATTAGTAGTTTTCCCTAAGTCCCGCACAGTTAGGGCTTTTTTCGTTCTTCTTATCATGCACGTGATTCAAGACCGAATTAGACTAAATCCTAAAAATAAAAGTTCTTCTACTAGTAGTCACTATAATCCTTTATGTTTAACGTTTTTTCTAAAATATTTAGTTAGAGAGATATAAGCATGGTAAGAGTCGCTGCATGATACTGTGATTTCGGGCTGCACTTAGCTTTATGTTCTTCCTGTGTTTAACGAGATTCAAGACTGAATTAGGTCAAGTCCCCAACATAAAAGTTCTTCCACTAGTCGTTATGGTCATCCTTTATGTTGAAGGTTTTGTCTAAATGTAATTAATTAAACAGTTACAAGCTTAGTAAGAGAGTCGCTGTATGATACTGCGTTTTCGGATTGCACTTAACTGTACGTTCTTCATGTTTTCACAAGATTAGAGACTGAATTAGGTCAAGACACCAACATCAAAGTTCTTCTACTAGTCGTTCTAGTCATCATTTATGTTACATGTTTTGTCTAAATATCAGTAGATCTCAACTTAAGGGCCTGACATATAAGTCGCAATGAAGTCACGTATGTTTAGGGATTTCTTACATTGTTCCTGTTTATATGCCATTATAGACCGAATCAGACCTAACCCTCAACACAACAGTTCTTCCAATAGATATCCTCGACATTTTTCATGTTTAGAGTTTTATTTAAATGTCAGTAGATAGAGAGACATAAGCGTTTCATGAATATCACACCCTGATTACTGTGTTTGTCTAAATGTCAGCATGTTTAATGGTTGGGTCTGTTAGCATGTGCATCATGTTACATAGTATGCATGGACCTAAAAGTAATCAACCCATGTGAAAGCGGTAATGAACATGAATATGATTCTAATGTATGATATGTGATTTTCTCGTATGAACATGACTATTATCTTGTGATCTAGCTTGTTATGAAATTGAAATGATAAGAATTAATGTGAATATGTCGATGAATACATGTTAGTATAGACTCGTTAGTTAAGTTGCTATCATGATTTGCATATAAGTTTTCTTTAGCTATATGTTTTCCGATGGTTAAATTATTTGTTCATAACTTGCATACATGTTAGGAAAGATCCGTGACACGTCACTTACACCTTTGCACGAATAGGCACACCCTTCTTGGGAATTGAGAGCTCTCTGTCGGTCATTCTGAATCGGCAAGACTAGCGATCTTTTCCTTAAGACCTTTGTAAGTCTCCGCTCTCTATGGATTCCCACATAGAGGCCGAGCTGGTTGTACCATGAAGTACACTGAAGATAGAGAGCACATGTTCCGCATACGATCTGTCATTAGTCATCCTCATGTCAAGACACTAACGAATTATGAAACATAAGATACGTCGTTATACTGCCCTTTTGTTCTCTTGAGCTATTGTCATACCTTGACTCTATGATGATCATGTTCTTATTACATTGAACTTATTAATGAAACTATGTGTGCCATAATATGAATATGTTTGTTCGGCACAATCTGGACTTCGGTCCATTTGACTAATGCCTGTGCAATAGGGGCCCTGTCTGGTCCTGGGGAGGAGCCCCCCAACACTTATTAACCGCGGGAGTATGGACTTGTGGTGCGTTGCATGGCACTAATACTATATGCAAGATTGTGTGAATGTGCCTTCGTTTGATATGATATGATATGAGTCTGATCACGTGAATACGTGATATCTATGAATATGGCCAATCCATTTTGATATAATTCTACTCTTGAACGACCTGTCCATTGTATATGCAATTCGATATTTGATTTGATATGATATCCGTTCTATTCTGCTATTCAACTTGTTAGAAAAGCATGCATTGTCATCATGTTCATATGCATATCTTGCCTATTTAAAATGTTAATCATGTATATTAGTACCCGCACAATATTGAGATGTAAATCCTACTGAGCTAGTTCGCTCACCCTATCATCCTATCCTTTTCAGGTAGTGATGAGGAACCAGATGAGTCTGATGGGGCAGGGCAAGAGTGATGAGCACCCGACATTTGAGAAGATGAAGTAATAGGAATAGATATTTGAATAGTCTATGTGATAGAGAACATTTTTCATTGGAATAATGAACCCTTTTGGTCGGTTCGTCTTATGTAAGGTTGTAACTAGTTGAATGAAATGGAATAAGTATACTTTTGGTGACCATATTATAGTCTCAAACGTGTTCTTATGTTCAATTGTGACTCTGCACTATTTTTATCATGTTCTTATGTGTGTAACTACATGTTACAAATACAAGTCTCGTTTAGTGCTAAGCAAGTCACTAAGATGAAAGATAAATCGATAATTGCAGAGTGCAGGCATGTCAGTCACGTGAGTGACAACATGTTCTGCCTCCGAGAGTCGGAGGACTTTGGGTCTATTTGTGCACCATTTGACTTCTTCAAACGAAAGTGGAGATTGGGTCGGGACCAATATCCCGCCACTGCCTAAGCGCAACGACGTTAATTACATCTCTCTGAGAGAGAAAACCCTTTATTAATCGCCATAATAAAAGAGCCTTGTGGCCTGTAATGGAAACATCCGATAAAAGGAGCGCATAATGATATAAAATTGATTACCCCTATCATGAGATGATCAAAAGGCAACACCTGATGCACTTTGGAGTTATCAGAGATATTAAAAAAAGGTTGAGTTTGATTCAACATTTTTTGATTTGATTTGATTCTGCTCTGTTCTTTTATATTTTTAGCATGTTTGATTTACTTTGGAATTATTTTTGTCTATTATTATGTCTGCACTTGTTTTTGGCCATTGGGCCACAAGTGGGTCGACAGCCCAAGAAGACAAGAAGTAGCAGCCAGCTACAACAACAAATTAAGGGTATATGAGGTAAATATGTAAAAGACAAGGGATTGTTTTGAAGTGGGAACCTTGCCACCTCAGCCCTGAGGGCTGAGCCTTTTAAAAGGGGCCCTCTGTCCCATGCAGTAGGAGACGACAGAAGAGAAGGAGGAGCTTTTTTCTTGGTCTGGCTTGTTGTGCAAGAAACAAAAAAAGAGGAGAAAAGGAGGCTGCGACTGAGTCTTCTTGGGGGGGCTTGGAGGTTTCTTCCAAAAAGCAAGAGGGAGGAGAGTAGCAACTCTAAAATTTTAAATATCAATAAATGTTATTAAATTAAGTATTTAATTGAATAAATATGATAAATAGATTTAAATTAGAATAAGGAGGGAAATAATTGAATAAAAGTGAATTAAATTAAAACCTATTAAGCTAAATTAGTAAATGGGTTATATTAATGGTCCACACAAGAGGTAATGGGCCAAAAAGCCAAGAGCCCATCTTTGGATGGGAGGTAATTAAGCCAAATTCGTACTTTAAATAATAATAATTAGTAACGGGTTAAGATAATTATTAATTAACCCATATATATCCTAAAAAGTAGCCCTATACTTACCCAAACTCCTTACCCATGAAATTAAGCCTCTCCCCAATCCTATTAGGTAGATAAAGGAGAGAAATAGGGAGATAAATATAGAAATTCGATGTTTTATGGAAATGAGGAGTTTTTAGAAGTTAGGACTCTTATAGCTAGTCAATAGACCACCAATTCGTCCCTAACCACCCCTAGAACATTGCTGGAGCTTTGGAGGACGAGGAGCAAGGAGAAGAAAGGCTTGGAGCAAGGGGATTTCTTCTTCTTCTTCGTCATAAACCCTAGGTTTTCTTTACAGCACGAAAAGATAGGCAATCTCTCAAGCACAAATCACATAACTTCGGCCATAGGTAGCTCATACATCTATCTTTGAAAGCCCCGTGATTTCCCCAATTTTCGTTGTTCCATGAGAGAGAATTAAATGCTCAAATCTATGTTATCATCATGTACTCGAACCTTCATGTTTGCTTTCAATCCATGAAGATACTTGATCCCATGCCACGAAACTTTTATCCTAGATACTGCATGATGTTAGGGTTCTAATGAATCTATTTCCCCAATTTCCATTGTGCATCATTTGCTAATTAAATCGAAAACCTTGACTGTGCATGTTTTAGTTCACCGAAAAGTAACCTAATTAAAGCATGCCCAATACTTGTTTATTTTCTAATTACTCGTGCTTACTGATAGATCTACAAGTCTACTTTCATTCAAAACTAGTTTCATGATTTTTGGATGGTCCTACTATTTTATATGGAATTTTATATGACCCTATATCATGCATGGAAGGATGGACCCAACCTAAAAAAGGGATAATCCCCATTTCTGGGTCGGCCGCCCTTCTGAAATCGCGACGGCCCGACCCGTCACGCTCTCAGAAGGGTCGCGATGGCCCGCGCCATCGCGGTTCCCTCCCGATTCGCGCCAACCCAGCCAGTTCAACAGAACGCGGCCGAACCGCCCGTCGGGACATGAAACGCGACGGGGACCCCCGTCACAATTTCGCAAATGTCGCCAGAAACTCTTATTTACTCACATACCCCTACTATTTATGCCATTTGACCCTTGTTTAAACTTAATAAGCACTGTTATACATAGTTTTGATCTGAACATTAATATTTTTAATAATTACATAAATTGAATTAAATAAAAGCCATGCGCACAATTTTTCATGCTCTCATGATTTATTTACACTTGCACACACTTAACATAAATATTTACCAATAGACCTTATTAAATTACATCAATAATGTATCTGATAATTAAGTATAATTATTCACTTAATTTCCCAATTATTTAAATGATACTTGTCTTCATTTTATTCACGTGAATTGTACACCGATATCGCGTCCCTCTGCCTTCGAGCACTCGAGACAAGATGGACAACGTTTCGTTACACACTTTTTCTTGGCATGGACCACCTCTCCGTTGGGAATACTCCTGACCGGACCAGGGACTCCTTGACAAGGCCTTCGTAAGTCTTCTTGGCTTTGCCGTACGTCCATTTCCGATGAGCTGGTTGTACTCTTAAAACCCTTTACACCTTAGGGGTCAGTACGATCCAAACGGCCTTAGTGTGTTTCCTTCTTATCTTGGGATCACTCTGGACCATCTAGCCTTTGTACATAGCACGGCTAATGGGCGGTTGTGAGTTCTACTGGATTGACGGCACTCGACCTAGTGTTGTGCAACTGTTACTATCGACTGTTTATGTAACGACCCGAGAACCCGAATCTCAGCCGACGCCGATTTTCGCGGTCGCCGCCCACGGATCCGGGGACCCGGAAGGGCTATAGTCTACGTCGAACAGGATATGTAACAAAAGTAAACGTCAACTGCTAATCTAGAAGGGTACGTGTGGAAACAGAAAAGAGAGTGAGACCACTGCGTACCACTCTAAGTACAGTCCCAACGCACGCACACTAGTACAAGTAAAAGGCATGGGAAGAACAAGTCCCTTACGGGCATACCCCGAGGGTGACCACTGCTAGCTACGGGGACTCCGACTACCGCCCCGTCTCCTCCGCCCGGCGTGCGCCCTGCCGCTACTGCTGAGAAGTCAGAGGGGGAAAGGGGGCGCGGCCTTGGGTTTTAACCCGGTGGCCTCCAGAACGCGATGGAACGACATGTCGCGACAAGGCTCTCGTCGCGACGCCTACCTTATCGCGACGGTCGCCTATGTCGTGACCCCAAAAAGTGGGTCAAACCTCGAAGACTGGGAAAGCAATCCCGACGGGTGCCCACGCCGCGTTCACGCGCGTGCGTCTAACACCCAACAGAGCCGTTCTGACAGAAAGGATACTGGTCACGTCTGTCAGAAGGACCGTCGCGACGCCATCGGACGTCGGCGACCACAACGCGATGGCCATACCGTCGCGACTAAAACGCGACAGCCTCCCTGTCGCGACCACGTCGCGACCAGGGAGCATGTCGCGACCCTGAGGACGGGGCCACAGGGCCCAAGGGGGCCGGGTCTTACAGTTTAACATTGTTTTACGAATATGTCCCTATCTTATCTACTATCTCTATCCTTCATCTGTTCACTTTATCTCTACTCTCATCTATTTGTCTACTATTCTCATCTATTCTTGGTACTCTATTTGGCCATCTATATGATTGTCTAAGATAAGAGACATGATTATGCCAATGCAATAGGGCTCGATCTGGTCCTAGGAGGAGCACCTGAAAAGTGCCATTTTCCCATAAGAGTTAAAATGATAAGGATGTTGGCATACATCTAGTGTCATTATACTATCAAGATTTAATCTATGACAATCAATCAGTGCTATCTATAAAAGTGTCATCGCTACTATCGCACCGTTGTGCAACTCTACGTGCTATATCGTTATATGGCCAATCCATTTCCATACTTGTTGTGCTATTTTCCTTGTGCAAGTGCTATTATTCTCTTGTTATCGTTACTTTACTCTGCATGACTATTCTCTCTAGTTACCTTGCCCTTTAAGACATTAATCATTTAAAGTATGCTTGTTCATACGAGATATAAGTCCTACTGGGCAATTATCGCTCATCCTGCACTATTATTTCATGTGTTTCAGGTGAGTGATGGGGATTACCACACTCACGAGGAAGGGAATGAGGATGATGCTCAGGAGTGACCAATTTTCGACAACCACTGCTTATTAGTTAGTTAATTAGTCGTCAGTAGTCAGTTTGTAATTAGGCCCTAGATTTGGCTCTGATTAGTGAATGTAATAGTGGTTTAATGAATTACTAATGAAGTTGGATTTTATTTGGCATTATTCCAATGGTGCAATGGTTTATGTTTATTATTGTTCTATACTATTTAATTAATTGTAATTCAGTTCCGATATTTCGCGTCGTGGCGTTACAGTTTAGTGGTATCAGAGCCTAGGTTATTAAAAAGTATAGGATGATCTAGGTTATACCTGCCTCGACTTAGAGTCTAATTTCATACCTATGTGAGAGATGGGAAGAACCAAGGGTAATAAAAAAATATATTCACACACGCACAAACTTAGTGCAACCTCATTATCTTACATTAAAAATATTCTTTTGAAGGAACATAAACCATAGCAATGGCAGCAGAGCATGCACAACTCTGAGATATGCAACAAACTATTTGGTAGCTCACTCAAGTACTACTTCAGGCTGCTGGAGCCGGTGGAAACCGAGGAGCCGGAGATTTACACAGGAATTTTTGCAATTTGAACCCGCCTCATTTCAGTGGGACCACTGATCCCGATGAGGCAGAAAGCTGGCATAGGAAAATTGAATGTATTTTCCACGTCATGCAATGCGCGGATGGAGACAAGCTACTACTTGCAACATTTCAGTTAGAGGCAATCAGGGCTGATGCACAATTCACCTGAAATGAATTCAAGGAGCACTTTAACTCCAAGTATTTTTCTGAAAGAGTTCAAGAGAGGAAGGCCTCCGAGTTTACGGCACTTAAGAAAAGGAACCTCTCCGTAGCCGAGTACGAAGCCCATTCTCCCGGTTGACACGATATGTCAATCATCTGGTAGGCATTGAGAGAATGAAGGTGAAGCACTTTCTTAATGGGCTCAGGCCGCATATATCACCCAACTAGTACCCCTGGATATCCAGACCTATACAAAAATGGTCAAGAAGGCACAACTGCTGGAGGTGTGACGACCTCACCGATCGCATCAAGGGTAGAATGGTCAAGAAGGAACAGACATCAAGAACCACAAGCAAGCCCACCAACGGCAAGAAGAGGCCGTTAAGCATTACCGACGGGCCAAGCCAAGAGCGGAAGCCCAAGGTCTTTGCCCCCACTGCACCCAACAAGCCTAGATGCAAGCACTGTGACAAGCTGGGTCACACTGCCGAGGAATACTGGAGGAAGGTAGGCACATGCCCATGCTACGGTAGTCAAGAGCACCATATCCCCGACTGCCCTCTGCTTAAAGAGAATGAAAATCGCCCGACTGGCCAGAAGAAGCTAGGCACACTGCAAGCTGTCCAAGATATGGAGACCACTGAGGAAGGTGGAATTGTGGAAGGTACCTTACCAGTCTTTTCCCAGTCAGCATTTGTTTTGTTTGATACCGGTGCAACACATTCATTCATAACACAAGCATTTGCTGACACATTAAATGTTAAACTTATATCTATGGGAACAAAATTACCTGTTAAAACCCACTGGGAGAGAAAGTCCAACTGAATAAATATTTCCCATTAGCTGATGTGAAGATTGGTGAACTAAATCTTAGAGTTGATGGAGGGCTACGATGTCATATTGGGAGCCAATTGGCTATCCACTTACGGAGCTATTGTAGACTGTAGAAGAGGGAAGATTATGTTGCCCAGATAGCAAGCCCAGAGGGGGGTGAATGGATTGCAAAACGCCCTTTTAAAATTAAAACTTGTCAATAAAATCACTTAACAGAAAAACACTAAGATTGATAGTTAGTGTTAGTGAGAGTAAAGACAAACAATCAAACACACAACACAGGAGAATTTTATCCTGGTTCAGACCTCTTATCCCAAGCAGTCCTACGTCCAGTCCCCAAGCAACAACTTGGGATTTCACTAACCAAGGGTACTGTCCCCCTTAAGGACCCTTACACATCCAGCCACAACTGGCCTTCTCTTCTAACCCCGAAGAGGTACAAACCACCACCTGATACATAGGTCTTCCTTCCTCAACGAAGGAAATAACAACCACCTGTTTCGAGCAGGTCTTCTCTTCACAACCGAAGAGGAACACACAGAGAATTGTGTCAAAAGGTGAAAGGCCCCTAGACCAAGCTTATAAGAGTTTGCTTGATCTGAGGCAATGTCCGAGAGAGACAAATTTCAATAAGAAAATCTCTTAGAACAACAGATTGCTCTCAAAGGACTAAGCAAGAAAACTGAGAGCTAACAGCTAAAGGAATGGTGGAGTGAAGCGAATGAGCTCTTCTGTCTGATGCTTGCAAGATGCTTTTCAGTTGTATGTGAAGCTCTATCTTTCGAAAAACTTATACTTCATGGAGTCGTCAGTCTTCTATATATCTTCTGCAACATATTTTGACTGTTGAAGTAGCTGTTCAGATGCCGTTATCTCACAGCTTTATGACCGTTAGAGAGACTGGTCGTAGGCATGCAGAGATGAGCTTGCAGCTACAAATGCTTGGATGGTCTTTGCATCTTTAGGAAATATTTTTTGAATCTTTTATCCTTTGACGGATCCATACTTTACGTGCTTTACTACAAAAGGCATGCATGCATTACACACAGATACCTAGACAAACTTTTTGTCTACGTTGTCAGTCAACCTTGGTAGTCGTGTAGTAATGATATGCTTAAACTGGAAAGGATATCCTGTCATCACACAAATCAAGACCCTATGCGATATATCAAATATGCAAGAGGATTTCGTATGAAATAATCAAAATCTTAGTATGCGCAGGAAGACATGAACTCCACAGAGTTTTAAATATATTTGAATAGTATGGACATTGTCAAGAATATCTGAGAAGATAATAATAATGAAATCGTTGTCTAAGCAAATCGTTGTTCAAGTAAGAGCAAATCATTGTTCAAGTTAGAGCAAATCGTTGTTTGAGCAAATTGTTGTTCAAGTAAGAGCAAATCGTTGTTTGAGCAAATCGTTGTTCAAGTGCGAGCAAATCGTTGTTGACCAAATCAATGTTCAAGTGAGAGCAAATCGTTGTTGAGCAAATCGTGTTCAAGTGAGAGCAAATTGTTGTTTGAGTAAATACGTTGTTCGAGCAAATCATTGTTCAAGTGAGAGCGAATCGTTATAGCAATCAAATCGTTGTTTTACTTATGGAATTGTTACTGTGATCAAATCGTTCTTTCACTTATCGAATCATTGCAGCGACCAAATCATTGTTTCACTTATCAAATCGTTACAGCGACCAAATCGTTATTTTACTTATCGAATCGTTACCGCGATCAAATCGTTGTTTTACTTATCGAATCGTTGCAGCGACCAAATCGTTATTTCACTTATCAAATCGTTACAGCGACCAAATCATTGTTTTACTTATCGAATCGTTACCGCGATCAAATCGTTTTTACTTATTGAATCGTTATTTAAGTAACTTATGAAATCGATGTGAGACCAAAATCGTTATGTCACTTATGAAGTCGATGTGAGACGAAATCGTTGTTTTTCTTAAGAAATCGATGTTCTATCAAGGAAATTGATGTGTACTTAGATAAATACATGTTTTACACTTTAAATAACAATGTATGAGAGTTACTTACAGATTTTGCTTGACTAAATTTCTATGGAGGAACTTCATAAAGGATTGTTAGAAAATCTTTGTTAAAGTTTTGTTAATCACCAAAATAATGCATATAATAAATAAATTATATGGGGATGAACTGATCATCAATCTCCCCTTTTTTGGTGATGACAAAACATAGAATGTAATGTGCTGAAATAAACTTAAGTAAATTTTCCAGAGAAATTTATGTATTTCAGAGTGTGGTATTTTCTCCCCCTTTTTGTCATTAAGCAAAAAGAAAAATAAGAATTCAAGAAAAGAAGAGAAGAAAGATAAATGGAGCCAATCAATCACTATATTGATTACTGAGGGGGTACAGAAATGTAGAAGGCAGGTGACAAAGACGGGAGGCATGGCGAGTAATATGGGCCAAGCCTTGAGTTCCTGCTCTTCAAAATGAATTTGAAAAACACCCCAGGCAATAGTGTAGGAAGGCCCCATAACAGGAACCATTCGCTGGATATGAAGTTGCCTTTGAGCTTCTAAGAAATTGGCATATTCATCCTTGCCAAGAGAAATCTTGTATGAAGAGGTGCCAAAACTTGCATGCTGTAAAAACTGGTCGATAGAAATTGGATAGAAGATCTGATGCTCCTTCAGTTCCTTTTTTAGACCAACAAAAACTTTATATTTTCAACCCAAATAGCAAACGGATCTTGAACAAGATTGATGGAGTTTAGGTCCAGAAATTGTTCAGCTGAAAGAATGGGTTTCCCAGAGTTAAACAGTGAGTTGTTCAGATTTTCTAGCTGCTGAGCAGATTGGTGGTAGTGCTTCTCCCAATCAGATGGAGAGAGCCTCTCATATTCAGACAAGAGGGGAGCAAGCACTTCGGATTTGATATGTCCCCTATGGTATTCTCTGAAGAGGAATCTGTGGAAAGCAAGAGGATGGGCCTTCTGAACTAAGATTCTACCCATGACTCTAGCAAATCTCTCAAAAATGATGGGACCTACTTCAGAATCCATGATCAAAGAATGAAGCTTAGGTAGGAACACCACATCTGGTATCTGCAGAGTAGCAAAATCCACTTGGATGGAGGTGTTGACTGGATTTTCTGATCTGAATAGAGCTATGGCTCCTCTGAATTGCCCAAGCTGAATCTCTGGCAGATTGTTGAGATATCGATAATCATTCAACATTTGAAAGTGTTTGACCAGCTTGATCTCCTTCTAGATGAAAGGACCCTAGGAATTCTTATGATGAATGACAAACCACTCACTCAATGTGAGAGGGTGGTCTCTGGGTGGGAGTGTCAGATCTAGCAAGTATAATTTCTTGTATAAGGACTAATGGACCCGAGCCCACTGATCTTCAATCTTAGATTTAACCATGGAAAAATTTTTGGACTGATCAGGTTAGATAGAGGAGAAAGAGGGAGAACAATTTGGAGGTGGTCTGTGAGGTTGAGGTGAGGGAGGCCACAAACTGTGGCAAAAATGTATTTCTGCAGGAATTCAGAATAGATAGATCTCCTTCTATTTTCAACAGAAAGAGAGAACCAAAGGGGTGAAAACGAGGTTCAAAGGGTGGAAAACGAGGTTCAAAGGAGAGGGCAAGGTCTTTGAGACTTTCTTCTTTTAGGAGCAAGACTAGAAGAGCCTGTCCTGTGAACATGAGATGACTGAGCGAAGAATTGCTTCTTCAAACTCATCTTTGATGTCCTCAATGACCACACTTGGAATTCGAGCACCCTCCAGAATGAGAGTTATGAATGAGGGTGGAGTGGCTGGATGAAGAGTAGAATAAGAGGTAGGAGGAGGAGGGACAGATGGTCCAACTAAGGATGGACCGGCAGATGAGGATCCAGCTGAAGAGGAGGCTGGAGGATTCTCAAAAATAGGAGGAGGAGGAATAAAAGTAGAGAAAGTAGGAGAAGAAGAGGAGGTAGTAGGAAATGGTGCAGGTGAGGAGATGTGTTTTGGAAGGGGTTGTTTGAAGGTGGCAGGGGCTGGAGGTGCAGTGGATGAAGAAGGTGGAGAGGGAGGAGCTGGAGTCTTAAGAGGTGAAGAGACAGGAGACTCTGGGGGCACAATAGCAGCTTCAACTGGATCTTCAACTCTTACTTGCTCTGCTTCAGGTTCCACTAGCCCTAATGGCCCAGACTCTTCCATAACTAGCCCTGGAGGCCCTGACTTCTCAACTGATGGCCCTGGTGGCCCTGATGCTTCCTGTGCAGGCTGGATTCTTCAACTACATTGGGCCCTGATGGCCTGACTGCTTCTTCAGAAGTCCCTGGTGGCCCTGATTCCTCAACACCTACTGGCCCTGATGGCCCTGAAACCTCTGGAACTATTGGAGTGGGAGCAGGAGGGGTAGGAGAAGACAATTGCGCCCTCACCAGATCTGAAAGATTTGACACTAACTCCTTCATGCTTCCCAACTCATTTTTCATTCCCCGCAGCACTGCTTTGACCATTTCCAGCTCTTTGACTCCAGTGCTCTGGCTAATAAAGATAGAAGAGATATCGGACTGCACAGAGCATAGGATTTTCCTTGTTCATCTAACCTTTCAATCACAGGTTTCAAGTGCACAAGAATCCTTTTCTTCTTTGATCTCTTGTGTACCTTCCTGGTTAGAGATGGAACTTTGGTGGCCACACCCTTGCCTTTACTTCCTGAGCTGATGGCTGGCTCCTTGTCAACAACTTCAGCACCATCAGAGGTGCTCTCCACAAGTCCTTCTTGGAACTGATCAGCAGGGGCATTAACTGTGGGCTCCTCCTAAAATTCTGCTTCCTTTTCAGCCACATGCTCCCCCTGAGCTGGAGCATCCTCCATATGAACATCGACTGTGTGGACTGGTGCCACATCTTCTGAAACAAGTGCTCCCTGGCCAACTTCCATACTAGCAATTTCAGCAGGAAAATTTTGAGGGATTTCTTCATGAATTTCTTCTTCCTCCCCCTGAATACTAGCGACAATTTCCAATACTTCTTCAATTACGGATGCAAAACTGTCGAAGGGGTCTCAACCTCAGATGGCTTCCCAACGGGCTCAATGTGGTTAGGATCAATCTGTTCTATTCTTCTAGCACTTGCCACTGGATCTTCAAGTCTGGCTTCTTCTTCCTCTTCTTGGACAACTGGATATTTTGATCTGAATGCCTCTTCTTGGACTGCTGGAACTTCAGGAGCTTCTACAATAATGGCCTCTCCTTCTGCTACAGAGGTCTTGGTCCAAACACTTCTTACTCAGGAAAACCACTTTTCTTTAGATTTCTAGACCTGATAGGCTGGCCCATCTTCTCCATCACTTCACCATTCAAATCAATATTGTAATGTCTGAATATCCTGGTCAGAAAATGAGCATACGACAGTGATACATTGAGCTTGTTTCTTATCCATATCATGTCAGAAGCAGATCTCATCCTCTCAATTACTACCTGTGCCATGTTAATATCTGATTTTGGATTGCCCAAAACATCATATCTGAGTCGGCCTTAGGGCAAGTTGAGAAAGTTGGGCTCCTTGGTACTAGAATCTGGCACACAAAACCTTGTTGAATGCATTCAGCTGGTTGATGTCTATCTTCCCATCCTTCAGCTTGAACTCTGTACGATGATAAACCCCTTGGCATGGATATCTACACTGTCTACCCCACTGCAACCGACGGTAGATACTCCAAACAGACTTTCCAAAAGATCATAGGTGATGTGAATGGTTGTACCTTTGATTGATCAGAAGAGGGACCCGTCTTCTTTGGACTTAAGGCAAGTGAAGAATGCCTTGACGAGGTCCGGATAGCTGGCTTCAGAAACTGTGACCATTCATGACCACATTCATCCTTTCTATGGCTTCCACGATACTGTGCATCCTATTCTTCTCTAAATCTACAATATCTACGGCCTTCTTGCCACACAACTTGGTCTTCACTACTGCAAACCTCTCCTGTTGCTCTGCTACGAGGAAGACGACGTTGTATCCACCAACGGTGCCGGTGATGATCAAGTTATCCCCATGTAATTTAAAAAAATATATACATATTTTGGTGATTAACAAAACTATGATAAAGGTTACTAACACATTTTCTATGAAGTCTAAGCACAGGAAATAAACCAAGGGAAAACAAGCCAATCAAGTAAGTATTCATCACACTACAACAATGTGAGTTCAAAGCATCAATATTTGTCTAAGTACACATCGATTTCCACTATAGGTCATAACGATTTCTATAGAGCTATAACGATTTCCTTAGTTCCATAACGATTTCATACTTACAAGGATTCACTATGTGTTATATCGTTAAGTGATTGCAACGATTTGCTGTCAAAATGATTCGTTAAGTGATCGCAACGATTTGCCCTCACAATGATTCGTTAAGTGATCATAACGATTTGTTTCTCGCAACGATTCGTTAAGTGATCGCAACGATTTGCCCTCACAACGATTCGTTAAGTGATCATAACGATTTGCCCTCACAACGATTCGTTAAGTGATCATAACGATTTGGTTCTCGTAACGATTCGTTAAGTAATCATAACGATTTGCTTTCTGCAACGATTCGTTAAGTAATCATAACGATTTGCTTTCTGCAACGATTCGTTAAGTGATCATAATGATTTGTTTCTCGCAACGATTCGTTAAGTGATCATAACGATTTGGTTCTCACAACGATTCGTTAAGTAATCATAATGATTTGTTTCTCGCAACGATTTGTTAAGTGATCATAACGATTTGGTTCTCGCAATGATTCGTTAAGTAATCATAACGATTTACTTTCTGCAACGATTCGTTAAGTGATCATAACGATTTGTTTCTCACAACGATTCATTAAGTAATCATAACAATTTGCTTTCTGCAACGATTCGTTAAGCGATCATAATGATTTGCTCTCGTAATGATTCGATAAGTTACATAACGACTCTGTCACTGTAACGACTCATCAAGTTACATAACGACTTGGTCGCTGTAACGATTCGATACATTTCACAATTATTTGCTTATAAGGATTTGGTTATTCATATATAACGATTTGTGTATGCATCTGTTTATTTATGAATTCATAACGATTCACTCATGCATATAACAATTCTGTAAGTCATGCATACAATGATTTCATGGAAGACAACGATTTATTTCTCGAGTTAACTTTCAATATGTTGAAAAGTCAAAGTCTTCACGCATATCTTTTTGTCAGTTGTGCATTTATGAAGACTGAACATATCACTGCATGCATGCAGACAATATCTTCCATTATCGTGCTTATGTTAGGAACGGATGGGTGGATGGATCAGATCTAGAAGGGGGGTTGAATAGATCTAACACCAATTAACGCGGAAGCTTAAGCAATTAAAAATTACTTCGAATCAGAGATCAAATCACCCAAACAATTTAACGATCTGAAGTGATTAGAGTGTGTGAGCAAATCAATTAGTAGTGTGAACGAAATCCCTATGCATGCATCTAGCGAGATACAAAGGCAAACCACAATTCAAAACATTACACAGAGGATTTTTAGGTGGTTCGGAAATCACCTCCAGTGACTCCTACGTCCACCCCTCACACAGTGAGGCCACACTACTCAAAACCTTGAGTACAACTCACACAGGAGCACGACAACTCCAAACACCCTTGAGCACGACGACTCAAGAAACACCTGGAGCACGACGACTCCAAACTGAGCACGACGGCTCAAAACAACAACCGGAGTACGACGACTCCAAATTGAGCACGGCGGCTCAAACCACACAGTGAGTGCGACGACTCACAAACCAGAGCTTGACGACTCACAGTACAAAAGCTAGATCAAACACAAAAGAGATCAAATCCTCTAGCAATGATCTGATTCAAGATAGTTTCGTACACAGAAATTTGTACAGAACTTCATGCACAAATCTCATTGACGAAATAAGGAAGAACAAACTCAGAAATAAGGCAAATAGATGTAGAAAGAGTGTTCTTCGATGAAGAGGCCTTGCAGACGCTTCAATTGAGGAGCCTTGATGGAAATCGATGGAAATTCTCCTCAATTGGCGATGCTCTGCTTTGATGGCATCTGAAATGCCAAAAATCCTTCTTCTCCTGCTCCTCTTCAGTTGGATCTGCTCCCTTGCCTTGCACAACAAGCTTCTCTCCAGGGATTCCCCTTGATTCCCTTGTACTTCCTCTTGAAAGGATGGCTTGTAGCTTCTGGAGATGGAGACAGATCTGGAAAACCCCCTTTGGCCGCCAAAAGGCTTCTTCTGGAAGTGTATGGGCTCTCTTGCCTTGGGGTACAAGGAACATGGGTATTTATAACCCCATATGTCCATAAAGTGCCTTGGGGTGCATGGGCACGGAACCCTAGGTCAAATCCCCTAAATCCAAGCAGCCACGTGTCCAGGAGAAACTTTAAGTCACAGAGTTTCCGGAGTGTGTCGACCTGCCCAGATCTAGTGTCGACCTGCTGTCCCATTTCTGCAAAACTGTTCTGCTGGAAACTGGATCTAGTGTCGACCTGCCCTGATCTAGTGTCGACCTGCCCTTCTGGAATCTGGGACTAGTGTCGACCTGCTTTGATCTAGTGTCGACCTGCCCTTCTGGAATCTGGGACTAGTGTCGACCTGCTTTGATCTAGTGTCAACCTGTTGTCCCAGTCTGGCAACTGGGTCTTCTAGAATCTGGGACTAGTGTCGACCTGCCCTGATCTAGTGTCGACACTACCAAGACAAAAATGTGTGAACCTGAAAATATAAAGTGTAAATAATTAGTACAAGATATTATCATTAAAATATGAGATATTAAACATCAAAAACATGTTGTTTAAGCATTATTGTGATATGTATAAAATGTATAACATGTTCAACAATATCATTTTAAAATCACAATATGTCATCATCAAAATCACAACATGTCATCATTAAAATCACAATATGTCATCATTAAAATAATGATATGTCATCATTACATAACAATATGTCATCATTAAAATAATGATATGTCATCATCAAAATCAAAGTATGAGTGATGTTCATTGGTTATCATTAAAATGCAACTTTAGAAAGTTTCAAAACACACTCAACCCAACAATCTCCCCTTTTTGATGATGACAAAACATATCTCCCTTGACTGCAAAAACTCCCCTTGACCATATACACCGTTTGAACTTTCTCCTCCTAGAAACCTTTCTTCCACTAGAACCCTTTCTTCTCCCCTTTTTGACAACATCAAAAAGAAGGATAGGTGAGAGAACCAACGATTGTAAGAGATCAAGAAATGAAATGTAGGAAATAAATAGTCAGAAGTGATCAAAATAAGTGAAGCAAAGTGATATTGACATATGAGAGAATTATTGTGGTTTTGTTATTGTGCAACAAAATTTAATCACAAGGACACACTCAACACAAAGTATAGCAATGTATAATGATCTGAATGTAGTTAAAATAATGATGCAAATGTGAAGGAAAGTGACATATATGAATGAGCAGAAATATTGAACAAGGATGTTAGGATCTTTAATTTTAGCACAATATGGAATAATAGGTCTAAACTCAGTATACATGAACTGTATGTAGGTCTTAAGCTTTTCCATTCTGTCAATTTGATTTTCTTTCATTTTTAACAGGGAAAGAATACAAGAATAAATTAGTTAAATCTCACTTTTTCAGTGCAAGAGATCACATTGATCAGATGCAATACCTCCTGATTACTCAGTGGTTTAACTTTCATTATCTTATACAGAGTTGAAAATTTGATTTCCACTTTTTGACGCGAAACAAATCACTTTTCAGGTGAAATGGCCCGGTTACTTAGTGGTTCAAGAATTTGCATTGCTCTGTTTGTATCTTTCCAGATTGATCATTTTTCTTTTGATATTTTGCAGGAAAAAGGTTTGCTTTGACCAGAAAAGTCATGATTACGAATTTAGAAAAATTATTCTTAACATGAGGTAAAAATAAAGCTTAAACATACACAAGTGAAATATTAAAGCCACTCATGTGCCTATAATGGTGTTTTGCAAATCATTTTAAAAACATTCAGTATTAAGATTGCTTAACCTTGAAATGATAATGAATCTTTGAAATTAAACTAAATGCACAATGAGTTTAGTTTCAATGTTTTAATTCTCTCATAAGAAAATAGCACAATGACTCAAACATTCTGAAGATTATGGGGTTCAAGATAGACAAATAAAGTCAAGGAATGTGGCAATGACTTCTCTTTCATGAATCTCCCCTTCACAAGGTGAACATGAGGAAATGAGCAAGAATGTTTTATTAAAAGACAATGACTCCCCCTCAACAATTGCATACAAGACTCTTGATACTTGGCGGAGACATACTCACGCATAGTGAAAGTGTCCAGACAAGCCTGACTTGTCTTTCTTCAAATCACCATTTGATATACCAAGAATCCTAATGCAATGTGAGAGTGAGGAGTTCATTTGCAAGAACATTGGCAACAAACTAAATGGGAATTGATGATAAGTCAGATATGAAAGAATATTCTCCAGCATTTCACTCAAAGATTCTTTTGACTTACCTCCATAAGATATGCATGAAATTCATTGCATTTTCAAAAACTTTTTTGCACTTTTTCAAATTTACTCCCCCTTAATATGTGCATGGAATGAAAAAGCTAGTAAGCAATTCACATATGATTATGCACACCATTAGCTTTAAGCATAACATGACTTTTGGTACTTGGCGGAGTATTTTACTCACGCATAATGAAAGTTTCCAAACAAGCATAACTTGTTTTTCCACATGTCTCATTTGATATACCAAAAAGTCAAAGCAATTGATGTGTACACAGAATCATGGGCACAGTTAAGCAAGCATGATAACACAAACATGATTCCAATTGTTATGACACAAAGTTCATTGTTGGGAGTACCATTGAAACACATTTCTCATTTTTCAGATAAAAATTAAACATTCATTTCAATTCAGGCAATTCAAACTTGAAATGATAAAGAAGTTTACTTGAATGGACTTCAAATCCTTTCAAAGATTTACATGTATTCTCCAATATTTCTTGCCTTGTTCAGCCAATATCTTGAATCCATTTACAATGTATGGCTGCAAACTCCTCAGCTTGTTGATCAAGCTGGTTTTGGGACCCACACTTGCTTGGGTCCTGCAATGAAGTCAATGTTAGAGTGCATCAAAGATTTCTTAATCCAAAGTGATATTATTTTTGGTATAGATGCATTTCTTTCATTGATAGAACTATGAACAGAATTAGTTCCAGATTTTTTTTTACCTTGCTCAATGCATCTATGTTTTCATGAAGTTTTCTATTTTTTTTTAATTAATGACTCTTACACAAGGAAGATCATTGGTACTTGGCGGAGGTAATTTGTGACGGATCGCCTCGGCCAAGTCCGTTAAACCGATAACGTACTTGATCCGAGTCCGCCTCCCACGAACGGACCGAAGCTTCACAAGGGATACAAAACCACAGTCGTGTAAACATAAAGGAACACACCACATTTCATATATATTTCACAAGTTTACATAGCCAAATTTCCCAAAAACTAAAAAGAAGTACAAGAGCCTGGGCATACCCCGAGGTACAACTGAAGAAAGTAAACAACTACAAAACTACACTGCTGGAGCTACTCTGCTGGAGGTGCTGACCCTGCACCGCTACGACGCGGCCCGGTACTGGACGTCGGACGAGAGACGTCCTCCTCGCTCTCACCTTTGGGGGTAGGGGTGAGCCTCTCTAGTCACTGGCTCAGTAGGGAACTCCCCCAAAACCGAGTGAAACAAACACCACGAGTACGAATAGTAAACAACACCAATAATTAATAAACAGCTAAGCAGGTAAGTAAAGCTGTAAAAGTACTCACCGTCTGCCGACTACGAGAAACAACAGTAATAATTAAACGGCAAACCAGTACAGGTGTACAAGCTAAAGTAGAGACAGCCAACACGAGCCACGTGAACTGGTTCGCGACACCAGAAACTGACTCGGACAACTAACACATGTCTACCTCTCAGTCTCGCAGCCACGGACGAAAGGTCCAGCTGCCGCTCCACGTAAAAAGGTCAAGCAACGTGGAGACCAACTAAAACACACCACCTGCAGACCACACGGTCACAGGCCCATGCTTGGCACCTCCAGAGACCCTGGCCTGGGCTCGCTAGAGTGAGGCACTGGAAAAGGACTAGCTGGGGTCCAGTACGTCTACTGGTGTCCGTACCCCCAACTACGAGCGCGCTACAAGTGACTAAAAACAAACTCAAGTGTCACTGTCCCACTGTCGTCTTTCCCTCAGCGGACGTACAACTCTAACACAAGAGTGAGGGTGTCCAGGTCAGACGACACAGACCTCGACGGTACAGCACAAGTACCGAGACAAAGCCCCGAGCTAACAGCCTGGCTCACAAAGAACCTGGGGCACCCAACTGGAGAGGTAACCATGGTAGGCGTCGTACTACTCGCCACGTACACAGAACCACGTGCACATCACACACAAACCACGTGAAACCTCACGTAAACCACAAGTAACCACTGGTCCACTACATGTGAACCTAACTGACTCGCTTACACAACGCGCAGTCACCGAAGTAAACAACTAATAGCATACCTTGTATGCTAAACACGTAAACCAAGTGCACTCAGTACACCTCATGCGTCAACACACATGCATTATCGATAATTATTGTACTTAGTCATTTCTGCTCATATAGAAGTAGGCGGCCACATCGACTGCCGCTTACAGGGAGTCAACGGCAAGGGTCCTGGCCGTTAACCTCCTGGCTGAGGATCTTGGCGACAAGCGATCTTGACGCCAAGTTCTTCGGCCATAAACCCTGCAGAGAACCCTAATCCGGCTCTGCGGGCTTTCTAACTGTTCTAACTACTGAAAAACTTGCAAATGTAATTCCTTTAGCATGCTAGAACCCAATACAACCCACTAAAACATGCTCTGAACATTAAATAACTCAAACCACCCTTTATCCCGCATGGTGCAACTCTATTCAAACGTGGATTATCATGCTGGTTCAAGTAGTTATGATGTGTTTAATGTTTCTATGAAGCTACCAGGGTTCGTCCCTACTCAGAACGCGTTAGAATCTCCTGCAATCCCCCGGTTCACGACGAGCCCTTCGCGAGCTCCCACGCGAATTGCACCACGCCGCGACGTTTCCTCGCGTAATTCAGCGATGCCGCGCGTTCTATGATCGTCCAACTACTCCTCGGTACCTGTTGGAAGCTTCAAAGACTCGGGGGCAGCAAGCTGGGGCAAGAGGGAATGAGTGAGAGCTGTGAGAACTGCCCTCGGGTGAGCCTATAACCTGCACCATTCTCAGGTTGGCGTCAACCCCCATGCCGCCAACAGCAACCGCCACCCTCTGCGTCCACATCTACTGCCGCCAAGTTCAAGCAGTAAACGTCCACTAAGCTGGACGCCAACAGGTCAACGGCAACACCTGGCCGCCAATTCCAACAGGACAGCAGTAGGTCTGTTTCATTTCAGGACAACCTACTCTTCACCTGCTCAAACACACATTCACACTAAGCATTCCACACAAACGACTCACACTGGCCTCACAACGGCCGCCACAACCACAACACACACGATCCGCATGGATCTGAAAAGCACGCGACGTTAATAATTCCTCACACATAATGATAGTTTCCAGACAAGCATGATCTGTCCTTCCACAGTTCACTATTTGATATACCAATGATCTTTGCATAAGAGTCTCAATTCATTACAGTTTTTATTTAGCAGGGAATTTCTCAGAAGTATTTACCTGGTGAGATTTTCATTTTCTTTCATTCTCTTCACTTACTTTCCTTGTAGCCTTAGTCATGAAGCCTTCATTTTGAAATTGACTATAAGGATCCCTGCATCCAGCATTCAAGCAGCACATTTTAGAACCCAAGCTTGTTTGGGTCCTAAGGATTTCCATGAATTTGCAACAATGATTTTTGAATCCAAAAGGATTTGATATTGGGTGTATTTTTCTGAAGACTAGAAACACTGGAATCTTGGTTTCTAATCTTAGAGCTATTGGTATCGAATGCACCACTGACATACTGAACATTTGTTTTCTATTTTTCAGATTTTTATCATTGAGATTTTTAACATGGAATTCAGAAGAGATCTTTTGTGCAACAGTTCCTTTTTCATATACATAGAATTTCTGAGTGTTTCAGCATGAACATGATTTTTATTCTTATGTACATTAGCATAAAACATGGGAGCATGCACAAGATTATCAATTCTATGCCAACATTCCCTAGAAGTATGCCCAAATTATGACATGTGAAGCATTGGACTGATTTGGCATGTTTATTGAAATGTTGATCTCTATTCCAACAATGTTTCGCAAGATGATCAGGTTTTTTACAATTAAAGCACATGAGATCATTTCTTACCTGGTACTTACCTTGGCATGTATGCATTTGCTGGAATCTACTTTTCATGTGAGGATGCTTACCATGAGAAGAAGGAGGTACCTTTTGGTGGCTCTTGGCATGATATGAATTTGGAACTTGCCTTGGAGCTTTTTGAACTGATGGAGAAGGTAGATGAATCTTCTTGACAGTAGCATTCTCCTTTTTCTCTTTATGTTTCTGAACAAGAACTTTCACTAGTTTTTCATTAGAATTAGCAAAGTTCTTGTTTGAAGCAGCTTTGACAAATGTTAGTTTTGCTTTATTTTCAATTTTCTTGTCTCTCACAGAAGCAAGACTTGTGTATTTAGCATTTTTCAATTCATGTCCAAGCTTCTGTTTTCCAACTTTTAATGCAACAACTTCTTTTTCTGAATTTGAAGTTTCTTTAGCATGACATCCAAACCATTTTTCATCTTGTTCTTTTCATTTTCAAATTGAGCAATTGTTTTTCCAAATCAGAAATTTTATTACTTAAAATGCTACAATCATTGTTCAATGGTTTGTCATGGAACAAGCATTCAATCTTCCACTTTAAGTGATGATTTTCTTCAACAAGTTGTTCGCATCTCTCATTTATTTGATGATCATGAGCCATGTTAGAAATCTGTTTGTTTAATTGATTATTATCAAATTTAAAGTTTTCATTGAGATCAGTCAATTTTCCATTTTCATTTTCCAGATCAATAACTTTTGATTTCAATAGCTCATGGTTTTCTTTCAATCCATTCAGTTTAGTTTCACAGATTTGGACTTCATCTTCCAAATTCTCTTTCTCAGAATTTAATTTTTCAACTTCATTTTTCAAATTCTCATTTTCTTCTGAAAAATCTTTATCATTGTTCTGGAGCAATTCAAGTGTCTTTGTTAAAATTTCAATTTCTTTATGGCAATGTTTTAAAGTCTTTTTCAAATCTTTATTCTTAGTGTTGAGCTTTGCATTTAGATTTTGTATCTTCTCAGAGAACTCAACCAATTCAGCATAAGACATGCCTTCATCTGCATCAGAATCAGAATTAGAATTCATAAATGGATCTGGAATTGATTTACCTGATCTTGTAGACCCATTTGAACTCTTGTTTTCTGGAGAGGATGCAGAATGCTCTGAGCTCTTGGAATGTGCAGTTAGAGCCAAAGTCTTTTGAATTGTTGATTTTCTGGATTCACTGAAGCTCTTCTTTGCCATTAAGTGCTTGTGAATTTCTTTTGCTCCTTTTCTTTGTGAATCTTTTCCATCACTGCTGTTGGCCATGAAGCATAACTCCTCATTTGCTGAACTTGAAGAGTTCTTTTCATCACTCTCACTTTGGTCTTCATCCGACCAAGTTGCAATCATGGCTTTTGGCTTCTTCAATTTGTTGTTCTTCTAGTATTTGTCCCTTTTGATCTCAGGACACTCACCTTTCATGTCTCCTTTCTTGTTATACCTGTAGCAAACAATATCTTCATCAGTAACAATATCTTCATCAGTTTTTTTATTTCTGCTATCATTACAATTGAAGAAGAAGCATTCCTTTTACTAGAAGAATATTGTTTCTTTTCATTGAATTTTCTTCTTCTTGATTTTAAAAATTTTCTGAATGTCTAGTCATGATGTCAAGTTCATCCACATTAGACTCAGACTCATCAGAACTTGATGTTTCTTGATCTTTCTCTTTGTTGTTTGATGAAGCCTTAAGTGCTACTGGTTTAGCCTTAAGCATGTGTTCTTCATTTCTCTTCATATTTATTTCATAAGTCATTAAAGATCCTATGAGTTCATCCAAAGAGATTTTGGATAAATCCTTAGAATCTTCAATCACTGTAGCCTTTGTGTGCCAAACAGATGATAGAGAGTGCAATGTTTTTCTTACCAGATCAGCATCAGTGTATTCCTTACCTAATGCCTTCATTCCATGACAATTATCATAAACCTAGCAAACATTTCAGAAATCGATTCATCAGATTCATCATAAACAATTCATATTCAGAAACAAGTATGTTTGCTTTGTTTCCCTAACTTGAGATGTTCCCTCATACATTAATTCAAGTTTATCCCACATTTTTTAGCATATTTACACATGGATATTCTTGAATATTCTTTAGGGTGGACTGCACACTGAAGCATGTTCATGGCACTGTAATTAAAAGTAGCTTTCCTAATCTGCACTCTAGTCCAATTTTCCTCATCTCCCTGATTTTCATAAGGACCCACTTCAACTATCCTCCAGATTTCAAAGTTTTGGGCCCTAAGAAAAACTTGCATGCGATTTTTCTAATAAGAGTAATCAGACCCATTGAAAAAAGGTGGTCTATTAATGGAATGGCCTCAGCTGCAAATCCTTGAAAATCCATCAATCACAATGAGAGACATGAAAGAGCAAGCAAACAATTCAAGCAATTAATACAGAGATCAAACAGAAGCAATCAAATCAGATCAGAGATAGACATTAACCCGCTCTGATACCAATTGTTAGGAACGGATGGGTGGATGGATCAGATCTAGAAGGGGGGGTGAATAGATCTAACACCAATTAACGCGGAAGCTTAAGCAATTAAAAATTACTTCGAATCAGAGATCAAATCACCCAAACAATTTAACGATCTGAAGTGATTAGAATGTGTGAGCAAATCAATTAGTAGTGTGAACGAAATCCCTATGCATGCATCCAGCGAGGTACAAGGCAACTCACAATTCAAAACATTGCACAGAGGATTTTTAGGTGGTTCGAAAATCACCTCCAGTGACTCCTACGTCCCCCTCACACAGTGAGGCCACACTACTCAAAACCTTGAGTACACTCACACAGGAGCACGACGACTCCAAACACCTTGAGCACGAAGACTCAAGAAACACCTGGAGCACGACGACTCCAAACTGAGCACAACGGCTCAAAACAACAACCAGAGTACGACGACTCCAAATTGAGCACGACGGCTCAAACCACACAGTGAGTGTGGGACTCTCAACACCAGAGCTCGACGGCTCACAGTACAAAAGCTAGATCAAACAAAAAGAGATCAGATCCTCTAGCAATGATCTGATTCAAGATAGTTTCGTACACAAAAATTTGTACAGAACTTCATGCACAAATCTCATTGATGAAATAAGGAAGAACAAACTCAGAAAAAGGCAAATAGATGTAGAAAGAGTGTTCTTCGATGAAGAGTGAACCCTCCTCTATTTACCTTTTATTGGTGATAATAAATTTATGTTTAATTAATTATTATGAAAAATATTTAATATTATGTTTTCTTAATAATATAAAATTTACATGATTAATTGAATATTAAATATATTTATTAGCATGATTTTTCTAAATAATAAAAAATATCATGATTTTCTAATAAATATAATTTTATGACATTATTCTATAATGATTTGCACTAAACAGATAATTGGTTTCATTCAATATATATTGGATTTCAGTTCAAAGTGCCACATCGATTGTTCTCATAACGATTCCTTTGTATCCCACACAGACTTCTCATAACGATTCCTTGTAACCCACACAGACTTCTCATAACGATTCCTTTGTAACCCAGAGACTTCTCATAACGATTCCTTTGTAACCCACACAGACTTCTCATAACGATTCCTTGTATCCCACACAGACTTCTCATAACGATTCCTTTGTATCCCACACAGACTTCTCATAACGATTCCTTTGTAACCCACAGAGACTTCTCATAACGATTCTTGTAACCCACACAGATTCTCATAACGATTCCTTTGTATCCCACACAGACTTCTCAACGATTCCTTTGTATCCCACACAGACTCTCATAACGATTCCTTTGTAACCACACAGACTTCTCATAACGATTCCTTGTAACCCACAGAGACTTCTCATAACGATTCCTTTGTAACCACACAGACTTCTCATAACGATCCTTGTATCCCACACGACTTCTCATAAGATTCCTTGTAACTCACACAGACTTCTATAAGGTTCGCTCTCAAGGATTCGCTCTCTTAAGGAATCGATCTTATAAGGATTCGCTCACATGGATTCCTTTGTAACTCTCACATGGATTCCTTTGTAACTCTCACATGGATTCCTTTGTAACTCTCATAAGGATTCCTTTGTAACTCTCATATGGTTCCTTTGTAATCTCATATGGATTCCTTTGTAACTCTCATATGGATTCCTTTGTAACTCTCATAAGGATTTGCTCTCACATCGATTCCTTTGTAAAATATGGATTTCACTAAACATAGATTTATTTTATATTTCAAAATATTTTTTGGCATCTAGTGAAAAAGTCAAATATTCTTGATTTGCGTAATCCTCTATCTTTCTGACAGGAGATTTTTGCTTATCTCTCTAAATCTTTTCTTTCCTGCCAACAAAAAGGGGATACTTACCACTTCTGGGTGGCATCAGGAAACATAAAGGTATGAGCCTTTTTGACAGAAACACTCTTTATCTAAACCTTTTTCTATGCTTGCAGACCTCGTAGACCACAAATTATCAGAAGAAAGAGAAGATGAGCAACGGCTAGAACTCCAACGGATTTATTCAAATTGCTCATATAAAGATTGAAGCAAGGCTAAAGAAGAAGTAAGAGCTTTTCCTGAAGATCTTTTGAATGAGTGTACAACCAGTGAGGAACCTGAACTCCAAATACACTCAAAGAAAAAGAGAGAAAGAGCCTGAGCCAAGAAGAAGTGTTCAAGCATCTGAAGCACTGAAGCATTCAAGCTCCTTCTCCTCTCTTCTCTCTCTCTGTGTGCATCTTGTAATCTGGGGGAGAGAGTCTTTTGCTGAGAGTTCTTTTAGTTGGTTTTTATTTGTTCCAACTCTCAGCTTTGTTCTTTCTTTTCTAAGAAAGATCCTTGTCCGCTGTAGGACTGTATACAGTTGTTAACCTAGCTAGGGGTTTTGTCTAGCAGAACCGCACTGGGGTTTGTACCAGGAGGTTGCTTCTTTACCTGTAAGAGAAGTGGGTTGCCTTCTTGCCCGGGAAAGAGAAGAAGACCAGCTGGGGTGCTGGGTGTTGTAGTGTCCTTAAGGGGGACTGTACCTTGGTTAGTGAAATCCAAGAGGTTACTTGGGGACTGGACGTAGGACTTCCATGTGGGAAGGGCCGAACCAGGATAAATCTCTTGTGTTATTTGTGTGATTGTTTATTTGCTTCCGCACTGCTACTCTTTATCACACTAAACTAACCAACCTTCAAGTGTTAATTTCTGTGTTAAGTTTCTATTTTAGATTTTAGAAAAACCTATTCACCCCCCCCCCCCTCTAGGTTAGCTTGCTGCCATATCGACAGGGCCAACAGAAGAGGCCTTGCAGACGCTTCAATTGAGGAGCCTTGATGGAAATCGATGGAGATTCTCCTCAATTGGCGATGCTCTGCCTTGATGGCATCTGAAATGCCAGAAATCCTTCTTCTCCTACGCCTCTTCAGTTGGATCTGCTCCCTGCGTTGCACAGCAGGCTTCTCTCCAAGGATTCCCCTTGATTCCCTTGTACTTTCTCTTGAAAGGATGGCTTGTAGCTTCAGGAGATGGAGACAGATCTGGAAAACCCCCTTTGGCCGCCAAAAGGCTTCTTCTGGAAGTGTGTGGGCTCTCTTGCCTTTGGGGTACAAGGAACATGGGTATTTATAGCCCCATATGTCCATAAAGTGCCTTGGGGTGCATGGGCACGGAACCCTAGGTCAAATCCCCTAAATCCAAGCAGCCATGTGTCCAGGAGAAACTTTAAGTCACAGAGTTTCCGTAGTGTGTCGACCTGCCCAGATCTAGTGTCGACCTGCTGTCCCATTTCTGCAAAATGTTCTGCTGGAAACTGGATCTAGTGTCGACCTGCCCTTCTAGAATCTGGGACTAGTGTCGACCTGCTTTGATCTAGTGTCGACCTGCCCTTCTGGAATCTGGGACTAGTGTCGACCTGCTTTGATCTAGTGTCGACCTGCTTCCCAGTCTGGCAACTGGGTCTTCTGGAATCTGGGACTAGTGTCGACCTTTCCTGATCTAGTGTCGACACTACCAAGACAAAAATGTGTGAACCTGAAAATATAAAGTGTAAATAATTAGTACAAGATATTATCATTAAAATATGAGATATTAAACATCAAAAACATGTTGTCTAAACATTATTGTGATATGTATAAAATGTATAACATGTTCAACATATCATCTTTAAAATCACAATATGTCATCATCAAAATCGCAACATGTCATCATTAAAATCACAATATGTCATCATTAAAATAATGATATGTCATCATTAACATAACAATATGTCATCATTAAAATAATGATATGTCATCATTAACATAACAATATGTCATCATTAAAATAATGATATGTCATCATCAAAATCAAAGTATGAGTGATGTTCATTGGTATCATTAAAATGCAACTTTAGAAAGTTCCAAAACACACTCAACCCAACAACTTACTCTGTTAACATCTTTTAGAACAGAAAATGACATTACTATTTTGATGAACATTCGTTCTAACGTTGACTGACAACAAGAAACAACTTAGCTGTCTATTGTTTAAGCCTGAAATGTGTGCAGGTCTCTAACAGCATTCGTCATACAACGTTGGATAGAATAGAATCCAAAGAATATTACAGAAGATCCTCTCTCTCTTTGCGTGCATGAAAGGATAAAGGACTGTTGACTGGAAGCTTCCAAGCGTCAAACAGTCTAACGTTCACTTATGCTTAGAGACAACAGGCACTTCAACGTTCGAATTTCAAAAGGGTGATATATATATAGAAGAACGAAGCTCCTGAAGGACAATAACGGTTAGAGAACGACAAGTGATACAACGCTTACAACCTTCTACAAGCTTTCCTAGAGCCAAGCAAAAAAAAAAAATTCTCATCTGTTCTAGCTCCTGCTCTCTGTGATAAGTGTAGATCTGTGAGAGAGCCTTTAGTTCAGAGAAGAGTTCTCTATTGTAGATCTTTTCTTCTCTGTCCTTGCTTCAGATCAAGCAGTGTCCTAGAAGCTTGATCTAGGGGCTTCATCCCTAAAACACTTTCTCGTGTGTTTGTTCCCTTCATGTAGAAGGAAGACCTGGAAAGATCTAGGGTGTGAGATTCCCTTTGTGTAGAAGGAAGACTTGGTGGTATCCGGGGTGCTGTAAGTTCCTCTTCGGGTTGTGAAGAGAAGACCAGCTGCGGTTGGGTGTGTAAGGTTCCATAAGGGGGATAGTACCCTTAGGTTAGTGAAATCCTGAGATATTGCTCTGGGACTAGACGTAGGACTCCTAAGGAGAGGAGATCCGAACAAGGATAATTCTTTGTGCCATGTGATTACTTTTGTGTGTTTGATTCTTCCTTCACTAACACTAACAATCTACGAAGTGTGCTTTTGTGACCATTGGGTGAACAAGTTTTAAGTATTAATATTTTTAATATCCCATTCACCCCCCCCCCTCTGGGCTAGCTAGCTGGGAAACAAGTGGTATCAGAGCGAGTCTCTTCGACAAAGAAGAAGATCCAACGATCTTAAGAGTAAAGATCAAATGGCAGCCCAAGGACACTGCGAAGGTCAGTCTGTCAACAGGCCACCGCTGTTCGATGTAGAAGATTACATCTATTGGAAAACAAGAATGGAATACTTTCTACAAGGTCTCGATTATCATATTTGGTCAATAGTTGAAGAAGGTGATCTCCTAGTCACCAACGAGAAGAATCAGTGGATTGATGATGATAGAAAGAAAATATCCCTCAACTGCAAAGCCAAAAGCATTTTGTGTTGTGCCCTCAGTAAAAATGAATTCAACCGTGTATCAGCCTGCAAATCCACAATGGAGATGTGGGAAAAATTAAGAATCACTTATGAAGGCATGGATAAAGCGAAAGAAACCAGAATAGACATTCTGGTGACACAATACGAAACGTTTCAGATGCAGCCAGGAGAGTCTATAACCCAAATGTTCAGCAGATTCACAGTTATTACAAACGGATTGGCTGGACTAGGAAAAAGTTATGAAATGGGAGATATGGTAAGAAAAATTTTGAGGTCTCTTCCATCTTCGTGGACTCCCAAAGTAACCGCGATAGAAGAAGCTAATGACTTGAAGAGAATGTCCCTAGAGAAGCTCATTGGGTCCCTCATGGCCCATGAGATAAACATGGAAAGGTTAGGAGAGTCCTCTAGCAGATAGAAGCACTCCAACGTACTCAAGGCAGAAGAGGGCATTTCAGAAGAACTCTCAGATGACAGTGATGGCCACGAAGATAGTGAAGATGAAGAAGCTCTGCTGTCAAAAAGGTTGCAACGCATCTTAGCCAGAAAGAAAAAGTATCAATCTGGGAGAAGACATTACAAGAAAGGGAAAGACTTCAAAAGGCCTGAAGTCAAAGACTCAAAGAAAGCTGAACCTATCTGCTACGAATGTAAGAAGCCCGGGCATATCAAAGCAGAATGTCCGATGCTCAAGAAACCTGAATTCAAAAAGAAAGATAGTTCCAAGAAATTCAGGAGATATAAGAATAAAGCAATGGCAGTAGTTGGGAGCAACAGCAGTGACTCAGACAACAAGTCAAACTCAAGTAGTGAGGAAGAAGAAGAAGTAAACCTGGCCTTCATGGAAAATACTGAAGAAAAGGTAACTTCTGACTCATCTTTCGATTCCTATAATGATTCTGATTCTGATTCAGATGATTTAGAAGAAGCTTTCAACGAGCTTTATAGTAAATATAGAGAAGTATCTAAATTACTAAAAGCTAGTAAGAAAAATGTTGCATGTCTAGAGAATACTAATTCAGATTTAAAATCAGAAAATGAACAACTATAGAAGCAGGTTAATGAACTTAAGAGAAGAAATGAGTTACTATGCGAAGATCTAAAAGATAAAAATAAACAAATAATCAAACTAGAAAAACAAGAACGTTCAGACGAACTGAAAAATGAAATCAAAATACTAACAGAAGAAAATGATAAACTATCAAGTACGTTAGAAAAATTTACTAATGGTAAAAATTCCTTAATAATAAGAGGAGCTAGAAGATCAGGCAAAAAGAAGCATGGAGTAGGTTACACACCCCCAGATAATGAAGAAACGATAATGTATCCAAAAACATATCCAGCTCCTAAATTTGTAATTGAACAAGATACATCATATAAATCAAACTTTAAATATGTTCCATATGAAAAGGTAACTAGAACAACATGTTGCAGTCACTGCAACAAGCTAGGACACATCAAGATATCATGTCCAACTAAATATAAAAGATGGATAATCAAAAGGAAAATTGATGACACTAACCAACCAGGACCCAAAAGAACTTGGGTACCTAAAGCTTGATGTTTTCATTTCAGGAAAACCCTCGGGCATCCAAGTGGTACTTGGATAGCGGATGCTCAAGGCATATGTTAGGAAATACAAGGCTGTTTACCCATTTAGAAGCTGAAGAAGGCACAGTCACCTATGGAGATAATGGAAAAGGGACTGTGATAGGCAGCAGATCAGTGAGCAGCAAAGGCAAAACAGTTATTGAAGATGTCCTATGTGTTAGAGGACTGAAGCACACCCTCATCAGCATCTGCCAGCTGTGCGACAAAGGACATCAAATCAAATTTCAAGAGTCAATGTAGTACCCCGAAAAATCCATTAATTAAAAATTATGGATAAATCAAAATTATATCAATTAATAATTCAATTAGTTAAAAAAGTACGCATCATTATCACATGCGTATAAACCTATATAAAAATTCCGTAAAAGTAATAATTATACTTTAAGTAATATTCTCTAATGACCCATCATGAAATTTGGGCATAGAAAAATCGTTTGGACTTAGTATAAGAAGTTATGGACTTATTAGTGTAATTAAAGAATGAGTCGAAGAATCTATTATTTTATGATCCAAAGTAGATTATAAATTAAATTAAACATGTGGGTAGACTTTAAATAATATGGGATGATAGCCCATTATGATATTGGACCAATGGACAATCTTGGCCCATGAATAAATCTCTAATAAAAGGATAATAAAAAATCCAATAAGTAAAGTAAGTACATGGTTGTACAATTAAGCTCACACGAGTTATTGGGCCAAGAGTAAGAGTCCAAATGATGAAGGTTAGAAATATTGGCATGAATAATATTTAATTGAAATAAAAATATGAAATTACTTGAATAAGTGTGATAAATAGATTTACATAAGGATAAGGGTGAATAATTAGAATTAAATCTATACCCATTAAGTCAAATTAGTAATGGGTTTTACTAATGGTCCTAGCATAAAGTTTTGGGCCCAATTATGAAGAGTCCACCATGAGATGAGAGTTAAATAGGTGAAATTCGTACCTAAAATATTAATAAATAGAAAAGGGTTAAGATAATGAGTATTTTAACTCTAATATCTTAAAAAGAGTCCTAACCCTAGTCTAACCCAATAGGACTCTATCCTAATCTAAAATTGGGATTTAGATGAGAGACAATTGGGTTAAATATAAGAGACCCAAATTAAATAGGGAAATTCGTAACTATATTATCTCTTAATTAAAAAGAGGTCATTAAAGCACTAATATGACTCATATATATCTTAATAAGAGTTCTAATCTATCCTAAACCATTACCCAAAAATTAGACATCTCCCTTACCCAATTAGATAGATATAGCAAGAAAAATATGAGGTAATTATGAAATTCGTAATTAAATGAGGAGGAAAGAGTTTTAGGTGATTTAGAACTCTACAAGCCATCAAAACACCCCCATTTGACCCTAGCACCCCACAAATTCGTGCTAAGACTTTTGGAGAGGAAGGGGAGAAGATCTGGACCAAGGAGCAAGAAGGAGAAGGCTTGGAGCAAGAAGGGTTTTCATATTTTCGTCATTCAACTAGGGTTTTCTTACTCCATGAAAAAGGTAGGCAATCTCTCAAGCAAAAATGTGAAATAAATATCCTAGGTCCTTTCATGCCTATGGTTTCGTTGCATTCCGCTCATCCATTTGGGCAAATTTAATTCGTGAAATCCTGCTGTACCATGAATCCGAATCTCATGTTTTCTCTAATACCTTGCACGTACTTGTTCCCATGCTATGAGAAAATTCTCATTGATACTACACGAGTAGCTTTCAAACGCTAGTCTAGTTCTTATTTCGATCTCCCATGAGGGAGAATTAATTCATGAATCCCTGTCAGATACATGCACCCACCCTTGATTTCTTGTGAACCTCGTTCATGCTTGACTTCAGATCATGATAAAATCATCATAAATACTACTTCCTGTTAGCTTTTGAACGCCCTAGTTTTGTAATTTTGCATCATGTATACACTCTAATTAATTCGTTGAACCCTGACTGCGCCTGTTTAGGTCACTGAAAAGTAACCTAATCAATGCATGTCTAAACCTTGTCTATTTTCAAATTAATCGTGCATGTTGATAGATATACACATGTCTACTTTCGTTTAAAACTGGTTTCGTGCTATTTGGGTCACTGTACGATTTTATATTGATTTTAGAATGACCCTGTGTCAAGAAAGGTCTACCCAGAGAAAAAGGGAAAAAAACTGGACCGCCCCTGTTATCGCGACGGCGCGATACGCAGCGATAACAGGAGTGTCGCGGTAGGATTCCACGTCGCGTCATGAACGCGACGGGCCTCACCGCCGCGTTCCCAAACCCGAACCGGGCCAGGCCAGCCAGTTCACCTATCGCGCCAGGCCGCACCACCGCGACCTAACCGCGACAGGATACCCTGTCGCGATACGATGCTTAACGCGCCCATGCGCCCCGTCGCGACATGATCGCGACTGGCACCCCCGTCGCGTTCTTGAAATTTCGGCCAGAACCTTTAATTGCTCTTATATCCCTGCTTTAAATGTCATTTAATCCTTGTACAAGTTAAACCATGTACTGTTAAGCCTAATAAATGACCTGAATATTTTTATTTGATAATATTAAATGATTCTTATTAATTTAAAAGCCGTGAGCACGACTTATTCTATTCTCATGATTTCTTTACACTTGCACACTAAACATTGTTTATTGCCATTTGACCCTATTAAATTGCTCAATAATATATCTGGTATTTAAGTGAAATTAATTACCTAATTTCCCTGTTATTTAAATGACACATGTCTTCGTTTTATTCGTGTGATTTGTACACTTATCGCGTCCCTCTGCCTTCGAGCACTCGAGGCAAGACGGACAACGTTTCGTTACACACTTTCTCTTGACTTGGACCACCTCTCCATCGGGAATACTCTCGACTGGACCAGGGACTCCTTGTCAAGGCCTCCGTAAGTCTTCTTGGCTTTGGCGCACGTCCTTAGTCGACAAGCTGGTTGTACCTTTAAATCCCGTTACACTCTTAGGGATCAGTACGATCCAAACAGCCTTAGTGAGATCTCTCTTATCTTGTGATCACGCCGGACCATCTGGCTCGTGTACGCGGCACGGCTAATGGGCGGATGTGACTTCTACCTGACTGTCGGTACCCGACCTGGTACTGTGCAACCGTTACTATCGTGGTTTATCGTTGTTTTACGATTATACCCCTATCTCGTCTACTATCCTTGTACTCTCATTTGTTCACGTTCACTCTACTATCTCGTCTATTCATCTAGTACTCTCTTGAAACTCCTGAGCTGTTGTGGCTCCCATTGCTTGTACTATACATGACTGTCTAGCGCCATAATATGGGTCTGGTGACCTACTAACTTTAATGCTTAGTGTGCAGGCACGGAGAGTGTCCGAGGGGCTCCAATCTAGTCCTGGGGGCAGAGAGCTACCCGAAAATACCTGCAGGGGCTATTGACGGTGTTATGCATTGCACCGGTTCTGACTATCTCGACATTGGCTAGACATCTAATTGTTTTACTATTAGTCTGAGGAGTTCAGATATTGTGCCAGTTCTGTGCTATTAGTGTGCTAGCACTGACTGATTAACATTAGTCTGAGGAGTTTAGACGAAATGTACTATCGTTAAACGGCTACTGTCCCAAAGTGACTATCGTCGTACTCGACTAGTGCACCGTTGTGCAACCATACACGCTATCTCTTTACATGCAATCTCGTTACACGCTATCTTGATATACAAGCTATCTCGTTACACGCCATTGATACAAGCTATCCTATTACATGTCATTTTGATACACGCTATCTTCTTATACACTATCTTGTTACACGCTATCTCGTTATGATCTCATCCTAGTTTTGCAATACTCTTGAGAAATGTATTATCGTTCACTTGTTATCTTGTACTATTACTCTATCAACTATACATGATCGTTCTCTCTAGTTAACCTGCGTTACAAGACATTAATCACTTAAAGCATGCTTGTTTACACGAGATATTAAGTCCTACTGAGCGTTATCGCTCACCCTTCGTTATTTGTTATTGTGTTTTCATGTAAGTCAAGGAATGACCATACACCCAACAACGGGATTGGACTGGAGTGATGAGCGTCCTGAAGTCATAGCGATGGAATGACCTTAGTACCTTAGAGTCTAGTTAGATATTGCTTTAGATTTCTTATCCAATGTAATAATGTCATGAGCCCTATGTTTGGCTCTGAATTAGTGGTTGTAATAGTTTAGATGAATATCAATAAAATGATGAGTTTTATTGCAATTATATCATTAGTTGCTCTGATATTTTGAATGTATGCGCAATTTACATTACCATACTCGTTGTTCATGCCTCCCCGATTTATTCCGCTGCTAAATTGGCGGGGCATGACAGTTGGTATCAGAGCCTAGGATGTCCTTATCAGGATATTTAAGTCTAGGATATTCTAGGTGAACTGTCCTGACATGTGTCTAAGTCAACTACCATACCTATGTGAGAATTGGGTAGAACCATGGTTAAGATCTGAATACATTATAAATATATATGTATCAACTTGGTAATACTTTAGCACCCAAAGTCTAAAAGGAAACAAACAAAATGTTATTGCTCGCAAGAGATTAGTGGAGATGGCTGGTGAGCATGCACAATTGCGGGACTTGCAAAGCACTGTACAAGGGTTAACTCAAGCCCTTAACAACGTGATTCAAGCAGGAGCAAGGAATGGGGCAGGAGATTTATATGGGAATTTCCAACGAATGAATCCTCCTAGGTTTAATGGAACTCTGGATTCCGATGAAGCCGAAAATTGGGTGAAGACGATGGAACGGATCTTTAGAGTTATGCAATGTTCAGAACAGGAGAAAGTCCTTCTAGCAACCTTCCAATTGGACCGCGATGCCAGAGCTTGGTGGGAAGCTGCCAGTCGACAACTAGCTGACATCAACATAGAGTGGGATGAATTTTTAGAACTCTTCAACACCAAATATTTTTCCGAAAGGATTCGTGAGAAGGAGGCAAATGAATTCGCCAATTTAAAACAACGAATGATGTCTGTAGCAGAATATGAAACACATTGGTAAGTACGGAAAAAATGAAGGCAAAGAGATTCTTAGAAGGATGAGAACTGTGTTCTGGGAAAAGTTGGCTCCGCTAGACCTTGTAGTATATTCGGATATGGTATCGAGAGCTCAAATAGTGGAGGACACCATAGGACTTCTTGAAAAGATCCATAAGAAGAAAAGGCGTTGAAAAGGGAACATGCTATCCATTCCAATGATAATAAAGGGAAGAAATACAGTAGATAGCAAGAGAATGAAAGGGGAAGTAAAGCGGAAGAATTCTGTAAATTTTGTAAAAAGCCAGGGCATCAGATGGATAACTGTTGGAAGAAATTGGGCAATGCTTGCGTTGTGGAAGTCAACACCACCAAGTCATCAATTGTCCAATAGAGAAGAACCAAACTTCACGCCAGGGACGATTACAAGCCCTTGTGGATATAAATCATGCCAATCGAAGGGGACAAGGTACCATCACTAAAACCTTAGTTCAAATTCATATTATTTTCTCGATAGCAAAGCCCCAAGTGGGGGAGATGATGGAATGAGATATTCAGAATAGAATTGGTAGTCGTATAATATCATATGAATTTGGGGACCAAATTCTATTTAAGTGGGGGAGGATGTAGTACCCCGGAAAATCCATTAATTAAAAATTATGGATAAATCAAAAATTTATCAATTAATAAATTCAATTAGTTAAAAAGGTACGCATCATTATCACATGCATATAAACCTATATAAAATTCCGTAAAAGTAATAATTATACTTTAAGTAATATTCTCTAATGACCCATCATGAAATTTGGGCATAGAAAAATCGTTTGGACTTAGTTTAAGAAGTTATGCGACTTATTAGCGTAATAAGGAATGAGTCGAAGAATCTATTATTTTATGATCCAAAGTATATTATAAATTAAAATAAACATGTGGGTAGACTTTAAATAATATGGGATGATAGCCCATTATGATATTTGGACCAATGGACAATCTTGGCCCATGAATAAATTCTCTAATAAAAGGATAATAAAAAATCCAATAAGTAAAGTAAGTACATGGGTTGTACAATTAAGCTCACCGAGTTATTGGGCCAAGAGTAAGAGCCCAAATGATGAAGGTTAGAAATATTGGCATGAATAATATTTAATTGAAATAAAAATATGAAATTACTTGAATAAGTGTGATAAATAGATTTACATAAGGATAAAGGGTGAATAATTAGAATTAAATCTATACCCTTAAGTCAAAATAGTAATGGGTTTTACTAATGGTCCTAGCATAAAGTTTTGGGCCCAATTATGAAGAGTCCACCATGAGATGAGAGTTAAATAGGTGAAATTCGTACCTAAAATATTAATAAATAGAAAAGGGTTAAGATAATGAGTATTTTAACTCTTAATCATCTTAAAAAGAGTCCTAACCCTAGTCTAACCCATAGGAACTCTATCCTAATCTAAAATTGGGATTTAGATGAGAGACAATTGTGTTAATATAAGAGACCAAAATTAAATAGGGAAATTCGTAACTATATTATCTCTTAATTAAAAAGAGGTCATTAAAGCACTAATATGACTCATATATATCTTAATAAGAGTCCTAGTCCTATCCTAAACCATTACCCACGACATTAGACCTCTCTCTTACCCAATTAGATAGATATAGCAAGAAAAATATGAGATAATTATGGAAATTCATATTAAATGATGAGGAAAGAGTTTTAGGTGATTTAGAACTCTACAAGCCATCAAAACACCCCCATTTGACCCTAGCACCCCACAAATTCGTGCTAAGACTTTTGGAGAGGAAGAGGAGAAGATCTGGACCAAGGAGCAAGGAAGGAGAAGGCTTGGAGCAAGAAGGGTTTTCATATTTTCGTCATTCAACTAGGGTTTTCTTACTCCATGAAAAAGGTAGGCAATCTCTCAAGCAAAAATCGTGAAATAATACCTAGGTATCCTTCATGTACCTCTTCAAAAGCCCTATGGTTTCGTTGCATTCCGCTCATCCATTTGGGCGAATTTAATTCATGAAATCCTGTTGTCACCATGAACCCGAATCTCATGTTTTCTCTAATACCTTGCACGTACTTGTTCCCATGCTATGAGAAAATTCTCATTGATACTTCCTTGTAGTAGCTTTAAAACCTCTGGTTTCGTGCTATTCGATCTCCCATGAGGGGAGAATTAATTCATTGAATCCCTGTCAGATACATGCACCTACCCTTCATGATTGCTTGTGAACCCCGTTCATGCTTGACTTCAGATCATGATAAAATTACCATAAATACTACTTCCTGTTAGACTTTGAACGCCCTTAGTTTCGTAATTCTTCATCATGTATACACCTCTAATTAATTCGTTGAACCTTGACTGCGCCTGTTTAGGTCACTGAAAAGTAACCTGATCAATGCATGTCTAAACCTTGTCTATTTTCAAATTAATCGTGCATGTTGATAGATATACATGTCTACTTTCGTTTAAAATAGGTTTCGTGCTTTTTGGATCACCGTGTGATTTTATACTGAATTTAGAATGACCCTGTGTCAAGAAGGGTCTACCCAGAGAAAAAAGGGGAAAAACTGGACCGCCCCTGTTATCGCGACGGCGCGCGATACGCCGTGATAACAGGAGGTCGCGGTAGAATTCCACGTCGCGTCATGAACGCGACGGCCTCACCGCCGCGTTCCCAAACCCGAACCGGGCCAGGCCAGCCAGTTCACCTATCGCGCCAGGCCGCACCACCGCGACCTAAACCGCGACAGGATACCCTGTCGCGATACGATGCTTAACGCGCCCATGCGCCCGTCGCGACATGATCGCGACTGGCACCCCCGTCGCGTTCTTGAAATTTCGGCCAGAACCTTTAATTGCTCTTATATCCCTGCTTTAAATGTCATTTAATCCTTGTACAAGTTAAACCATGTACTGTTAAGCCTAATAATGACCTGAATATTTTTATTTGATAATATTTAAATGATTCTTATTAATTTAAAAGCCGTGAGCACGACTTATTCTATTCTCATGATTTCTTTACACTTGCACACTAAACATTGTTTATTGCCATTTGACCCTATTAAATTGCTCAATAATATATCTGGTATTTAAGTGAAATTAATTACCTAATTTCCCTATTATTTAAATGACACATGTCTTCGTTTTATTCGTGTGATTTGTACACTGTTATCGCGTCCCTCTGCCTTCGAGCACTCGAGGCAAGACGGACAACATTTCGTTACACACTTTCTCTTGACTTGGACCACCTCTCTATCGGGAATACTCTCGACTGGACCAGGGACTCCTTGTCAAGGCCTCCGTAAGTCTTCTTGGCTTTGGCGCACGTCCTTAGCCGACGAGCTGGTTGTACCTTTAAATCCCGTTACACTCTTAGGGATCAGTACGATCCAAACAGCCTTAGTGAGATCTCTCTTATCTTGTGATCACGCCGGACCATCTGGCTCGTGTACGCGGCACGGCTAATGGGCGGATGTGACTTCTACCTGACTGCCGGTACCCGACCTGGTACTGTGCAACCGTTACTATCGTGGTTTATCGTTGTTTTACGATTATACCCCTATCTCGTCTACTATCCTTGTACTCTCATTTGTTCACGTTCACTCTACTATCTCGTCTATTCATCTAGTACTCTCTTGAAACTCTTGAGCTGTTGTGGCTCCCATTGCTTGTACTATACATGACTGTCTAGCGCCATAATAGGGGTCTGGTGACCTACTAACTTTAATGCTTAGTGTGCAGGGCACGGAGAGTGTCCGATGGCTCCAATCTAGTCCTAGGGGCAGAGAGCCACCCGAAATACCTGCAGGGCTATTGACGGTGTTATGCATTGCACCGGTTCTGACTATCTCGACATTGGCTAGACATCTAATTGTTCTACTATTAGTCTGAGGAGTTCAGACATATTGTGCCAGTTCTGTGCTATTAGTGTGCTAGCACTGACTGATTAACATTAGTCTGAGGAGTTCAGACGAAATGTACTATCGTTAAACGGCTACTGTCCTAAAGTGACTATTGTCGTACTCGACTAGTGCACCGTTGTGCAACCATACACGCTATCTCTTTACATGCAATCTCGTTACACGCTATCTTGATATACAAGCTATCTCGTTACACGCCAACTTGATACAAGCTATCCTATTACATGTCATTTTGATACACGCTATCTTGTTATACACTATCTTGTTACACGCTATCTCGTTATGATGTCATCCTAGTTTTGCAATACTCTTGAGAAATGTATTATCGTTCACTTGTTATCTTGTACTATTACTCTCTCAACTATACATGATCATTCTCTCTAGTTAACCTGCGTTACAAGACATTAATCACTTAAAGCATGCTTGTTTACACGAGATATTAAGTCCTACTCAGCGTTATCGCTCACCTTCGTTATTTGTTATTGTGTTTTCAGGTAAGTCAAGGAATGACCATACACCCAACAACGGGATTGGACTGGAGTGATGAGCGTCCTGAAGTCATAGCGATGGAATGACCTTAGTACTTAGAGTCTAGTTAGATATTTGCTTTAGATTTCTTATCCAATGTAATAATGTCATTGAGCCCTATTTGGCTCTGAATTAGTGGTTGTAATAGTTTAGATGAATTATCAATAAAATGATGAGTTTTATTACAATTATTGTTCATTAGTTGCTCTGATATTTGTGAATGTATGCGCAATTTACATTACCATAATCGTTGTTCATGCCCTCCCCGATTTATTCCGCTGCTAAATTGGCGGGGCATGACAGTCAAAGTGCAGATTATGAAAGATGAGAGGTCATTTTTGAAGCCAATGAGAAAAGAACCTTGTACGTACTCTACCTTGAAGATTTGAAAGGTCAGGATACTGTTTACCAACAAACAAAGAGCAGTCAACTGAGCTGTGGCACAGAAGATTGGGCCACTGCAATTTGGATGGCATAAGGAAGCGATCAAGAGAAGATTAATGGAAGGTCTACCTAAAGTTAGCGCAAGAATGGACAGTGTCTGGGGTCTTGTCCAAAAGGGAAGCATGTAAAATCCTCATTCAAGTCAAAGACTATGGTGACACCTCTAAACCATTAGAACTCTTACACATGGACTTATTTGGGCCAATGAGGACCACCAGTCTAAGAGGAAAGCAATATGGATTTGTTATAGTAAGATCTTACTCCAGATTCACATGGGTATCATTCCATAAGCATAAAGATGACACTTTTGAGAACTTTGTAAGCTTCAGTAAAAAGATACAAAAAGATAAGAAGTATAGCATTGTTGGAATCCGATCAGACCATGGAGGAGAATCCAAAATGAAAGATTTGCAAATTTCTGTGATGATCAAGGCATAGAGCATAATTTCTCAGCGCCAAGGACACCACAACAAAATGGAGTTGCTGAGAGGAAGAATAGAACCTTGTTGGACATGACAAGGACGATGTTATCAGAATATGATTTGCCAAGATATTTTTGGGCTGAAGCAGTAAACACAGCTTGCTATATAATCAACCGGGTGATGATCAGGCCAATATTGAAGAAGACTGCGTATGAGTTGTACAAGGGAAAGAAGCCGAGGATCAGTCACTTCAGGACATTCGGATGTCCATGCTTCATCCACAACAACGGCAAAAGAGATATTGGTAAGTTAGATGCCAAATCAATGAAGGCATCTTCATGGGTATGCTTCCAAACCTAAAGGATATAGAGTGTTTAATAAGCACACTTTATAATTGAGCAGTCAGTACACATTATTTTTGATGAACTAATCCTTCCTTGACAAAGGAAGAAGATAGTGACAATGATGATGCAGATGAATTGTCCAGAAACTAAAGAATACTTCAATTGACGACAAGGAAGATCCATCTCTGGAAGACCTGCAACAAAAGGATATCTCTCATTAAAATCTTCCAAAGAGTGGAGATACAGAAAGACCACCCACCTGAAACATTATTGGTGATCCATCTGTAGGGGTAGAACGAGAGGTAATGTTATTCCATGTGATTATCTAACTTTTGTCTCTCAATAGAGCCTAGGACAGTCAATGAAGCTCTTACTGATGAATCTTGGATTTTAGCCATGCAAGATGAACTGAATCAGTTCAAGAAAACCATGTATGGTCACTTGTTTCCTAGACCATCAAATCATCCAGTAATTGGCACCAAATGGGTGTTCAGAAATAATTGGATGAAGCTGGTGTGATCTTAAAAACAAGGCAGATTGGTAGCTCAGGCTATTCCCAAGAGGAAGGCATAGATTTCGATAACCTGTGCACCTGTAACTAGACTTGAGGCTATTAAATCTTACTTGCTTATGCGTCTGCATTAGATCTGAAACATTTCAAATGGATTTAAAGTCTGCATTTCTTACTGGTTTTTTATAAGGAGGAAGTTTATGTAGAACAATCTCCAGGCTTTGATGACACTGAATTTCCGAATCATGTTTTTAAATTACACAAGTATTATATGGTTTAAAACAAGCACCTAGAGCCTGGTATGAAGGCTTAGCTCTTTTATATTAAACCATGGTTTTATTAGAGTCAAGTAGATAGTACACTGTTCATTAAGTCTAAGGTCAAAAAATATTGCTTGTACAAATCTATGTAGATGATATAATTTTGGTTCTACTAATGAATCTCTTTGTAAGTACTTTGAGAAGCTTATGTAGGGAGAATTCGAGATGAGCATGATGGGGAGCTAAACTACTTCCTAGGATTGCAAATCAAGCAAGGAAAAGAGGCACCCACATTATCAAGCCAATATACTAAGGAACTCTTAAGAAGTTTGGGTTCGAGAATGCCAAGCCACTGTCAACACTATGAGTACATCAACAAGGATGGACAGTGACAAGGATGGTAAGAAAGTAGATCAAAAGATCTACAGAGGTATGATAGGTTCATTACTTTACTTAACGCAAGCAGACCTGATATTTTATTTAGTGTATGCATGTGTGATAGATACCAGGCAGATCCTAAAGAGTCTCATTTAATTGTGTTAAAGAATTTTTAGGTACTTAGCTAGAACTCATGATTTAGGCCTTTGGTATCTAAAATCATGTGAAATTATTTAGTAGGATACTCTGATGCTGACTACGTTGGATGCAAAATAGATAGAAAAAGCACCAGTGGTTGTTGTCAATTTCTTGCAGGATGTCTGATATCATGGTCCTCTCAAAGAATAAATTCAGTAGCCTTGTCAACAGCTGAAGCTGAGTACGTGGCAGCTGGAGTGTTGTTATACACAACTATTGTGGATCAAGAACAACTTGAGGATTATGGGCTACGTATCAAGACAATCCCTTTATTGTGCGACAACACAAGTGCTATAAATCTCACCAAGAATCCGGTACAACATTCAAGGACAAAACACATTGAGGTTAGATATCATTTATTCGTGATCATGTATCTAATGGCAACATAGATTTTCCTTTATTGACACAAATAATCAGTTAGCATATCTTCACAAAGGCCTTACCTGAAGAGAGATTCACTTCTCTTAGAAGGGAATTAGGCATGTGTAAATTGTGAGAAGTTATCTATTTAAAACTGAAATACTAATTTTTCAGAATCTAAAATCATTTTTTTCCTTCTTAAATTTAAGCAAAAAATTAATTATTGTTTATCTGTCTTTACACCCTTGATGGTTCAATATTTTACAAGAGTTTATTCCTATCGAACCATCATTGTCGTTTTCTGCCATTAAAGCGCCTCCAATTTCGAAATAATTATTATTCCTATGATGTATCTCGAAATCTGTGTGGGATCGATTCCCCTCCCGCCTTCATCTCTTTCGACTTGCCTGAGACGAAAACCCTCTCGACTCTGGCATCAACCTCGTGCGATTTCGAAGCTTTCACCCCTCTCCCGCGAAAATTTCTTGAGGGCTTCTACTCCTTCCTCCATCTCAACCCTCCAGAAACTTGTTCTGTCGAAAACCATGGCCTCTTCCGGTGTTTCCGACAGTGTTGGGGGTTACGGATAGCATACCTCACCGCTGAGCTGCAGGCAAGATTTGCAACTGTGAAGACCAAGCTCTGTGGACACAAGGTAGTGAATGTGGCTGACTTGCAGAAGAACGGTATGGGCAGCATAGTGGCAGCCATGGATAGATTGAAGTGGACGCGATGCTACTCTATCGAAGTAAGTTATCCAGAACTTGTCAAAGCATTCTATGTTTGTTTGAAAATAGAGGAGACGGGACCTTGACTTCCATGGTCAAAGGAACCCAGATTAGGGTCACACGAGACCTTTTGGCCTCACTTTTTGGTGTGACCACCTCTGGACACAGTGGAGTTCACACTGTGGATGTTCAGGTGAAAGGTTCGGGGATGGTTGGTCCCGAGTATAGATTGAAGGATGGCAAGCTAGATATCAATCAACTGAATGCCTTCAATAGATTGTTGCATTTTATTGTGTGTCAAATCATTGTTCTAAGGATGCTACCTTCTCCACCTGCACCAAGGCAGACTCCGACCTGATGTTCTGCGCCATCCAGAATCAGGGTATCAACACTGCTGAATAATTATAGAGAGAATGAAGTTGCTAGTGCACATGTATGGGACATCAAGAACAAGCTGAATGTTTCTCTACCTTATGCCCATCTCCTGACTAAGATTTTTCAGCACTTGGATAAGTGTAGTAGGAGATGTGTCTGAGGAGATGGGCCAAGCTATCCGGTCCAGAAATTTAAGGAAAGTGGTTTTTCATTGTTAATGGAGTGTGGACAAAGACTTTCGTGGCTGAGGGTGAAGCCATCATAGGCGAAGCCCAAGAAGACCAGGAAGCCCAGCAACAGCAGTAGAAGTTCCAGCAGCAGCAGCAGAGATAAGCAGTAGGAGAGAATATCCCTCCTGAAGAAATTGAGCCTGTTGGGCATAGTTCAGGAGTTCCTCTTCCCTCTTCCCAGTAGCATCTGTACTTAGGGATGTGCTGGACTCCATCCCAGAAATCAGAAGGAACCATTATTGGTGATGTTCCAGTAGTAGAAACTGTGGCTCCAGGCCATTATGAAGAAGTCATGTTGGAGGAAGCTCCAAGTCAGAGGGAGCAAACAGTTGCTCAAGAAGATGTTATTATGGAAGATGCTCCTATGATGGGGAGCAGGCTGTTGATGAGCCTGTTCGGGAAGAAGTTGTTGTGGCATCAGGCCACACTAATGTTCATTTGAAAGAAGCCCCTGTCTAGGAGAAAGAACAAGCAGTACAGACCATGTGGATGTACCCATGAAGGATACCCTGCTAAAGGGAAGTATTGGGAGAAAAGAAGGTCACACTTAGGGGGACAAAATGATATCCTCCAGTGAATGATTTTCAAGAAGGAGTACTGCCAGTTCTTCTGATTCTTATGATTAGGAGACACATGTTGATCATGAGGAGCCCGTTGCTAGGGGCATTAAGAAGGGAAAGGAAGTTTCCTCCGAGGTTCCTCTTCTTGCAGACACTCCATTTCAGAGGCAGATGAGGCAGAGGTTGTCATCAACTTAAAGCCTGTGATAGAGAGATTAGATGCCCAAGGGAGATACTGTGCTCAGTGCAATCAGATGTCAACTCTATTTTTATGAGCCAGGCCTCAACAGCAAAAGAAATGTCACAGGTCAAGATGCAATCAGATGGCTAATAAAGAAATGGGCAGTATGAAAACTTTGTTATCTGATGTTCTGAAGGAACTAAGGGCTCAAGCCACCTCCTGCTCCTACACCTCCTGAGCCTCAACCATCTGGAGTAGTAGAAGCAGAAAATGCAGGGCCATCAGGGCAGCAGTGGTCTCACAAGAAGCAGTTGTGTCTGGGCCATCAGGGCCAGCAGAACAAGAGTCTGGGCCATCAAGGCCACAAGAAGAAGGGTCAGGGCCACTAGGGCTAGTGGGGTCTAGTAGATTCTGGCAAAGGTAGCAGCTGTAGCTCCAGACCCCCAGCTCCTTCACCCATTCAGACCCAGCCCCTCCTTCCCACCTTCATCCGCAACAGCTCCCACCACTCCTCAACCATTTAAACAGCCACAACCCAGAACCATCTCATCTCCTACCCCATTTCCTTCCCAATCCTCTTCACCTCCTGTCTCTTCCACACACATTCCTCCACCTAATCCTCTCTTTGATATACCTCCAGCCTCCTCATCAGCTGGAGCCTCCTCATCCTCTAGTCCCTCCTCTTCTGGACCAACTGATATACCTCCTTCCACCTCTCATTCTTTCTTCATCCTTGTGCTCCTCCCTCCTTCATTACAGTCATTCTGAAAAGTGCTCAGATTGATGGGCCCTATCTTAGGGACATCAAAGATGAGTTTGAAGAAGTTATTCTCTGGTCTGTACTGAAGGTTGGAACTCATTCATAGGACAGGCTCCTCTAGCCATGTTCCTAAGAAACGCAAAATCCATCCACTTCTTCTACTTCCTCTGACCCTTGTTATCCCCCTCTGTGGTTTTCTCTAATTGTGGATATAAAAATAAACCACTTTATAGAGAATTCCTTCATAAGGTTACCTTCGCTACCATCATCAACCTTCCTTTTCTTAACCTTACTGACCATTTAAATGTCATTTTGCCTTATACCTCTCTCTCTAAATCAGAAAAATCTAAATCTTTTCTCTTGCCAAATCCAAAACTGAAGATCAGTGGGCTCAGGGTCATAAAACTCTGTACAATAAGTTTCTTCTTGCCAGATCTGCTAGATTCCCTCCCCGGGATCATTCCTTTACCCTATCTGAGTGGTTCCAAATCCTCCATAAGGACACCTGGGCCCCTTTCATTCAAAGGAAATCAGGATGATCCGGCACTTTTAATTGTTCAATAACTACCGGTATCTTCATCGTCTCACTGAGATTCAGCTGGGACAGTTCAAGGAAGCCATCAAAGCACTTGGATCAGTTGAAGCCCACACTAAAGTTGTCCAAGTTGATTTTACAACTCTCTAGCTACCTGATACTGTTTCTCATCCTCCTCTTCATTCTCTGGTCATGGAATCATCTGTAGGCTCAGTTATTTTTGAGCGTTTTGCCAGAGTTATGGGTAGAATCAAGGTACAGAAAGGATATCTGGTTTGCTTTCCACAGATTTCTGTTTCGAGAGTATCACCAGGATCATGTCAGTGCTGATGTTCTTACTCCTATTATGTCAGAATGTGAGACTTTCTCCTGCAGACTGGGCCAGCTTCTATCCTCTTTCTGCTCAGCAACTTACTGATCTAAATGTTTCTCAAGCCAGGGAAGGAAAACCTCCAATGTCACCTGCTACATTTCCGACATGAACTCCATTCACCTTGTCATGATCCCTTTCAACTTGGGTTGAAAGATACAAGGTTTATGTTGCCATGCGCCTGGAACTGAAGCACAAGCAGATTTTCTACCCTGTCTCTATAGACCAGTTTCTTGCCTGTGCTAGTTTTGGGAAGGTCAGCTTCTTTAAAACTTCCTTTGACAGAGATCCTTATGCTAACTTCCTTAATGAGCAGTTAGCTCTTCATCTCAAATGGATGGCTCCCACTATGGGACCCTCCTATTCTCTAGCTCCTAGAGTTTTCAGATTGTATTTTGAGCAACAAGAAGAAAAGGCTTGGGAAGTTATTTCTCATTATGCCTATCTTTTGTCTCTTGCTTTCTATCTCATTGTACCCCCTCAGGATTAATTTAATACAATCTTTGTGTTCTCTCATTCACTTTTTCTCTTCTTCTTTTGTCTCCCAATGTATCTTTTTGCTTAACTGACAAAAGGGGGAGAATACAGCAGTTCTGAAATACATTTCAGAATTTATTATGCATCATATATGTCTATTGTTTAGTTCTATTAAAAAAGGGGAGAAATACAGTATCTACTTTCCTTATATTTGTTCTGAATTATGCTTAGATGTATTCAGATCATGTCTATTGTTAAGTTTTGTCATCACCAAAAGGGGGAGATTGATGATCAGGTTATCCCCATGTATTTAAATAAATTACACATCTATTTTGGTGATTAACAAAACTATGATAAAGGTTACTAACACATTTTCTATGAAGTCTAAGCACAGGAAATACCCAAGGGAAAACAAGCCAATCAAGTAAGTATTCATCACACTACAACATGTGAGTTCAAAGCATCAATATTTGTCTATGTACACATCGATTTCCACTATAGGTCATAACGATTTCTATAGAGCTATACGATTTCCTTATTCCATAATGATTTCATGCTTACAAGGATTCACTATGTGTATATCGTTAAGTGATTGCAATGATTTGCTCTCAAAACGATTCGTTAAGTGATCATAACGATTCGTTAAGTGATCGCAACGATTTTCTCTCACAACGATTCGTTAAGTGATCATCGATTTGTTTCTCGCAACGATTTGTTAAGTGATCGCAACGATTTGCCCTCACAACGATTCGTTAAGTGATCATAATGATTTGCTTTTCTCAACCGATTCGTTAGTGATCATAACGATTTGGTTCTCGCAATGATTCGTTAAGTAATCATAACGATTTGCTTCTCGCAACAATCGTTAAGTGATCATAACGATTTGTTTCTAGCAACGATTCGTTAAGTGTCATAACGATTTGGTTCCTCGCAACGATTCGTTAAGTAATCATAACGATTTGGTTTCTTTCTCGCAAACCTGCATTCGTAAGTGATCATAACGATTTGGTTCTCGGCAAACGATTCGTTAAGTTAAATCATCAAACATTTGGCTTTCTTGCAATGATTCGTTAA